>OU452243.1:29330000-29930000 GCA_911728495.1 Furcula furcula
CGCCTGCCTGTATAATCAAAGTCTACCACCTGGTAGACTTTGATTATATATACGTCGTGGTAGATAATCAATAGATAGACGCCGCTGCCAGTCTTGTTTTTCCTTAGTCTTACGGACACCCAACGGGAGGAGATGGGAGGGTGCTATTCTTACCCGGACTTCCCACGGGTAAGACGATTCGCTCATGATTAATTACAGAAATCAGAGGTGCGAGCCGGGGTTCGAACCTTGTTTCTAAGCGCTCGCCCACTAAGCTGTTACTGCTAGTAGCACCTTCTTACCTAAATTGTATTTCCACGAAGGGCCTAATACCTTGTGAAAGTAAATTAAAATAGTATGAGTCAAAATATAAAACCTATCGTCATTTTTTTCTACGTACTGTACTTGTTGATTTCTTCGCCTGCAGATAAATGTAGGTACTACATCTCTTTATCTAAGCTACTGAACTGTCTTCTTCAAAACATAGTCGTATTTTAACAATTTTTCTCTGTAAACCCTAAAGGCGAGAACAGACTGTCTTCTACCATAAAGTGACACCTTAAAGTATGTTTATAGCTCATTTCGAGCAACATAAAGATGGTGCCACGTAAAAGCAGTATTAGATACAGTGTAAATAAATTCACTTCAGATGCAATAAAATGTCCTTACCCGAGTACAGTCGGTTTAGGAGCGTTGTATATGGCGCGGAAATGGATGTTCGACGATTTATTTCACTCATTCTATCTCAACTTAAGGCGTGTTTAGACGGGAGACGACGTTGTGAACCAAACTGAACTGAGAGGCTGGGAAATAGTGTAGAAAAACTTCAAGAAAAAGCTACAGTAAGTTATCTCGGGTCGGGGTTTATAGGGGCTTTTGGAAGATTACTGATCATTATTGCTGATTATAATATTAATAAAATTTCCTGGAACAGTCCGCACACAGTCATCTGACTCCAAAGTGCAAAGCCTGTACCATGGTGACCAGACAAATAATACAATTACATATATAATTTTTTGTAAACACATTATCACCAGCCAGAAGACGTCCACTGCTGAACATAGCCCACCCCCTTCGAACGCCACAATGAACGACTGATGGCTATGTGTATCCATAGGTTACCTGCGACGCGCATAATATCGTCTGTCCACGTAGAGGGGCGTAGGGAGGCCTACCTACGCCGCGTCTTCCAGTACGTAGTCGCCACTCGATAACCCTTCTTCCCCAACGGTTATCGGTTCTTCGAGCGATGTGGCCTGCCCATTGCCACTTCAACTTGCAGACTTTAAGAGCTATGTCGGTGACCTTGGTTCTTCGGAGAATCTCCTCATTATGGATTCTGTGGCGCAAAGAAACTCTGAGCAAAGCATAAAGCTCTTTAGTTCGTTGTGTGAAAACCTTCGTCTTCGTGTCTTAAATCGTCGTAAATTTAAACTTTTGAAGATAAACCACACTCGGATGCAAGGTAGGAATCGAATCGACCATCGTAGTGGCCATGGTGCCTAACCACTAGATGACTAGACCAACGTGCCCGGCTGATTGTTGGTCCTTAGTATGGAAATGACCAATTGGGTGTCCGGGTAAGAATAGCACCCTCCCATCTCTTCACTGAGGGAAAATAAGAAGACGAGCAGCAGCGTCTTTCTATTGGATTATCTATCACCTGCAATCCAACTCAGATGGGCAGCGTTCGGGAAACTACGTGACATCTTCTCTTCAGAAATTCCGCAGTGCCTGAAAATAAAGGTTTTTAACCAGTGTGTGTTGCCAGTGATGACATATGGTACTGAGACGTCGTCTTTAACAGCTGGCCTTTTGGAGAAGCTCAGAGTCACACAACAAGCTATGGAGAGAGCTATGCTCGGAGTTTCTTTGCGCGATGGAATCCGTAATGAGGAGATTCGCCGAAGAACCAGTCACTGATGGGCAGGCCACATATCTCGAAGAACCGATAACCGTTGGGGAAGAAAGGTTCTCGAGTGGCGACCACGAACCGGAAGACGTAGCGTAGACAAGCCTCCCATTAGATGGACCGACGTCATTGTTCGCGTCGCAGGCAACCGGTGGATGCAAATGGCAAATTGTCGTTAGTTGTGGCGGTCTAAAGGGGAGGCCTTTGTTCAGCAGTGGATGTCTTCCGACTGGTGATGATGATGATGATGATACTGCAATCACCAAGACGCATGCCAAGCGTGGGAATTGTTGCAATCCCTCCTTTTTAAAGAAGGAGGCTTTTTCCAGCAGTGGACGTCTTTTGACTGCTGATGATGCTGATGCTGACGAGTATGGAAATTGCCTATGCCTTATATACCTACTAGCAAGACGGCGTCGTTAAAGACTACGAGTCAACGATGGTTGCCGTCCTTATAATATATGTAAACGCACCCTTAGAACAAATCCATTTCATTGAAGGAAGAATTGATTTGTTATTTTGTAGCTGCAAAACTGTTTTTAATATCACGTTACTACGCTGAGATTGAAAAACAATTTTAGTCAATATTTTGTCTGATTATTGCTGCTTACGTTAGATTACGTTACATCAGCTGAGCTAAATCACGTTACTCATGTTGGACGGCTTAAAGTCGCCATAATTCATGTGCAACTACCTTAAATTTTAAAATCCCCGTCACGTTCTGAATGAAGCAGAGTGGCCCCGGGCGCGAATATAGTGGGCGAAATAAAACTTCATACGACCATCTTCAGGAAAACTGATGAGTTGCTACTACTTAGAATGTGTTCACTGTGATTTATTTGATTTTATAGACCTTCAGAATGGAATAGGTACACAGAACCGACTGTCCAATTGTCCAATTCGTGCTATGATCTATATACTAGATGTCAGAACAAAAATATCACTATGAAATAATATCTCTGCTTTTCTGCAAATAGTTTGCTCCTTTCGATACTTTAGTAGCCTCAGTGGCGGAACGAGTTGCCGTTTGGTGTACAATCCTGCACGGGTTTGAATCCTACGAGTAGCAACAAGTTCGTGTAGGTGTTCCTTCTAAGACAATACATAGCGGTGATCCGTTTCTCTGAAAAATAGAGATGATAGCATTTATCAAGATTTTTTCAGTACTGAGTACTTTTCAGTACAGAGATGCGCGAGACTCCTGATGGAAAGTGATGCCTTCTATCACTTGTTTCGTTTTATGATATTAGACCCTCATTAAGTCTCTAGAGCCCAGTTAATTCTCCAGCAACAGTGCCCTTCACACTGGAATACAACAATGTTTACGCACTACTGGTTGGAAGCAGAATATCTGACACTGCGATGGTACCTAACAGACGGTCCTTTGCACACAATATGATCTTTTTAGCAGTCGGCAAATATACCTTCAAATTTAAGGTACCTGATATCCGTAAAATCACAGGCCGGATTCAGTGGACTTAAATCTTCCCGGTAGAAACTCTGGTACTCCGTTTAGACCTTGCCAGAGTCCCTCCTACGCCGGACACTCGCTAGAGCAGTCCCCGGGAGCTGTGGGGCTCAACCGGGGTATGTGGGATTCTTACCCACTAAAACCCCCGCGGCTGTCGCGTCGACACATGTGAGGGGACTCTCGGGCTCTCCGGTGGGATCTGCACCAGGAGCCCATCAGTGCCTTTCCTTTGAGCTCGACGCTGGAAGGCGCATTAGCTCCCCGGAAACCTGCCACGGTGCTCAAGGGGATGGGGGTCGCAACCCCGTCGTCTTCCTTCTCGGAGTCACAGCCGTACGCTATGGACGTCCTAGGGCCACCTACCAACTTGCCTACCACCTGGTAAAATACTTTAAGTAAAATTAAGTTATCTAATAACGTCGTATACCTACTGGGTGTATGAGCACGAGCAAGGCTCGTATATACAAAGGCGGTCAACAAACAATACCGTTTGTTTAGGTCCATGTTAGCTTTCAACGATTACACAGAGCTGACGGCGTTGTCGTATTTGTTTTGGATACAATTTATGTTCCAAGATATCTATATCAGTTACAGATACTGGTAAACTATTGAGTTACGTTCGTATTTGATACCTTCAACGGGGATGATGATTAATAATGGGGAAAAATAATAATTCTAAATCCGTCAGTTAGATTCATCCAAAGGTTGCCTGGAAGAGATCGCTTTTAGCGATAAGGCCGCCCATAGTTGCATGTTTTATTAATTTGTGTCTAATTCTTCTAGTATCTGTTTGTTTGTGAGCAATAAGGAATTGTCTATCTATCTATATATTATTGATGATTAAACGAACTTACCTGAAGTGAAGTTCTATTTCAATTACACGAAGGGTCTGTCCAAAGAGATCAAGTACACAGGTAGTACACGCTAAATACTACCATCCAACTACTATTTGTAATCCATAGCACTTCAAAAACCTTAACATTACGGGTTGACAGCTGCGTGCTCTCACGATGATCTCATTTTTTATTTTATGTTATCAATAGAAATTGCCAAAGATATAGAGCTTCAAAGTTCGTGATGTAGTAAAAATTGTAATCTCAATAATAATTGTATACACGCGTGACGTCACTGGGAATTTCAATGCTATAGTGCGTTGTCTTCGTAATTTTTTGTTTTATTGACAAAAGAAAAAATACGTGTCCAATATTTTTTGATAATCTAGATGACGGACTAAGCTAACCAGTGACACACAATTGAGACTCCATGAAAATTGTGACAAATTCGGTATTCTGCTAAAATAACCAGTGGGGGAATACTGTTTATTTTAGCAGAATACCGAATACTACTATTGGTGTCCCAACACTGAGACGACATTATGGTTTTTGGTCTTAATAGTGTGCCGCTGTAATGACAATTGTGTGTCGTTTTATTAATATTAGCAGCCTTAGGGCCCAGGTCAGTGACAAGCCAGTGACACGCTACTGGTCTTATAAAATTATTATTATTCTTCTACAAAATGATGGCTTCCATCAATTATTAATGATTTCACTAGTATCAAGTTAGTATATAGCGATTGCGAAAAAAAAACATTAATACCTGGAGGACCGGTGGTGCATATAACACCAACGGGTAAGACACGGTTTGATACCGGTAGAATGAGAAAACAAAAATTGGAAAATTTGTGTTCGCGGTCGGTCGCTACCTCCAAGATGGCGGCCGCCATCCAAAGCACTTGGAAAATTAGTAGACTACCAAATGTGTAAAACCATCCAACTGACACACTATTGACAGTCCATTAAAGCGTTTGTAAATTAACAGACTCCTTAGGCCGCTACCCAATAGGTCGTAGATTCGATTTCCACTCAGATCAAACCTTTGTGTGGGGTAACATGACTGTCTTGTGTTGTCTGGGTATTGTGTCAAGTGAGGCTCGCGCATCAAGTGTTCCGTACCTTGTTTAGACGTATAAAAGCATGGATATTAGGTATGGTTTTTTGCCATTAAACTGTTTAATTAAATCAAAGCTTTTCGTTGGTTGCAAAAAAAACTGTGCTATATTAATATTTACGAACATTTATTACTTGTAATGTTTTCGGATTGTACCCTCAATAAACTTTTTTTCTTCCTTTTTCTTTCAGAGATAAAAAATGAGGAATGCAGTATTTTTGGGTAAAATCTATACTTATAATATTATTTGTCCTGACTGACTGACTGACTGATTCATCAACGCACAGGCCAAACAGCTGGACCTAGAACGCTGAAATTTGGGCAGTACCTAGGTTCTTCTTATGATGTAAGCATCCACCAAGAAGGGTTTTTGAAATTTCCACTCCTAAAGGGGATGGATAAAAAATATAGCGGGCGTAGCCGCAGTGAATTGCTAGTATAATTATATGTCAAAAACTCTGCGGACTGAAAATTGAGCCCTTCCAAGATACCCATAGTAGTCTCACTTGGAAATTTTGGTGTACCATTCCAGCCACTATTGAAACGAAATTAAAAGACAAAAAAAAACACTTGTAATGAAGTCGGGTGGGTAAGAAATATATATTTCAATTCGATAGGCATAGTATAATAAAACACATCAGTGTGACAGACAGACTGACGAAGTCACACCATAAAGGGTTCCGTTTTCACCTTTCAGATACGGAACCCTAAAAAGCGGTCATAATAACAAATTTATAGGTAGGTAAGTTACCACACATTTTATCTCGGACAAATAAAGACACAGGTTACAAAAACGCGAACGTAGGTGGCTTGACATTTTCGGTTTCCTAGCGTGTAATTCCATCACTGTCAAGCCGCAAGGCGTTACGTGTCCGTCTGTGTCAGGTCGGCTGTCCTGATGAGGGTACAGGATTGTTTGACGCATTCTGAATGTACTTGCGACTCGACCTTGGATTATAAGTAGTGGCTTATAAATTGATTTAAGGAAGATACATGCGGCAGCGTAGGCAGGCAGGCGAGTGGGAGATACATGCGGCAGCGGACCAACAATAATAACTAAGAAGACCTGAGGGTACACCAGCATAATTGTGACATAAGGACGTTCAACATCTCAGTCCTCCCGTGACCATGGGTGCTGCAAAGCATTCGAAACGTCGGGATAGTAAAATCAAAAAATAAACCGCGATAAAATCCGTAAAAGTAGTTTGATTTCAATGTGTAATATTCGCGTAAGTAAAAGACAACATTATGGCTCAAAGATATTAATCTTCACAACAGAAAAATTAATGTCTACCTACGACCATTTTAAAGACCCATAACCCTACTTACTTACAAATTTACACAAAGTAGTGATAGTTATAAATCTCGATAAGGGTCCGAGGCTGCGTGCATTAGTCAGTCCGACATCCAGTCCCATGTCGCCCTGAGGGCCCAAGGGCCGGACACAATTGTCCCTGCTAAGGGACCAAGAATTAATAATAGCCCTAGGTTCTTACATTCGCTGTGTCAGCAGCATTTCTTTTACAGACAACACTATTATGGTGCACAAAGTATTTTCAGCCATACTGTCTATAACTTCAGGTATAAAATGGATTGGATTGTGACGTGCAGACGTTACTTCTTGATATCGAAAACATCTTTCTCCAAATAAAACGAAGGTTACATGATTATGTAATATGGATTTATACAATAAGCATGTTTAAAGTGTACAGTAGTAACCTTCCATGACACGGCACTAAATACTCATTATTGTAATGTGAGATGATGTTAATATTCTTATGAGAAACCTTTACTGTTCCTGTTTTTTTTTTAAGTTCTTCAAAGATTACCAGATTGACAGTTTTGAGAACGGGATAGGTATGAGTCCATCCATCATCACTTAAGAATGTTACTATAGGTTAGAGCAAAGATGATTTAATACTACGGCTGACAGGCTTTTGTAAGTGATCAGTGTGGTATGGAATATTTTAGTGAGATAGGCAACAACTGTCGAAGATGCCAGACACATGTCATTTAGGACGTTTTTTTACTGTCATATAATTTTAAAGCGCTCTCTATGATATTCATCACGGTGCATATGTGAACAGCCATGATTTGATTGCTCAAGTAGCTGATATGAACCTCTGTATACACGTAATTAGTATCTAAGGTGTACCTCAGCGTGACAATCTTAAAATACCCACGATTTCAGTTAACGCACTACGAATGAATTTTATAAAATGAACTTTGAATTCATAACAGGAGCTGGTTGGCATGATAGCCATATAGCGTGTGAGGTTGTAGTAGTTATTAAAATATAATCTTGCTACATTGAATTAAGTTTATTAAGTGCGTCACTTACAGAAACATACACTATAGTATAAATACTCCTCCGTAAGCAGTTTACTTACATGCTACAATCGCAACGCATTCATTCTAGTAGCACTTGACCTTAAAAGTGTATCAAACAACATACACCTTATTTTTTAATTCATCTCCCACGAAGTTTACATTTGAACTGATTGTCAAGTATACCTATTGTTTCAACAATCCACCGTTGTTAATTCGTGAGAACATGTCCCTACAATACGAATGAACCAAGTACGTGACTGGATTGTTTGAAGATTTATCTATTTTGAGTTATGGTTGCCAAGTGTAATGGAGATATTGTTTATGATCTGAGCAAGGATCGAGATCAACAGGAATTTAACTAAAGTTTATTTCCCGATTAAAATAAAGTTTGATAATAATTTTAATAATTTATTGTTTTTAAATTAAAATTATGCTTTATTATTATACCAATATTGATATTATACAAATTTTATTTAAAAAAAGAGGATTTTTTTTTTGGAAAATCATGAAAAAGCCGATGAAAAATTTCAACACTAGAGTGTTCAGAATCATGTACTGAATCCCTGGTATCGGTTTTCGGTACGATGTCCCTTACACCCTGTATAAAACGAGAAAATTACATACGAATACAATGAGAATATATTAAACGTACCTCTTTAAAATTAAATGAACAGTAAAGTATAGGAAAGAGATTACCCTTTGGTAAAGCATACGCATTTTTGTAAGTGATGAAGGGTGTATAGTAAAATATAGAATAAAAAAGACCAGACAAAATATGTATTATAGTAGAACTACAATAGAAGATAGATACAACAGCTAAGGCTCCAAAAAGTGTTCTTTATTGTGTGATCAATACGAGTAGAATATATTTGATTATATAGCTCTCGGTATTCTACTGGACGCTTTTTCGAGAGGGTGCGCGAGAATTACATAAAGTTGGTTAAACTATTCCCCTTCTATCATCGGATGACGCACGACGCGTTACCCTTACCTACCTTTATATGGTAAACGTTCCTTTAGTCACTAATTTGCTTCTTCATTTATAAAACGCATAGCTAAGGACTGTAATAGTCTGCCTGTCTCCCTCCCGATTATATTGTGGATATCTTTAAGGCTAGAGAGAATTGGATTTTTATAAGCTAGTACTTTTCCGTTCTTGTTTTCGTCACCGATTTTCTTTAAAGTGGGACAAGAAAAAAAGCTGTCACCTTGTGCTATTATTATTTTCTAGATTAGTCATAATCCTATCCACTGTTAGGTCGTAATCCTATCTACTGATGATACTTACCTACTTCTATCAAATTGTGAAATATATGTTAAATTTTACCAAATATTTTCTCAAGAAACAGCTTTATTTATTGGCGCTGTTGGTTAAATTTGGATTAGTGAATTACAAATTCTTCCGACGCGATAAGTTATCCAGGTAGGCAACCATCTCAGAATAGCTCGGCAAATTTAATTAATGCCTCGTAAAATTGGAGCTTAGTGATCGATTCGATTCATATTTCACCTTTGAACGTAAAATTCAATTGGATCAAAATAGCTTTGGCGACGTTCAATATTACTTACAGGATTTCTGTACGCGAATGAAATATGTTAGAGGTACTGATAAAGCGGGAATTTCAAGTTATAACTGTTATATATTGAATTCCTTCTAATATGGCCCACGGTCACACCGAAATGTGACAGGAAATAAATAATGGAGCTCTTATTTTTTGGCTTACAATCAAAGATATATTTTGAAAAGAATTCTGAGGGTAAGTAGAAATAATAATACGAATAACAGTTGCCTTTCTAGTCTTGGTGGTGCAGTGGGTAAGCTGTTTGCTTGATTATTTTGTATATAAAACAAATGTCGTAGGTTCAAATCCTGCGGATAGAATAAAATTAATTAGGCAACCCCTCCCTACTAAGGGGGAGGTCTCTGTTCAGCAATGGACGTGTTACGGCTGCTGATGATAGAACAAAATCATAAATTCATAAATGTACGATTTAGACGTAACGGGATAAGAATTATATACATATCATAAAATTACAATTACAAAAAGACATCGAATAAATGGTTACGCTACTGTGTAACACACGCCTCAAGAAGTCCACAAGATTTAAAATCACTTTTGTTGAATTTCCTTATCTTATTCTGCCGTTAAACGGACGCAGAGGTATTTGTCTTGGTAGCGCAGTAAATTCTCCATTAGATTCCATTACGTTTAAAATACAGCAAATCTTAGAGACAAGTTAAAGTGCCCGTGTTGTGCTAAACTTATTTTTAAAACAAAAGTTGTCTACCAAGATCGATTGTACAGAGCACAAAAATATATTCACTTAGCTCTCGTCTTTGTAAGTTAGGAACAGCTGGCCCTAGCAATTCCTATTATGTATACATATTTGTAAATAAACTGCAAATATTTAGTGTCAAAAATAAACATGATTAGGTATTTATTATTGTCTTTTTTTTCATTATACAAAATTATAAGGACTTTTTTCACATTAGATTCCATTTTTAAGGGGGAAAAGTGGAATAAGCCTAATTTGAGACCATACGCCAATAAAAACGGCTAATCTGCGGAGGTAGATAATTACCTGGACACTTGTACAAAGGACCTATCTTCTATGTCAGGGATTACTAATTAATTACTTTCATTGGGGGTCCAGGGGTACATATTTAAAAAAATACTGTCGCCGTCCGGTTTCGTGATACCTAATTACAAATACAAATGTATAGGTACCTATTTATTGGTTGGATTCTGAGTTTTTATCAGTTGGTATTACAAGTTTCACAAAGATTCTAATGATTGGTCGACCAGCAGCACCGCTAGCAGTCTGGAATCTATCAACAAGAACAATAAAATGTTTGGTCATATACCTAAGTAATAATAACGTCCTCCAGGCCGATACGACCACAGCGGCCAATCTTTCCCAATATCAGCCATCTACGCGGGAGATATTTTAGTGCACAAGCGCTTGCGTAGATACAAGTGCACTCTCTCTAAATTTTACCACACAATCCGGTGGAACGGAAAACCGACACGATCGGGGACAGACCAGGCGCAGGACCGACTCTTTAGTACATGCCAATCTGACGCATTGATCATCTTATTTTACAGACAATCAGGTGATCGGTCTGCATTGTCCTAGCCTTTAAGGAACAACTACACAAAGTTGTTGCCCTCCGCAGGATTCGAATCCGCGACCTCCGGTTGGCAAAGCAAGCGGTTTTCCACTGCACCACGGAGGCTACTATATACTTACATAGTTAGTTTTGAACCTGTTATCAGAGTTGCCCTTAGACCTATGACATAACGACTGTTCACATGATAAAAACGGTACAGACTATTTATACGTGCCCTCCGAAGCACGTGTTAGCATCGGTGATATTTAGTATAAATAAGTAAAACAAATATTATTATAAAGTAATTTATTTGGTTCATTTATGTTTCGTCAGCGACGATTGAGAGTAGTAGAATTTGACTATGCTTTGAAAAAGTGTTGTATTAATTAAATATCTTGTTAGTTGGTGATATTTAACAATTGATTAACAAATATAAAATTGTTATGGAAAGCCCTATGCAATTAGAATAATTTATTATTGACATTGTATAAAATATTGTATAACGAATATTGAAACTGACAATGTCACCCCCACTACTTCAGTGGATTGAGATTGCTATAAATACATTGCAACCGTTTAGAACGGACAGTCTTCAAGAGTCTTGAACAGTCTTTAACAGTCTTCAGTCGGCGACGGATCTCTAGAAAGCTAAGTATCTTGAGTATTGTTTAATTTACATTATTATGATGATATTGTGTTATGATGTTATTATGTTGTATTTCTGATAAGTCATATAATATGATATATGACTTGGAGCTGGTGCTGGAAGTGGTTGTAGGGGCTGGTGGAGACCACTTGGGGAGTCCCATATATGTTTGTATGGTTCTCTTGTCATTGATAGTGTAATGCAATGATTACTTTATTCTGTGATAGCAAACGTGCCGTAAGCGACACGGTTATTATAATAAATATTATTTACTGATATTTGAGACTTTTGTGTTGCTACCCACCTCCAAACCATTAGTAATTTGATAAAGGGTACTTTTAATAAAGTATTACCCTACATTATTCAGAACTAAGGTTATAAATGATCTAGGCCATTAAATAGTCGGCTACACGTCCTGATATATTAATACAGTTATAGGCTATTAATTTAACACACGCATATGCTCAGATCAGATGCCACTAAACGGTCACCCATCTAAGGATTGACCTTGCCTGACGATGTTTTACTATCTGTACGTTTACCGAACAGTGATTTTTACAATTGACTATAAGCGCCTGAAAGATTAATAATTTATTTTCTATTTAATATAATTCAGCTTCAAGGCACACACACATACAAACTTAAAAGGACCGCACTTAATACAAAGCCTACCCTTTTTATACAGATACGTTCGCGCACCCATTCACGGTCGTTCGAAAGCTTTTGACCCAGAAAAGCGAATTTTAATACAAACGTGTTCGATAATACAGAGCCAAACGCAAAAAACAACGATACACTACCGTGATATGTTTTTTTAAATCCGCTATCCCATCATCACTCGATAAAAGATCGATTAACTTTTCGATAGTATCACCATATTAGCAGGTTAGACGTCTCTAGCATACCCAAAGACTACACTGAAACTGAACTTCATTTATGTCATTCAGTCAAGTCCATCAGACAATGGTCTATGCTGATCTTCGGTTTACGGATTTCTTACCAGAACAATTTTGCGGCAATGATAGTTTATTTATTCTACAGAAAATAATATATCTATATAAAGAAATAGTTTTTTTTACAACTTAGTGATGAACCGTTCGACGGATGGTAAGAGAAGCATCTTCCTATAGATTGTTGCATCGTGCGTTACCTGAGACATAAGGTATTAAGTTTCTTGAGCCCACTCATTTATTCAGAAGATACAGTGCCATACACATAGCCACAGAAAAATGTTTACACATTGCTACTCTAGTATTAACCAGGTTGGTATTGTAACATAAATAAATTTAGACTCAATATTTAAAATGCAACCGTCTTCAAAAAAAGGGGCGGATCACGATTCGTTCGTTAGCCATTTCAATAAGACAAAACCTACCGTCATTGTAACAATAAAAATAAATAATGTTAAATGTCCGTCTACTTACTGCATTTAGAAGTATGGCAAGATTTTGGCTGAGTTCCAACTAAAAACTAGTAGAGATAATCTTGAAAATTTAGCTGTTGTAGACGAGTTACAAAATGAAAGTCACGTAGATGCATCGTGCTCTGCATTTCTCGGTCAGATAAGTTCTCTGGAAACGAAAACGCTTTATGCAAAGTGGAGGTTAATTTTAGACTCGTTGTTACAGAGTTATTATTAATTAAGCGTATAAGCGTATTATTTTGTTAGAAAAGTATTTATGTTTACACGATATGAAAGTTGTTTACTTTTAAATATTTTTAAGAACAAAGATTACGGGAAGCATACTAACACAAGTTAACACTTTTTGTCATATTATGGGTTAAGATATAAATGTGACCACAGAAAATCATTTAATATATTTCGTTAATAACAGTTTCATTATTCATCATGGAATTCATGCGGAATGATCAGAGGAGGCTGGTGGTGGGATTGCGATCCCTGTCCCCGTAAGCACTATGTTAGGGTTCCGAAGGGCTATAATGAGCCCGCGGCGGCGGGCTCAAATTCCGTGTGCTGATGCGATAGCCGCGGGTGGTAAGAATTCTTCATACCCCGGTTGACTCCCCACTGGGTCCCAGGGGTCTATAGAAGGTTTCTCCGTGAGTGCAAAATAAATGTAGTGATTAACTGGCCAGTTAAAGTATTAAGATTCCCATCACCCTGCTATCCAATAGGTCGTAGGTTCGATTCCTGCCACTTCGGAGTCGCTGGACGCTCGGGGTGTGGGCCCCTTGAGCGTCCATTGAGTACGGCGGTGACTCCGAGGAGGACGGCGGCGGGGTTGCGACCCCCGTACCCGTGAGCACCGTGTCAGGTTCCCGGGGGGCTACAATGCGCCCCCCGGCGGTGGGCTCAAAGGCAAGGCACTGAGGGGCCCCTGGTGCAGATCCCACCGGAGAGCCCTGGGGTCTCCCCTCTCATGTGCCGATGCGACAGCCGCGGGGGTTTTAGTGGGTAAGAATCCCACATACCCCGGTTGAGCCCCACAGCTCCCGGGGATCTTTCGAAGATTTCCCGCGCGTCAAAAAAAAAAAAACAAAAAGAACCTGCCAAGTATCTGGGTGTTATTTATCTATTTAGGTAAGTATTTTCAAAAAGACTAAGTCAAAATATTATTATTTCTAATTTCAGGGCAAAATATCCACTAGCTTTCAACAAGATCACAATTTATCAAAATCATCGACATTGTATCGATTACCACAGAAATTGGCACCTGGAAACGATATCAAAACAGAATGGCCGCGGTTTATCGTTACAGCTGATCGGTCCGTACCCTGCGATCTGGACTTCACATTAAAGGGATGTAGAGGCCTCTTACAGGTAAATATCTGAGGCCGATTGAATACGGGTTGTTGTGCCGAAAAATGCCTTTGATTGATAAAGTATTCGATCCCGAATGAATACGGTTATTCGGAACTTTGCGTTGGAGATTTTTTGGGGCTAGATTAAAAATTTGTTTCAAATTACTTTTGGTTTTATTTTACATAATCATTAATACGTTTAATTTTAATCATTCTTCAATATAATCGACGCGACAAACTGTTCCAGTCCTTAGATGTACTGTCTTTAAGCGGGATAACAAACAATAATAATTGTTTAATGGATACGTATAGATTTAAAATAAAATATGTTACAATGAGGTAATAGCGTAACCTATAACTATTAACCACAAAGTACTAAAAGGTAATTGAAATGCTAATTTCAACAATTTAGACAGCAGATAGAAAGAAATAAATGCAACTAATGCTACTGATGGTACGCATATAGAGTAGGATTAGAAACAAGTAAATGCTATTTCTGAATTAATTGATAATAAATACTAATGCATAGAACCGATAACCATTGGGGAAGAAAGGTTCTCGAGTGGTGACCACGAACCGGAAGACGCAGCGTAGGCAGGCCTCCCACTGGTGGACAGACCACATTGTGCACGCCGCAGATAACCGGTGGACGCAAATAGCCAATTGTCGTTCATTGTAGCGTTCAAAGGGTGAGGCCTATGTTCAGCAGTGCACGTCTTCCAGCTGGTGATGATCATGATGATGACTAATACATAGGTATATGTCAATGAAATTATCATTAACCGTCGTAAAGTGTTTTTAAAACAGCACAAGCAGGGTTTAATTCTGTCTGTCACTGGCTTACTGTAAATTCATTGACACTAAATGCTGATAAGACTAAATACATGAGATTCACTATTCGCAATAACGCAAACAATTTGGATGATTCTTTGCAAGTAACTGCTCATCAGTGTTCTGTTCCACCAAGCACGCAATGTAATTGTCCGTGTATTAAGCGTACACATAGTATACGGTACCTCTGTGTTACTATAGATAGTAGACTCTCGTTTAATGAACATATTCAAAATATCACTCAAAAAGTGCGTAAACTCGCTTACATATTTAAACAGCTACGAAATATAGCAGATACGAAAACTATAAAAACTGTATACTTCGCTTTAATACAATCGATTCTGACCTACTGTATTACAACATGGGGTGGCATTGGAAAAACAAAATTGCTAGAACTTGAAAGAGCTCAGAGATTGATCTTAAAAGTTGCCTTTCGTAAACCTAGGCTTTATCCCACAACTACACTCTACAATGAAGCTGAAGTTTTGACTGTTCGACAGCTATACATTCTCTTGACTATTCTTCACCAGCATGAAAATACGGAGTCTATTGATCCTGATAAAGCTTACACAAGGAGGTATTTTTCTATTTTCAACTCTGTAAAAACTAGAACTAGATTTGCCCAAAAATTTCACATCTATTTAGGACCTAAACTATACAATATTATCAATAAAGAATTGAACATATTTAATAAAAACAAAAATGTCTACAAAAAAATAATTAAAAATGGCTATTAAAACTTGACTATTCTGGAACTGAAAATCTCTTTAAGCTTAACATAATATAATGATTTTAAATTTATTTTACCCATATAATACCCTTCATTTTCCTGTATTTATACATGCGCGTATACTCACCCTCAAATACTCATGTGCATGCACATATTAATACTTACCCATAGATTTAAGATTTTTCACTATACTTACCACATTTGTGATACTAAGTGCATAATTTTTAGATTTTTTCTTTGGAAATGTAACTAAAAAAAAAAACATACTACTTAAATCATGATTGTTATCACAGATTATCCTCATTTTTATTATGGGGGTCCTGGTGTTCCAAAATACAGGCCTCGGCTTAGTTTCTCGCAAATGTACTTTTTATTCTTATTTTTACATGTGATTGTCTCTTAATTTTAAGTTTGTATGTACCTAAATTAATTCATAGACTAAGTTTCATTTGTGGCAGAGAAAATAAAAATCTATCTATCTATCTAAAGGTGCTCTATACCGGCATTAGTTTCACATGGTTTTGAAGCAAACAGATCATAAGCCTAAATATCTCTATGCTTTGTACATTAAAAATCCTTTAGCGTTGCGTAGCTCTTGAAGTTGGTAACATCTGCCCAGCTTTCCCCAGTGTTTCCAGACCGAAAAAACTATAGTACGCGAGAAATGCATTCTGTTCTAAAATGCACACAGCCGGGCCGATACACTGAAGGTAAAGTTTCGGCGCAGTTGTTTGCAAAATTTTAGGATCCCTAAAATTTATTTTTTATTTCGTTTGTGATTTGTTGCCTGATGGTATCACTTTAATGACAATGTGTTGATACACTTGCTGCGTCCCACACCCCGGTAACTTGTAGGGCGGCTGGATGGGCTGCGGCGACCGCTAGTAAAAATATTCTAGGACAATATAGACACGGTAACTATGCAGAGCCTGTACTATGGAAACCAGACAACTGATACTTACGTACTTATATACCTACTTTTTTTGGTGTCAATACATACTTAAATAGATAAAACAACACCCAGACACTTGGCGGGAATTGAACCCACGACCTATTGGGTAGTGGCCAGGGTGTATAACCACTAGACCAACACGCCCGTCGAAGTCGCTAGTGGTGCAAAGCGGTGCAAGTATGCAGCCATAGGTTACAGCTATATATGTATTTGCGCCCTTTGCGGTGGAGACCATGGGCCCTTGGTCTCATGATACGCACGGTTTGGTGAAAAAAATTTCTTCCAAGCTTATCGAGGTCTCAGGAGAGAAATTTTAAAGACCTCGATAAGCTTGGAAGAAATTTTTTTCACCAAACCGTGCGTATCATTCGTGCGTAGCTTTTTCGGCCAGCATATGCCACGAGTCTTTTAGGTACCCTTCCCCCCAGTGCGGCGACCACTTGGAGTAAGATTTTTAATTAGATTAAGTATATTTGTAACTGTAAATATTTAGTTATTGTCAAGTAAAATGATTTGTTAAAATTACTTTTCTGATTTCAAGTAAGTGTAAACTATTTTTGGATTTCACATTCGTATAAAATCACCTTTACGTATGAGTACTTAAAAGCCGAATTTAATATTTGATGTTATTCATAATCTTTGGATTTACTCATGTCTTTTCAAATGTCGATTTCATAAAGTGGCAGCTAAATCCAAAGAGGTTGGTGAAATTGGAATATTATTCGTCTTGAGATGATACTTAAAATTGGAATTTCAAAACTTGTGTAAATAAAATTAAATGTAAATGACACAGTATGGACATTGTGTGTGCTAACTTAAGTTAAACACTCCATATAATATTCTGTTCCTCTCCATCCATGGTTTGCCTGTAAGTGATCACCACTAGTGATAAGGCCGTTCGATATAAATTATAAAACCATAATACAGCCCGACTGCAGACAAACAAAATGGACTTGAATTTCATTATACATACATAGTACATATGTATATAATATATATATTTCAACTCGTCTCGTTAAATACTTTCAATTGATATCCGTATTGATATTTTTGAAAGCCGCCATATTAACTTTTCTGAAAAAATATATAGCCTATGTCACTCCCACATCTGAGAGGAATCTAAAGACATAAGTCAAAATCCATCAAGTCGTTTACGCTGTAGGCCGTGCCAAAGAAATAGACATACTTATCTACATACTATACATACCTACATACTCGTGAAAAAGATAGCTCTCCTGGGGCATTCGGGCAAAAATACAATACGCCGGAACCCAAGTTTGTGAATAGTGTTCACGCTTGCTACCTTTCCATCGTGACGGGATCTGGGCGCAAAACGGCGTGTCCATTTGAAATGTTCCGAAACTTTTGATGCGGATAGTTTTTTTGGTTAAGGATTTTTTTCGATACGCATCGCTGAGTTTTGTTGAATTTTCACTTTTTTTTGTTCGTGATATTTCTATTGAAAACACTATTGTACATACGTGTTTTGACGTCCTGACTAAGCTATCTTTGTTGAGCGAGCTTCTCAGGTACAGGACCAAGCCACCAAAATAACTCATTTTCAGACCGCCCATTGTGCTTTGCTTTTTCTGCTATTTCTGTAGAATACAATTATATTTCTTTGTTACGGTATACAATAAAGAGTTATATAAATAAACTAGCTGACCCACGCAGCTCAGCCTGCGCTATTTTTACGTTAACTAAACTTTTAATAACAGACATTAGCATCGAATACATAACCTCCTTTTTTATAGTCGGTTAAAAACTGGGACCTACTTTTTACTTGCTCTCCGAAGCACGGACCCGTTTATTTCAAAAAGCTTTAAACGGTCACCCATCTATTTAATGACCTTACCTAACGTGGCTTAACCCGATCGATTACAAAACCTAGATAACAACTCTCTATGGGTGTTCCCTTACTAATATTTATTATATTATAAAGAAAAATTGATGAAATCTGACCAAGCGTATAACCAAGTACCCATTTTGACTTTAATCCCCTCTCCCGAAAGAACAGTGCTAGATTACGGGATAAAAAGTATCCTACCTCGTAGTAAGATCTCAAATCATGCCAAGTTTCATTTGAATCCATTCAGTAGTTTCGTCGTGATGCTCAGCCGTGATACAGACAGACAGACAGACATACAAAAATTAAAAAAAATACATTTTCGGCCTCAGTATCGGTTATAGAATGCCCTCCAAATATAATTTTCAAAATATCTTCAATGTACAGAATTGGACCTGTTACAGTTTTATTATAAGTATAGATAACTCTAACGAGAGTAGCAAGTCCATATCATAGTTCCATTGAATGATCTATGTAAGTATGTATAATATGTCATCATCATAATCACCAGCCGGAAGACGTCCACTGTTGTTTGCATCCGCCAGTTACTTGCGACACGCACAATGTCGTCTGTCCACCCAGTGGAAGTCCTACATTTGCGTCTTCCAGTTGTTGGTCGCCACTCGAGAATCTTTCGTCCCCATCGGTTATTGGTTCTTCGAGCGACATGGCCTGCCAGTTGCCACTTCAACTTGCAGATTCTGAGAGCTTTGTCGGTGACCTTGTTTCTTCGGTGAATCTCGTCATTATGGATTCTGTCGCGCAAAGAAACTCGGAGTATAGCTCTCTCCATAGCTCGTTGCGTGACTTTGAGCTTCTATATTCTGTATAATATAGCCATCAATCATTAGCCGAAAGGCCACTGCTGAACCAAGGCCTCCCCCTTAGAATGGAAGGCTTGCCATAATCCCCACGCTTAGTAGGCGTTTTGGGAATCGCAGTATCTAATAGGTGGTAGGTAAACCAATAGCTTCCCGACACCCAATGGGAAGAGGGCGGGTGTTATTCTTACTCCACGTGCAAAGACATTAACATTAACAGATAAAGTATCCTAGGAAAATAAACTATTTAAAAAAAATAAAAACCGACTTCAACGTAAATTATCTAAAAAGCATAAAATAACGAAAATATATTGAAGTCGGTGCTAGCACATCATGTTAACTAACACTAGCACCAGCTGACACCGACTTCAATATATTTTCGTTATTTTATGCTTTTTAGATAATTTACTTAGAAGGCGGTTTTTATTTTTTTTTAAATAGTTTATTTAACACTTTTTAGTGACTTATTTTACCAAAATAGGTATCAGCACTATCACGCAACTCGAACGTCTATGTTACAATAACTTACTGAAAACACAAAAAGTTTATATCTCTTAAACTACTGGACCGATTTTGATGAAACTTGTACTCTACCCTAAGTTGAAAAATACTCTAACTATTGCAAAAAGAATTTTCAAAATCGGACTTGTGGTTTCTGAGAAATCCGTGGACAAACCTACATACATACATACATACATACCTACATACATACACTCATAAAATTTGGTAAATTTGTTTAGAAGCCCACATAGACTAACATATTAATATTACGCATTTTTATCAATATTACATACATACGCGTCGAATAGAGAACCTTCTTTTTGAAGCCGGTTAAAAAGCTCCCTTCGGAATTTGTAAGACACTTATGTGTTCCATTAGCTATAAGCTATAATATTTTATTTTTTGCTAAGTCTTCTGTGTGAACGTATACATATAATGATTTGAATCGACCTACCGCAATGGACCGTTGGAAATCGCGCTGATATCTATTATCCCTTTGGCCTTTTAGTTTGTTGTATTTCCGTTATATATTTTTTTTCTCTTTTGTCTCTTATTTTATCTTTTGAACGGCAGGACAAACTGTCGCTGATGCTGATCTAATTGTAACAAGACAAACACTGTTTAATACAAAAGTAAAAAACTATTTTTGAAAAAAATAATTACCGACTGCAAAATAAATTATCTAAAAAGCATAAAATAACGAAAATATATTGAAGTCGGTGCTAGCACATCATGTTAACTAAGACTAGCACGAGCTGACACCGACTTCAATATATTTTCGTTATTTTATGCTTTTTAGATAATTTACTCTGAAGTCCGTTTTTATTTTTTTCAAAAATTGTTTAGTTAACACTTTTTAGTGACTTTTATTTTAGGATAAAAAAAATAGGTAAGTATCAGCATTATCAAGCAAATTGAATGTCTAGGTTACAGTAACTTACTGAAAACATAAAAAGTTTATATCTCTTAAACTACTGGACCGATTTTGATGAAACTTGTACTCTACCCTAAGTTGAAGTTGAAAATACTCTAACTATTGCAAAAATAATTTTCGAAATCGGACCCGTAGTTTCTAAGAAATCCGTGGACAAACCTACATACATACATACATACATATATACATACATACATACATACATACATACACTCATAAAATTTGGTAAATTTGTTGAGAAGCCCACATAGACTAACATATATTAATATTACGCAATTTTATTAATATTACATACATACGCGTCGAATAGAGAACCTTCTTTTTGAAGCCGGTTAAAAAAGTCAAGCCCGCTGAGTTTCTTGCCGGATCTTCTCAGTTGAGGCCACATTGTAAACCAGAAGTACCTTTTTGTAACCAGAAGTAAGTTTTTAATCGCAATCATTTGAACCACGTCTATTCTCAAATACAGATAACTTATGCTATTAACACTCGTCTTGCAGCCGTCTCGACGCATAACTAGGAACAGTTCGGTCTAAATCTCTATATTCGATTGAGAATAGTTATTTGGAAACATAAGTGAACACAATTCTACCGAAAATAATCTTCAATTTGTTGCATATAACCCATAGGCTAAGTTGTGTTCATGTTGATTTGAAATTTTAAATCGATAGCATAGTTGCTGAAAACTATATCATAGTGAGAGACAGACGAAGTTGGAGCATCAGGGATCCTTTTTGCCTTTAAGGTACGAAACTCTAAAAGAGTAGTGTAGCGAGAATGGCGAGTCACGAAAGAGAGAGTGGACTTGTGTCTACGCCAAACACTTCTACACTAAAATACCCCGTAGATGGCTGACCTTGTGAAAGATGGGCCACTGTGGTCGTTTCGGCCAGGAGGTTATATTTGTGTTTTACAACAAGGAAGGCACTGGTCCAAATTATAGTGAGAGTTTTCGCTATGCTTTACCTCCTTTTACCAATGGCTGAGCGAGCCCCACTTTGTTACTTCTTTTTTTTTTTTTAAATAATACATTCAATACAACCAAAATTTTATTACACTTAAACTTAGACATTGGATTGTTGTTGACCTCTGTCACCCAAGGTGGGATTTAACTTACCAGCGTACCAGCGCCTGTAGCCCAAGTTGTCATTATACACTTCACTCTTCTTCATTCTACTTTAGCTGTTTATATCACGCATCAGCAGAAGGTAAATGTTAAACGTGAGCCACTGTGATTTTGGATCGGTCATGCTCGCCATCGAAAAGTCTTTGCTTGTGGCGGCGTCGTGTGGCGGGTCACCCCCTTCCCTCCAATATGGTTGAGGGGAGTGATGGCTGCTGCTCGAGTCAACTCGTGCGCGGGTGCTGCTTGGGGGGACTGGTCCGACTACTATCCCTTTGGCATTTTAGTTTTTGTTTGCTGTATTTTCGTCGTATTTTTTATTTTTATTTGATATTTTGACCGGCAGGACACACTGTCGCTGGTGCTGATTTAATTGTAAAAAGAAAAACTTTGTTTAAAAAAAATGTGAAAAAATGACAAGCCCGCTGAGTTTCTTGCCGGACCTTCTCAGTTGAGGCCGCGTTATGATCCGGTGGTAGCTTTTAAAAAAATGACCGTTCAAAAGTGCTAGCGTTAAGCCTATTTGAAATAAAAATTTTGACTCTTTGAATCTTTGTTTGTAAACATGGAATTAATTGCCCAACATGCTCAGACCATTTCAAATCTGTATATTTGATGAAACTAACAAGACACCATCAAAGTTTCGATGCAGTCAACGCGCTAACTTAGGTAACTTCATAAATAACTGTATAACACTTAGACGAATGTTTCGATGTGGTCGTTCACAGTAGGTAAGTTATTTGCCATTTACTATCGCTGTATCTATAGCTGAGTAGTTAAATAAGGCTGTAGTAATAGCTTCTGATGATAAGCAGCTCGCCTACCAATAAATGATTGCTCAATCACGCTTCACGTTTAAAAACTACGGGATTAAATTCCGATGTCTCAAGCTCTGGTACTCTTCACAGCAGAATTTGATGTGACGTTTATCCACTACAGTTTTGCGACAAAAAGGAATATTTTGCTTTCTACCTAGCATATTCAATTGCTAAGTTGGGCAAAGTGCTTTAAGAGTTTACAATTAGCAATATCCCTGCATTGACGGGCTGGTTGGTCCAGTGGTTAGACACACTTAGGCCTGGCTGCTACCCAATAGGTCGTGGGTTCGATTCTCGCCAAGTGTCTGGGTAAGCACGATGTTATTTATATGTTATGTCTGTCGGTATTCCCCAGTGCACTAATAATCCCACTAGTAATAAATAAATGACTCTTAAATGACTATAACGCCTCAAGTGAAACAAAATTATATTGATATAATGAATGTAGTGTAAATCATAAAAAAATCACATGAAACCGAGTATATTATTTTACTAAACAATATTTCAATTCACTTAAAACTTTTTAAAACCGCAAAACAAATACGTTAATATATCAAACGAAACCGCAACTGTAGTGATTAACGGTTAAAATATATAAATTGTTGGTTAAAGCTCCGAACAAATCGTTAACGAACAGCTGTGGATTTAAAATATTTATACATTATTATTCACGTAGGCATAATATTGTCAATTTGTATATCTTCGTATAAAGCAATTTGTATATCTTCGTATACCGATCGAACTTCACTTCAAGAAGTTCGTTTGATCATGTATTATCGAATTAACTGAGCATCGATGTATTGTAGACATCTGCTATTCGCTTCAAACGACACTCGTTTCTCACTAGAACGCTTAGGAAATACATACAAAACAAATGAGATTTTGTCACAGTGTTTGTGGTCCACCTTCGAAACGGCTAGACCGATTTTTATGTTTTTTTTTATGTATGTTTGGTAAGTATGAGAATAGGTCGTAAAATATATTTCATAACACTAGGTAAATTGTCCCTGCAGACATTCTTGGCATCAAAAAATACCTTTAACCCCAACTTTTGACTCTCATTTTGATTTTTATGGCGATTTTAGTTCTTTTGTAAATAATAATAATGCTAATTTAATTTTTACAGCGTTAGTGGTCGCACTACTCCAAAACGGCTTTTTATGTATATCTGGTAGGAATGAGAATAGGTCATGATTTAAAAAAAACGCGGGCAGAGCTCCGTGGTACAACTAGTATATAGATAATGTACAAAATTATATGTTGTGTAGTAGTGAAGATCACGAAACATAATTGATTCGTTTGGTGCTGCGCGGGTCGGTGTGCGGTTACAAAAACAAATGATGCCGGGCACCGCACGACCCGTCGAAATGAATGACAAATGGTTACATCTGGATACTGGCTCGGTATACTGGGGCACGCGAAGTGAGTACTGGAGTATGTTGCTGCATAATATATATGAGTAGGTATTGGGTACGTTATAGAGCCTCTTAGGGCTCCCACACATATCTGCGAATTCTGCGCAAATATCTGCGAATGAATAAACAAATGAATTTTTGTATTGAAAATGCATTTGTTTCTCGCAGATATTTGCGATGCGATGCGAATTCTCAGTTATGTGTGGGAGCCCTTAGACTGTGCATATTAATATAGTGGATTTTTGAGATGGGAAAGTAAGTGCAGGTACCTTAACCGTTATAGTTACAGGAAAGCGTTCTTAGGAAACCGTTCATCACTTTTTGAGCTATTCCGAACTGCATTCACACACAGATTCTGGAAAAAAAATGAAAAGGAAATGGAACGTACAGTCAGCGAAAAACATGCTAAAATACCAAAAGATTTTTTTTACGTCAATCGATACTATTTCATGTAGGAATCAAAGAATTTTATTTAGGGTCCATATTTTAGAAATCACCCAAAACTGTTCTAGTACATTTTTAACGGAAAAACAATTAATTTCTAAAACATAAGTTTTAACTTTCAAACTTTCAAGTCCAATTCGGATTTAAATATCGAGTAAATTCAACAAAAAAAATCAATACGACAAAAGTGACCAGATACTCATCACGGCTGGTGATGATGATGATGATGTCATGGTACTACATACCTGGACAATGTTTTATTGCTTCACGGCACAATATTTTATACCCGCCTGCAGGCCCAGCACGACTTGCAGTCTTGAGAGTTCAGGAGTATGACGTAGTTTGTAACACCGAAACGCCATTATCTATACAAAAATGTGAAATACTACGTCATAATGACTTCATACTCACACTAATCTGTCAAGATTTGTACATCGTGCCAAGCCTGCTGGTCGGTTTTATGCATAACAACTAACTACCTATATATTTATTACTTCCCCAATTTCACGACCGAGTCATATCAAATGAGGCACACTTAATAGGTACACATGTACTTAACGGGCATGGCATAATAATGGTGGTTAAACACGCGATCAATAGATTGGCACACACGGTGCGTCCGCCATGTTGGAATGTTGATATTTATCCTGGATCGTATCGGTGGTTCAAAATACTTAAAAACTTTGTATAATTTCCTTAATATAGCGATACAGCAGGGTTTTTAGGTGATTGAAAAAGACAGGCTTAAAGGACTTGACCCATAATCTGACCCGGTTAAAGGAATTAGTGTTATTTATTTATTAAACTTTTACTGCAGGCAACTATGGTCCATAGAAACAAATCTTACCTTAAAAACTAACATTCATTTAATTATATTATTACTAATTAATGACGCGGAGAGTCGTTGTGTCGCGCTCGGTGTCATGTAGCTGACCTCTGAAGCGGCGAAACACGACATCCTTCGGCCAAAATTCCTCCTTCGTGAACGTTGATAGGTGGGTCGGTATTCTCACCACAAAGGAATTAAATTTCACCCTATGGCCGGACACCAACCGTTCGACCCTCAGTACGAAATTGGTTTTCACTCGCATATATTCTACGATCTCCTCTGCCTTCGTAGAATAGTGAAGCCTGGACATGTAGAGCAGCGTCGTGGGTTCAGCCGGATACAGCAGATGGTTCGGTTGCGGTTGCGGGTATCTTCTTCTTCCTTAGCGCCTTCACGAAACCCTCCTCATCACCCTGGTCCTTTTGTAGATCCGTTGAAGTTCCATAAATGATTTGACACGAGAACTATTCTTCTCCATTTGTGGTATTGATCGCTTAGGTGACCCAGTGATATTTACATATGTAGTTATAAGCAACGTTACAAAAATATTACAAAACTATACCTAATATCATTGCGCTATTCATGGAGTCTTTCCACGCACCGTTATTTGATAATTATCAGCAATTTACGGTACAGACAAATTATGGTAAGCTCGCCGCCATAGTTCAGTTCATTTTGTGCAGTGCAGTCAGCAATGATAACTATTAGAGCGCATTCAAACGGAATAAACTTATGGTAATAGGTGCAAATTGTGCTTTGACAAGCTTTGAACTAAACGTGCCAGAAATTATATTGTAATGAATCATTAATTTGAATATAACACTAATGAAATTGTGATAACAAAACTAGAACTTCGCTATAATAACTAAGTGTATTAAGTAATGTATGTTTGGATCATCAATGTAATGTGTTCCATGATTATCTGTTTTCTATAGGTTGTTTACCGTAGACCACATACATACGCTCCGCCAGATTATACAGAAGACCGAGGAGTATAATCGGCCATTATGTCTAGCGTTTGTGGACTACGAAAAAGCCTTCGATTCAATCGAGACCTGGGCGGTATTGCAGTCCCTCCAGCGGTGCCACATTGACTATAGGTACATCGAAGTGTTGAAGGGTTTGTACAGCAACGCCACCATGTCGATCCGACTACAGGAAGAGAGCACGAAACCAATCCCATTGCAGCGAGGTGTGAGACAGGGAGACGTTATTTCTCCGAAACTGTTCTCAAACGCATTGGAGGACGTTTTCAAGCTCTTGGACTGGTACGGATTCGGCATCAACATCAATGGCGAATACATCACTCACCTTCGTTTTGCCGACGATATAGTCATTATGGCAGAGTCGCTGGAGGACCTCAATACGATGCTCAGCGACCTCAGTAGCGTTTCCCAACAGGTGGGTCTTAAAATGAACATGGACAAGACGAAGATCATGTCTAATGTCCATGTTGCACCCGTACCGGTAGTTGTTGGGAACGATACAGTCGAAGTTGTTGACCACTACGTATACCTAGGACAAACTGTCCAGTTAGGTCGGTCCAACTTTGACAAAGAGGTCGCCCGAAGAATCCAACTCGGATGGGCAGCGTTCGGGAAACTACGCGATATCTTCTCGTCCAAAATACCGCAGTGCCTGAAGACGAAGGTTTTTAACCAGTGTGTGTTGCCAGTGATGACATATGGTACTGAGACGTGGTCTCTAACGGCTGGCCTTTTAGAAAAGTTCAGTCACACAACGAGCCATGGAGAGAGCTATGCTCGGAGTTTCTTTGCGCGACAGAATCCGAAATGTGGAGATTCGCCGAAGAACTAAGGTCACCGACATAGCTCTCAGAATCTGCAAGTTGAAGTGGCAATGGGCAGGCCACATCGCTCGAAGAACCGATAACCGTTGGGGAAGAAAGGTTCTCGAGTGGCGACCACGAACCGGAAGACGCAGCGTTGGCAGGCCTCCCACTAGGTGGACAGACGACATCGTGCGCGTCGCAGGTAACCGGTGGATGCAAATAGCCAATTGTCGTTCATTGTGGCGTTCTAAGGGGGAGGCCTATGTTCAGCAGTGGACGTTTTCCGGCTGATGATGATGATGATGATGATAGGTTGTTTAGTTGAACTCCATGATCTTGTTTTTATTTTGGGAATTATAGACGCTGTTGGCCGCAGATGGCCATTACAGCTTCACCGGATAATAGGAGGCGAGCGCTAGCCTTTACGGCAGAAGTAGCGACGAGCTCAAGGGCACCTCAGGGAGGCACGGCCTCGGCTTGGGATGTCGCTTAAGAGAGGGCTGAGTTTACCACCGGTTCACAACGCGCCCCTACTGAGAAGAACCGGCAAGAAACTCAGTGGGGTGATGCACGTCATTGAGGTCGCATACGTACGACCCTTCGGCCTCGCCGGCGAGACCGGTGTCTGATAGCTAGTGTGGCATACGGTTGTCGGAGAGGGTTCGGCGCATCCCGGTCCAATAGGACCGTCATGGGGTCAGGAGGGTCGAGCAGTACGTGCCGTGGTCTGCGGCGCGAGTCAGAAGGACTAGGGGCGTAATCGGCGGCGGCGCGGATTAAACTGTTCGCGTGACGGGACGCGGATTCAAAGTAGCGTTTCGACGCTTCTTTGAGGACCTTACGAAGGGGATCTAACTTGAAATCGGAATGCAGATCTACGTTCCGCATGTACCACGGGGCACCGACGGCACGTCGGAGGAACATGATCTTGTACCGCCATACCCTTTCTTCTATCATGACCACACTGCTCTCAACTTGCCGCCCTGAGCGTTTCGCTACTTCTCTGGCCTTGGCCTAGCTATAAAAATCTGCCTCGGACACCGTTTCTCCAGACATTATGTATATAACATGAGTGATCAGGCAAATACTGAGTAAGCGTGGTTTATACTAGACAATATACTATTAATTACTTACCATCACAGTCTGTCTGATGGTAGAGAATAAATGTTGTTAATAAGGAGGACGCCACATGTTGTGTAGTGATACCTATAGCAAGTACCATATAAAGCGCAAGAGATGGCGCTAGCTATCTCTAAATCGCGCTAGCAAAGTTTTAACATACATATTTTATGTATATATAACATCCCAACATTATCCATTGGGGCACAGCCACAGACTGGGCATCACACCTCGCTTGGTCGGTCGACCCTCCCTTTGGTATCGCTCTGCTAAGATCACATTAAAAGTGAACGATATTTGGTTGCGGTCTCCTGCATGGCGTAGATACTAATCCTAAGCGGAGTAATAACTATATTTCTAATAGAGTATTGGCAATTTGTCTTACTACTCCAAACCCTAGTCCAAAATGTACCAAGTCCCACATCAAAGTTGTTCTAATTACTAGGCTTTATATAAAATGCAATGGAAATTCTCCAGAAAAGCAGCTGTAATATGTAAAATATAATCCCTAAACTGGATTAAGTACAGCGTGTAAAACAACATTGTCGAAATTGTAAATCCGGACGTTGAGCGGCTCAGCGGCTAATCTCTTCAAAAACTAACGGTATAAAGGCCATCGATAGTAAAAGCTATAATATAAACTGTATATTATATAAAGCGGTGGTAGCTCAGTGACCTGCTTGGCACGTATAATGAAACCTGTTAGAACTTCACTTCAGACTTGGCAGTAATGTAGCGACTTCATAACGCGATGTTGTAAACATGACGTCACATGAACAAACCTGAATCGCGCTAGCAAAATTTATACATTCTTTAGAGTAGACATTGAATTTTGACAGAAATGTGTACGGCACGGTCTAATGGGCATAGTTTCATACAAATAATATTTCTTTGCCTGATACGTTCATAGCACGATTATGGCATGATCATATTATGGCCTGGTGTAGTGGACAGACACTTTTCATGGGCACAATATAGTCTATTTGCCTGCAAAACCTAATGAGACCTAAAAGACTCGCCTTTTATTTATTTTGATGTTGGCGAAAAAACTTTCAAAAGGTCAAAGTTATGTGGGATTTTTACACAATAAAACCTACCCGGTGGTCTTCCTCGATGTTATGAAGGGACTTCGTTCGGACCTTGGCAGAGTCCAAGGGGCGCTCGTTAGAGCATGCTCGCGACGACGCAGGCCCTATATTGCGTCGTCAGTAGCCTCAGGATCGCATTTAGTAGGGACGCACAGAGGCCCCGCCATGTACTTACGCCCGTGACCCAAACCAAAACTCGCCTATGAACCATGTAACGCTATTTCACCGGCTTCACAGAAAATTTGACACTACTGTGATACCCACCTGAACGCTCCCTTGTGATGATCACTAAAAAAACAACTTCGTTTTATATCCCGTGTTAACTTCTTTAGACCTTTTTATTAGGGTTCCATACCTAAAAGGTAAAAAAGGAACCTTTATGGTCTGACTTCGTCTGTCTGTCTGTCTGTCACAAACCTATATATTTCAGGAACCACTGATGCTATCAATTTAAAACTTGGAATAGTTTTAGATCTTAATTACCCAACCCCATCGCAAATGAAAAAAATATTTTTTTTCTTTTACTTTTTTTATAATGGGGGTCGAAATGGGGTCATAAAAATGTCAAAGTGAGACTACTATATTGAGTGGGGTATCATATGAAAGGGCTTCATTTGCACATCTTAAAACAGATTTTTATTTTGGTTTATGTCACGCAGTTTTTGGCTGATAATCAAAAATGTCAAAAAAAATACAGTTCCCCCCCCCTTATCTCCGAAGTTTGTGGAGGGAAAAATCTGAAATAATTATGGGTAATACATGTCTGTCTATATTTTACAGGAAAAATAAAATGATCTTTCTAAATATTACAGTTTTTTAGTAATCCTAAAAAAACCTCGACAAACAAACTTAGTTTTGCGGTTTAGTTTTTTTGCTATCTGAGGCGTTAGACGAATAGTAAAATAACTTTAATACGTCCAAAAATGATATGAAATCCTCGGTGCGGGAGTCTGACTAGCGCTTGACTGGTTTTTAAAGTATAATACACTTTACGAAGTCCTCGCACTTTAACTTCATTAACACACAAACAATCAATAACAACCGAACTAAGAGACACTACGATCAACAACCAATTGGGATAAAATCACTATGCCAACAAGATAGTATATCTCAACATCACATAAACATCTTTAAAAATACGGAAAACAATAAAATTTAACTTTTATAACCTTTCGCGCATACTACAAACTTTGCTACAAACAAAATCGTAAATATTACGTAATCCTATATTCTGTGAACATATGGTATTTTTATTTTTATTACACCTCGCCGAAAGACAGGCAAAGGTACTCCTACCATACAGCCTTGTTTATTTTTGCCACAGTTACATCGCAATTCGCCAACGAGTCGAGGTAGGGATATTTAGTATACAATAGACATTTTTCATTACTTCTATTAGTCTGAATGATCTGAAATTTAGAACATGTGTAAATCCGATGATACTAAATAAAATGGTAACATTCGCCAGGGTCTCCAGGAAGAAGGTGGTAACAGGATCTCGGCCCAAATAAACGTAGACCCATCGAGTTTAGACTCTTTGGATAGGTCTCGACGAGTAGTTACTAGAAAAATGGTGATCAGTCTGATGATGGAGCAGGAAGGTGGTCACGGGATCTCTGCACTAATAAACGTATACCCACCGAATTTGGATTCGTTGGATAGGTTGCTGCGAGCAGTAGACAGGTAGAAAAACTTTGATCAGAGTATCGTGATAGGAGCAAGCAGGAAGGTGGCAACAGGAATTCGGCTCCATTAAATGTAGGACCCACCGAATTATAAATCTATGGTTAAATCTTGACGAGTAGTTGGACAGATACTGTTCAGGGTCTGATAATAGCACAGGAAAGTCATTTTAAGAGTTCGTTTACCTATTAAATTTATACTTGTAGAACAGTTATTAAAGTACAAATAAAAGTAAAGCATACCGTAATAATTCTGTTCTATAATGAAAGTCAAATTACAAGAACCATCTTCCAAACACTTTTATGGTTGCCTAGCAACCTTAACAAATATTTATTTTGAAAAACATGCCATGGTTATTTTTTTTAATAGGGGCTGAAATGTGGTCTCTAAATATCAAAGTGAGGCTACTATATGGAAGGGCTTTATTTGCACATTTTAAAGCTGATTTTTATTTTGGTTTTTGGTAAGTAACTAAGTATGTAGTTATTGGATTTTTTTATACTACCAAGGTGGCAAGCAAGCGTACGGCCCGCCTGATGGTAAGCAGTCACCGCAGCCATAGACGCTAGCAGAACCAGAAGAATCACTAGCGCGTTGCCGACCCTTAAGACATTAGATGTTAAGTCTTTGTGTCCGGTAATTTCACCAGGTTAAAATCAAAAATGTCAAAAAAATTAAATAAAAAATACCGTTCTCCCCCACTTATCTCCGAAGTTAGTGGAGGAAAATATCTGAAATAATTATGGGTAATACATGTGTATAGATATTTTACAGGAAAAATAAAACAATCGTTCTAAAGCTCCTAAAAAACCTCGACAAACAGACTTATTTTTGCGGTTTGGTTCTTTTTTTTTGGAAATCTAACAAAATTCAGCAAATGCGCATATTCTATATATTTTAATTAGTAATAACAAGTTAGGATAGACACGTCTCTTTATTTTTCATAATGACAGAATGTACTGACTAGACCTTTTAAATATAAATACATCTTACGCTATGTAAATGAGGCATTACGGAATAAGAGGAAATGCTTTGCGATTGTTCTCTTCCTACCTAAAAAACAGGCGAATGTACGTGGAAATTGAAAAAACTGAAAATAATTATAGGAAAAGGTATAAATCCAAAATTGTACACATATCAACGGGTGTCCCTCAGGGATCTATCTTAGGACCTATTTTATTTTTATTATTTATTAATGATTTGACTAATTATCTAAATACAATTTTACCGGACATTGAATTAATAATTTTTGCAGATGACACAAATGCCATAGTGGCAGCTAATGACATGGTACAGTTGACAGAAAACGTAAATGCTACGTTAAAAGCACTCCATGTATGGTTTACGGCAAATAAATTATCTATTAATAGTAAAAAGACACAAACAATTTTATTTAAAACTACAGCCCGTAACAAAGATAATTTAAATGTTGCTTTAAATGAAGTAGAAATTAAACTCGTTGACCATGTAAAATTTTTGGGTATATATATTGACCAACTATTAAACTGGAAACCCGAATTAAAAGCAATTGATGCATCGATATCATCAGCATGTTACGCTTTGAGAGCCCTGAGAAGTGAAATCAACATAGAACAGCTAAAAATCGTATATTTTGCACTCGTAGAGTCAAAAATTAGATATAGCATACTTTTTTGTGGAAATAGCTATGAATATAATAGTAGAAGAGCTTTCGTACTACAAAAACGTGCAATTCGTACTATGGTCCGCATTTCACAAAGGGAAAGTTGCCGACAACATTTTATAGATTTATGCATACTTACAGTACCAAGTCTTTTTGTACTGGTACTTTTAAGTAATATGGCGAAACACATACATGAATATGAGACAGTAGAAGAACGACTGATAAGGGAAGGCACCCGAAGATTGGACTTGGTGAATAAAAATTTTACTAATCATAAACTAAGAATTGTTAAACATAGTCCACGATACCAGTCTGTAAAATTATTCAACAGGTTGCCTCTAGATATAAAATTTAAAGTAAAAAACTTTTTAAAAACAAGCTTTTATTTAAATGCGCTAAAAAGAATAAAATAAACTTTTCCTTTTAAACTTTTAATATCTATTTTTAACGTCATTATACAATTTATATGATATAAAAGCTTGTCGCGAGATTATAGTACCTACTCCTACTTACATAGTTTGAAAATTTTCAAACTTAAAGTCAATACAATCAAATTATTAATTTTCTTGTTTATATTCTTATAGGTAAATCTTGCGACAAGCTTTTATATCATATAAATTGTGTAATGACGTTAAAAATAGATATTAAAAGTTTAAAAGGAAAAGTTTATTTTTTTCTTTTTAGCGCATTTAAATAAACGCTTGTTTTTAAAAAGTTTTTTACTTTAAATTTATTTTTAACTTTTTAGTTTTTGCTGGATAGGTTTCTCAAATCAAATCAAATCAAATCATCCTTATTTGCGGACAATAAGTATGCATGAACTAACATGGGTGTTTTATTACGATAATGTCCTCTATTGTCTACCTTATTGGGTATGCAAAAATTGGTTTATATAAATCTACAATTTACTATACTAATAAATAATTAACTAAGTATTGGAAATTATTGAATAATTGACAAAATAGTATTTACGATTGTTTTGATGTGAACCTAACGACGCTAAACTCGATAGGTTTGCTAGTGGCTGTTCCAGGGTTCAGTCCCGTCACCCACCCACTTACCAAGTCTATTATCAACTCCGCTTATATAGGCAAAGCGAATAGAACTCCTTAAAGCAAATCAAATGAGCCCAAACTCGATGGGTTTACTAGTAGCCATTCCATGGCTCTGTTACTCTTACGAACCGTCTCGAGGTTTGATGACTTTCACACTCCCGAACAAGCCGGGTTCCGAAAAGGCTTTAGTACCGTAGACCACATTCATATGCTCCGCCAGATTATACAGAAGACCAATGAGTATAATCGTCCATTATGTCTAGCGTTTGTGGACAAGGAGAAAGCCTTCGATTCAATCGAGACCTGGACAGTATTGCAGTCCCTCCAGCGGTGCCGCATTGACTATAGGTACATCGAAGATCATGTCTAATAATAATAAAAATAATATCCTGGGACAATTCCACACACGGTCATCTGATCCCAAACTAGGCAGAGCCTATACTATGGGAACCAGACAACTGATACAAATACTTATACTTACTTATATACTTTTTTTTGTAAATACATACTTAAATAGATAAATAACACTCAAACACTTGGTGGGAATCGAACCCACGACCTGTTGAGTAGCGGCCAGGGTGTCTAACCACTAGACCAACAGGCCCGTCAACCCTAATATCCTAATACCCGTACCGGTAGTTGTTGGAAACGATACAGTCGAATTCGTTGTCCACTACGTATACCTAGGACAAACTATCCAGTTAGGTTGGTCCAACTTCGACAAAGAGGTCGCCCGAAGAATCCAACTCGGATGGGCAGCGTTCGGGAAACTACGCGATATCTTCTCGTCCAAAATACCGCAGTGTCTGAAGACGAAAGTTTTTAACCAGTGTGTATTGCCTGTGATGACATATGGTACTGAGACGTGGTCTCTAACGGCTGGCCTTTTAGAAAAGTTCAGAGTCACACATCGAGCAATGGAGAGAGCTATGCTCGGCGTTTCTTTGCGCGACAGAATCCGAAATGTGGAGATTCGCCGAAGAACTAAGGTTACCGACATAGCTCTCAGAATCTGGAAGTTAAAGTGGCAATGGGCAGGCCACATCGCTCGAAGAACCGATAACCGTTGGGGAAGAAAGGTTCTCGAGTGGCGACCACGAACCAGAAGATGCAGCGTAGGCAGGCCTCCCACTAGGTGGACAGACGACATTGTGCGCGTCGCAGGTAACGGGTGAATGCAAATAGCCAATTGTCATTCATTGTGGCATTCTAAGGAGGAGGCCTATGTTCAGCAGTTGACGTCTTGCGGCTGATGATTATGATGTTACTCACCTTCCAGCTCCATTATCAGGTCCTCATTTAGTAATGAGGACCTGATAAAGTTAAAGAGTTATCTTTAAGACTCTAAGAAAAATCAAGTTAGCCTAAACTGAGTTTACTTATAACGATTCCAGGGTTCTGTCAACTACCTTCCAATTCCATCATCACGTCCTCACTATTAAGAAAAATGAATAGAACTCTTTAAAATGAATCAAATGAGCCTAAACTCTATGTGTTTACCAGTAACCATTCCAGGGTTCCATCACCTACCTTCCAATTCCATGATCAGGTCCTCATTATTACAAAAAGTGAATAGAACTCTTTAAGACGAATCAAATGAGCCTTAACTCGATGTTTTTACTAGTAACCATTCCAGGGTTCCGTCACCTACCTTCCAATTCCATCATCAGGTCCTCATTATTAGGAAATGTGAATAGAACTCTTTAAAACGAATCAAATGAACCTAAACTCGATGAGTTTACTAGTAGCCATCCAAGGGTTCCCTTATCCGCCTTCGAGCTCCATCATCAGATCAGCTCGATGATACTACATTATTGTATTGTCACCGGTCCTTGATACATGTGCAAAATTTCAAAAGATTTGAACGTGTAGAAGTGGGTGAAAATTGAGTTGCAAGATTCCACCCGAACAAATTACATACATAGATTCATACACAGGGATGAAACAACTCAAAAAGCTAAGCTAGGTATGAAGGAAATTTCCAAGTGGTTAGACAATAATTTATTGACGTTAAATATCAACAAAACTAGATTCCTATGCTTCCATAAAACTAAAGCTACTGATCCAGAAGCAATCAGACATATAAAATTAAATTGTGTATGTTACGATTCGACATCCTGCAGTTGTGGTAACATAGATAGAACCAGTCACATTAAATATTTAGGTGTTACAATAGATGAAAGACTATCCTTCAAACCACATATATCGAAACTAGCCTCTAGAATTCGTAAATTAACGCATGTTATGCTACGTATTCGTGATGTAGCTGACTCTAATACTGCACATTTAGTTTATACGACACTGTGTGAATCTGTTATATCCTACTGTATAAGTGCTTGGGGAGGTACTTGTTCATCTACTATGATTGAAATAGAAAGAGCACAGAGGTCAGTTCTGAAGGTATTACTTAGAAAACATCGCAGGTATAGCACGCAATCTCTGTACTCTGATGCCCAAGTTTTGACTGTAAGACAATTGTATATACACAGAATTATTCTCTTACATCATAAAAAAGTTTTAAGTTATGATAATCTTCAGTCCCTTAGAAGCAAAAGAGTTTTTAGAGTTCCAGTACCCAAGGTGAATTCAGTATTTGCGCAGCGTTTTTCACACTTTCTAGCACCTTACATTTACAACAAAATAACACCTAAATGTGACGTATCAAATAATACATTAAAAGATGCTAAACTTAAATTTAAACAATGTTTATTGCAGCTTGCCTATAGTGAAACTGAAAACTTATTAAAAATAGTGCGTTAAGCATGGTCTACAAATGATATACCTATAAATATATATAAGTAAAATATTAATTTCATTTTCATTAATTTTCATTTTCATTTATGTCCGTACTCGTGATATGTGATAGATAATGATTGCGAACAAAGAACATTCCTAGCGGAAACTACGAATAATAATGACAGATAGAAGATTGACACAAACACACCCATGCGCGCTCACATACGCACACATAAACACACACACACACACACACACACCAAACACACACACGCTAAACGAATACTCACTTGTAGAATTGACCAAATTGTACCTATTTTAGTAGTCCTTTATATTATTTTAGTAGTCCTATTTTAGTATTCAGAAATTCTGCCCAGCACAGAATCGTTCTGACCAAACTTAAATCTACTGTAATCTCTGGTTTTTATTGGTCCTCACGATACAAGCTGTGCTTAGTGTGAGGGCATAGGTAATTAAATAAAGTTAATCGTATCTAAGTACTGCACTATGTAAAACGTGAAACATCTTTTTGTTAATATTTCTGTGTACTTATGGTAAATAAAGAATTATTACATACATTGCAAGTTAAATAAAAGCTTTTAAAAAGAGCTGTATACAGTAGCGCTTTCAAAATAAAACTAAAAAACTTCCTATTGAACAAGTGTCTATATGCTGTGGACGAACTGTAGATCTAATGAATTCAAATTCAAAATTGTAATATTATTGAGTTAATGTTATGTATTATTGTAATTTTATTCGGATAATTTATTGACATACTTATTGAGTTTTTTAATTTTATTGTATTTTTGTTAATTCTGATTTATTTAATTAAACTTCAAAATTCTATCAATCTATCTAATTCTATCAATCTATGCTAATTTATCTTCAATTAATTATTCTAATATGATTATTTTAAATTTTAGGGCGTTGACCATAATATTGTTTAATTTACAGTTCGAAGTACCTACTTGTGAAATTTTAATGTATTTTTATTGTGTACTAGCTGACCCGCGCAGCTCCACCCGCGCATTTATTACATTTTGCTCCCCTTTTCACCCTCCTCTGATTTATTTTTCTCCGTGTCTCTCTCTCCCTCTATTATAAGAAAAATGTAATTCTATGCTCTTTCTCTCCTCTCTCTTTCCCCCACCCGCATCGGTCCCCGTCACATTCCCCCTCTTCCTCTCCCCGTTGTCCCCTCTCTGAACCCTATCCCCCCCATCTCTCTCTCCCAACTTGCTCCATCTCATTTGCTCCACCTAACTCCTCCGATCCCTCACCCCCTCCTCGAGTCCCTTCTCCCTTTCATTCTATATATCCGTCAATCATGGTATCAGTGGCATGAAATATACTTTACGACTTATTCTCAGACCTACCCGATATGCTCACAAAATTTCATACATATCCGTTCACCCATCTATTTAATTACCTTGTCTTGTGTTGCTTAACCTTTACCTAGCGGCATGAAATATAATTAATGGCCTATTATCAGACCTACCCGATATGCACATAAAATTTCATACAAATCGGTTCACCCATCTATTTAATGACCTTACCTAAAGTTGCTTAACCTTAACCTACAGGTATAAAAAGTCCGTCTCCTGCTCCTAAGCTACTTCCCTACCAATTTTCAGCCATATCGGTTGAGCCGTTCTTGAGTTATAAATAGTGTAATTAACACGACTTTCTTTTATATATATATAGATTAAAGTTCTATGGTGATTGTATGTTCAATTTCACCGATAGATGGCACTGTTCATAATGTAAATCACGCTAACATCGTAAATTACTGTCTAATGATATTCGATAATGAAAGTTCTAAGTTTTTCGCATCTTTTATTGTTACGACTGTAATACAATACCTATACACTACCTGGACTTGGGGAGTTTCATTAAAATTTCATGAATCATTTCATGATCTAGTTTGGACTCGCTCGGGTTTAACAGATTTTAACTTTTCAAAGATATAATGTCATATTTCTATCAGCAACGTACTTAGAACAATACAGAAATCTAATGAAAATGTCCTGGGTGTACCGGACCGGCTTACCCCTTACAAAAATTAACCCTTCGCCACTGCCATATCTTATTCAAACTAAATGTCTGCTCAGTCCCTATTGTATATAGCGTAATAATACATATCTTAATGATTAACTGATCAGTCTATAATTACCCTATTCACATACAAAGGAAATTACGTGGTAATATGTACATGTAATGTACTCACTGCTTAGCCCCTATGAAACATAGCGTGATGTTTTATATACCAATTTATACCTTGACTTCTACACAACACATCAGTGAAAGTCTTATCAAAATCCATCCACGGGTTTTCAAATGATACCTGGACAAACAGAACGACAGACAGACAGACAGACAGACAGACAGACAGACAGACAATAATTCCAAAAAAAATTGTTTTGGCCTCTATGTCGATAGTATAGTATCCTCACATAGAAATTTTGGAAAAATATTCAATGTACAGAAAAAGTGCTCTTTGAGTTTTATTATAGTATAGATAGATAGAAGATATCTACTGTAATTGTGTTATTTTGTGTTCTATTCAGATACAAGTTTCTTGTTTAATGAATAAATGACTAATAACTAAATGTAAGAATATATCTTTATTAATACTTTGTTAAACTATAATAAGTATTTATCATGATATTGTAAAGGTAGAATAGGTAGTTTGACATCGTGTTTAATAGATGGCGCTAGTTGACTTGTACTGTTTTGTCGACGTTGCTACGTCGACAAAGCAGTGCAGGTCGGATAGTCGTTGGCGACTGGAATAGTTTAGTCAGTCAACGGTAGGATTTCATGGTGAACAGTCGATTGTGAGACTTTGTAGCGAATAGTGAAATAGTGATTGTGAGATTATGTGGCGAGCGGCCGTGGGCCGGCTGCTGTGTTATAATGTATTTGTGAGCTTGATTGACAGGTTGTCAAAGACGTGCCGTGCCACCTGAGGAACTGCGTTGATGATTGAGATGCAGCCGACGAGCGTCATGAGGTTTGGTGCTTTCGCTGAGTAAGTGACAACCCAGTATTATAACTATTGATTTATGATTAATATGTAGATTATTATTTATTGTTGTGTGATATAATTGATGATGGTTAATTAATTCGCGATAGTTGATGATAGTGGATAACTGAATAACTGATGATGACCAAGAGTTGGCGTTTGGTGTGGTTGTAGGGGCTGGAGGAGACCACTTGGGGAGGTCCCCACATTTTTATAGGCTTGTTAATGTATCACATACCTTGATTATTATTGAATTATTAAGATAATCTCCCGTAAGAGTGTTCGAACTCCAACAAATCAGAAGCGGGATTGGATCCTGGCCTATCCGCTTTGCTTTCTGATGCATTTTGTCAAAATTATGTGTTTTTTTTTTTCTCGTAGTTTTGAAAAATAAACCCACATCAGTGTGGGGTACTTAGTGTTTTAATAAAATTGTAAGATGCCTACCTACAGGTTGTAGGATTTGTCGGTACTTTGTAGTTGTTTGTATTTGATAGTACTTTCTGGAATAAGAATTGCTTTTAATTTGAGTTCTATTGATATTTTGTAGACCAAAGGACTTATTGTTTGACTACAAAATTACTGCTTGGTTGTGTGCGGATATAAATCTTTTATTAATTCAAGTATCCCGTGCTTCATTTTATGTTCGCAATTATTACACTAAACTGGGTCTTAATTCATCTATCCGTCATTTGTTTGAGCAATATAACATTTTGCATAGGGCTGCAACTGATATCGATATTCCTGATAGTAAAGTAAGTAAAGTTTATTAAATCAAAATAATAGGTTTGCATGGTTTTTAGTAACGAACGGTCCCTGCGCTAAGTATACCTGTATCGCAGTCGACCAAAATAGTGTGACTGGGTTTCATGATCAGTCATTTAGCAGACAGTGTGACATTTTCATTCAAGTATGTATATATGTGTCTTTTTTTTTTCTCTGATTCTACAAGTAGTTTTAGTATTGAGATCAAGCTGCTTTTGCGGATTTTGTCGCGGTTTGTTTGGATTTTGCCGTCCCGGCGTTTCGGGTGCTTTGCGGCGCCCGCGGTCCGGGGGAGACTGAGGTGTTGGGCGCCCTTGTGTCGCTGTTGCGCCGGTGTGCCCTCGGGTCTTTTTGGTTGTCGCACTGGTATTTGTGCATGTCGTGGTCACCTTTAATTATTACAATCTTTAACTTATGGTCTGTGCACAGCTACAATTGGTATCATACATAATTGATGACTTACAAGTTTTTTTTTTTTTTTTAACTGATTAAGTACAGGAAAATTCTGGTTTTAAGCTAGGCAAGGCAATTTATATTGGAAGGCAGCGCTCTACACAGCAAAGTTGACAAATTTATGAATTTTGTTACAATCGTGTACGTTTAACTAATGAAAGAACAAAAAAAAAGGGAAAAGAAACTAAAGGTAAAATAAAAAGAAACTAGGAATTCTTGTCTTTCTGTAAGACATGAGATTAATTGAAGATATATGATGTGTGCAAGTGACTCTATTTATGCGTGTGTGTGTGTGAATTTGTGCGGGAATAAGTGTGTGGAAGTCTAGTGTAAAGTGCGAATGTAGAGCGATGGGTTATAAGGCAACAACTGCCAAAGTTCTTCAGTACTTTGTAAGTTAATGTAAGTAAACAGTTGTTTGCTTGATCTTTACAGAGAAATTTATCTAGCCTATATATACTAGTATTTCATTTACTTTATGAGGTTGTTATAAAATAGTTTCTTAGCATGTGCCTTTTGTTGTGCAGAGTCACATATAAAGTTGTCCTGTTGGTGTTCGTGTGTCGCAATGCAATAATGTAACAGAGTAACAAAAAGGTTTAAAATATGTAACTCAGTAAAGCTCATTGGCCTCTTTCTAAGCAGATAAGGTCGCGTTTAGGCGCTGCACCCCAGACTGGAATACAATACTGTAAGAGGGACTTTACACAGAGAACAGTTAACCATATGCAGAGATTTTCTTGTCAGCCAAGTGTGGGATTTTTAAGACTTAGATTAATTTCCTAATTCTTGCTGTAAGACGTGAAATGTTGTTTCCAGCTTAGATTGCTGTCAATATAAACACCTAGGTATGTTATACAACTTGAACTTTCTAGCCCTAAACAAGAGCAAGAAGAAGTATTGTGGAGTCCGCTGGTGTTTTTTTTTGGGTTAACAATGTTGTAAAGGTTCTGTTTTTTTTATAGATAAAGTAATGTATTTTGATTTTATAACGTTCAGAGTTAAAATATTTGAGTAGATAATGTGATACAATCTGAAGTGCATATTCTGCTGACTTGCTTCTCACTTCAAGTACTACCAGAGGCAACCAAAGCAGTGTCATCTGCGTAAGTGAATATTTTGCAATTTGGTAAGGATAGTTTACATAAACCATTCACATAGATTTGGAACGACGTTGGGTCCAAAATGCTGCCCTGCGGTATTCTGTAATAGGTGTACATATGGACGCTATACATGACAACAATATTTACGTACTGGCAGCGATTGGTAGGGTAATCTTTAAAAATGGCTAATGCTATGACTGTAATTCCCAATCTCTCTAGTTTGTCAGACAGAGCCAAACGTTTTGGAGAGATCTGGCCAGACATTTCACATTTGCGTCGAGAGCAGTATTCTCGGTATGAATTGTAGGTCTCTATGATTCCAACAAGGTGGAAAAATAACCTTAACTGTAAGAACTGATATGATTATGATTTCGTTTTGTTGCCTCATTATTATTTTGGGCTATGGGTAGATTTGAGTTCTGTATGGTGGTAATTATCAAGTGAGTTGGTAGGGTCAATTTGGTAAGCGAAGTTCAATGGCGTGGATTTCCGTCCCGACTAATATTAGTATGAGCGTTTTTATGTTTTTAACCGTTACGCATCTTTTGTTATGGAGGAAGGTCGGGCAATTGACCGAGTAATCCTTAATGACTGATGAGGTTCGATGGTTTCTAAATATTTGCCAGTTACAAACCAGTTGTTCTCTTTTTGCAATCTGATAAATAAATGGTTTGGGTTTTGTAGTCTGTAGTGTTCACAGATAGTAAAGTGCTAGTCGCCCAGGTGTTTGTCGGGCATGGTTTGCTACACCATGGCTCTGTCCACCACGCCATGGCATTAGGTGCTGCAACATGACGTCGGGAGCTGCGCCGTGGTGCCGGGAGCTGCGCCGTGGTGCCGGAAGCTGCGCCGTGGTGCGGGAGCTGCGCCGTGGTGCCGAGAGCTGCGCCGTAGTGCCGGGAGCTGCGCCGTGGTGCCGGGAGCTGCGCCGTGGTGCGGGAGCTGCGCCGTGGTGCCGGAAGCTGCGCCGTGGTACCGGGAGCTATGCCGTCGTGCCGGGAGCTTATCCGTCGTGTTGGCGCGAGTCATCGTGAGGGAATTCATTGGATGGACTTACATGAGCTATGAGCGACCAGCGTGTGTGGACGGTGGTGTCTGCACACGTAGATGGCCGCAGATCATAGCAGATCATGTATGTAATTTATTTATTTATTTATTTATCATCGCTAAGTAGCCTTGGTCAGAGATTCCCGTCACATGTAGTATTCAGTGCAGAAGCAGACTGTTGCTACAGTTGACAAAGGCAGGAGTAGCCTTAGTCCGATACTGTGTGACGAAGTGGTTTTCAGAGCAGGGTGGCCCTGATCCCACGACTGACAGAAACAGGTGAAAAGCGACTAGTTGAATAGGTTTCAGGCAGCGTGGCCAAAACCTACTAGTTCAGATGGTGTTGAATGAAGTATATAATTCTGTATATTATTTATTAATTATTGTATATATTATATATTTAATATTATTAATATCATATATTTATTATTAATATTATTTTTTTATTATCATTTATTTGTTATCGCTAAGTAACCTTGGTCAAAGATTCCCGTAACATGTAGTGTTCAGTGCAGAAGCAGACTGTTGCTACAGTTGACAAAGGCAGCAGTAGCCTTAGTCCGATACTGTGTGACGAAGTGGTTTTCAGAGCAGTGTGGCCCTGATCCCACGACTGACAGAAACAGGTGAAAAGCGACTAGTTGAATAGGGTTCAGGCAGCGTGGCCAAAACCTACTAGTTCAGATATTGTTGAATGAAGTATAAATGTATATTAATTATTTACTATTAATATTATTATGAATGTCATTTATTTATTATTGTCATTTATTTATTTTCGCTAAGTAGCCTTGGTCAAAGATTCCAGTCACATGTAGTATTCAGTGCAGAAGCAGACTGTTGCTACAGTTGACAAAGGCAGGATTAGCCTTAGTCCGATACTGTGTGACGAAGTGGTTTTCAGAGCAGAGTGGCCCTGATCCCACGACTGACAGAAACAGGTGAAAAGCGACTAGTTGAATAGGTTTCAGGCAGCGTGGCCAAACCTACTAATTTACATAGTGTGGAATGAAGTATATGTATACAATATAGCATCTCTTTTTATGAATATTATATAGTATAACTGACGGGCCCGTTGGTCTAGTGGTCAGACACCCTGCCTGCTAACCGATGGGTCGTGGGTTCGATTCCCGCCAAATGTCTGGGTGTTGTTTATCTATTTAAGTATGTATTTACAAAAAAAAAGTATATAAGTATTAGTATCAGTTGTCTGGTTTCCATAGTACAGGCTCTGCCTAGTTTGGGATCGGATGACCGTGTGTGGATTGTCCCAAGATATTATTATTATTATTATTATTATAACTTTAGCTAATATCTATAGTAATATTATTGCGATCGCTGAGGAAATGGTTTTCAGAGCAGAGTGGCCCTGATCTCACGACTGACAGAAGCAGGTGAAAAGTGACTAGTTGAATAGGTTCAGGCAGCGTGGCCAAAACCTATTAGTTTAGATCGTGCTGAAGTATATGTATACAATATAGCATCTCTTTTATGAATATTATATAGTATAACTTTAGCTAATATATATAGTAATATTATTGCGATCGCTGAGGAAGTGGTTTTCAGAGCAGATTGGCCCTGATCTCACGACTGACAGAAGCAGGTGAAAGGTGACTAGTTGAATAGGTTCAGGCAGCGTGGCCAAAACCTACTAGTTTAGATAGTGTTGAAGTATATGTATACAATATAGCATCTCTTTTATGGATTTTATATAGTATAACTTTAGCTAATATATATAGTAATATTATTGTGATCGCTGAGGAAGTGGTTTTCAGAGCAGAGTGGCCCTGATCTCACGAATGACAGAAGCAGGTGAAAAGTGACTAGTTGAATAGGTTCAGGCAGCGTGGCCAAAACCTACTAGTCTAGATAGTGTTGTAGTATATGTATACAATATAGCATCTCTTATGTATATTATATAGTATAACTTTAGCTAATATATATAGTAGTATTATTGTGATCGCTGAGGTAGTGGTTTTCAGAGCAGAGTGGCCCTGATCTCACGACTGACAGAAACAGCTGAAAAGTGACTTGTTGGATAGGTTTCAGGCAGAGTGGCCAAAACCTACTAGTTCAGATAGTGTAGCATGAAGTATATACTACAATATGTATATATAACATCTTTTTATGAATATTATATAGTGTAACTTTAGCTTATTTTTATGGTGACCGCTAGGTAGCCTTAGTCCTATACAGTGTGATGAAGTTATTTTCAGAGCAGAGTGGCCTTGATCCCACAGCTAACAAGAAGTAGGCAAAAAGCGACTTATGTATTAAATGGGTTCAGACAGAATGGTCCAAAACCTAAGCTTTCCGATAGGGTTAAATCATGTAGAATGTCTATGAAGAGAAATATATAAGGTATAGAAGAAAAAGAGAATTGGCCGAGGTTGGTTTTGTCGGGCGTCGATGATTACCCGGTTTGTCGTGTCGACCAGTCGAGTATTTTGGCAAATTATTGTGGTTTCTTTTGCTGCTTGTGAATAGTGTAATAGTTTAACTTGTAGGACTTTTGTCTGGTTTCATGTGTGATAAGTGTTGTCATTGTACAAATGTTGAGATGACCTGATAAATGTAAAATGTGTTGTTAGCACAGATTTTGCAGGTGGTTGGAATATTAACGATTTTAAGCAGGGTGTTTGCTTAATATTTATGATTTATTCTTTGTACTGGTCGATGGGTCAGTCTGTCTATTTTCCGAGACCCATTTTAGATATTAAACAAGTTTGTTAAGGTTCGGTAAAAATGAGAAGGCGAAGGTGCCACGCCGGCGAGTTTTGCGGTTGGTGATTGGTTCATGTAGGCACCGCTTTGCGGTCTAGATTACGCTGATGCACAGCGCATGAGTGGATAATTTGGTAATATCTCTCTTAATGTTTGATAATTTATTTAAATTGTATAACTCTCTTGGACGAGGAACACGGGGACGTGTTATTTAGTCGGATGGCCGAATGTAAGAATATATCTTTATTAATACTTTGTTAAACTATAATAAGTATTTATCATGATATTGTAAAGGTAGAATAGGTAGTTTGACATCGTGTTTAATAGATGGCGCTAGTTGACTTGTACTGTTTTGTCGACGTTGCTACGTCGACAAAGCAGTGCAGGTCGGATAGTCGTTGGCGACTGGAATAGTTTAGTCAGTCAACGGTAGGATTTCATGGTGAACAGTCGATTGTGAGACTTTGTAGCGAATAGTGAAATAGTGATTGTGAGATTATGTGGCGAGCGGCCGTGGGCCGGCTGCTGTGTTATAATGTATTTGTGAGCTTGATTGACAGGTTGTCAAAGACGTGCCGTGCCACCTGAGGAACTGCGTTGATGATTGAGATGCAGCCGACGAGCGTCATGAGGTTTGGTGCTTTCGCTGAGTAAGTGACAACCCAGTATTATAACTATTGATTTATGATTAATATGTAGATTATTATTTATTGTTGTGTGATATAATTGATGATGGTTAATTAATTCGCGATAGTTGATGATAGTGGATAACTGAATAACTGATGATGACCAAGAGTTGGCGTTTGGTGTGGTTGTAGGGGCTGGAGGAGACCACTTGGGGAGGTCCCCACATTTTTATAGGCTTGTTAATGTATCACATACCTTGATTATTATTGAATTATTAAGATAATCTCCCGTAAGAGTGTTCGAACTCCAACATAATGTTCTATAAAAAGTTCGAACATGTAAAGTTATAATAAAATTATCAAATCTTAATACTTTTGCTATCTGACGTGTTAGATTAATTGTAAAATAACTTTAATACGTTCAAGGATGGTATGGAACCCTCGGTGCGCGAGTCCGACTCGCACTTGACTGTTTTTTTTTTCTATTCGATCTCCTTCTCTGCTTCCATTTAGCTCCTAGTCCCATAAGTTACATCCTCACGAGTACGTAATATTATAGCTCTTGTTTGTAACGACCTTAAACATTCGGTAGCCATGTTGATGCTGAAGGATTAAGTATTTAGTCTACTATAGACATACGGCATGCAAGTAGTTATAAACCGAATGTGTATTGCGATAAGGTTGCTGATTGTTTACCTTCTCATATTTATGTATCTTTATTGCAGAGATCTTTTATCAAGCGTTTAACTATTTAGTCATAGAATTATCATCTGATATAACTTAGTATTTACTACTGCAAAAAATGCTAGCACTGGTCAAAGGACTCCGTAGTGTTTTGTATGATCATAATTGAATCTTTTTAGTGTTGTTCTTGGATTCTGTGATTTCATAGAAAAATGAATGAATCGTTGCAGAAAGAGTGTGATTTAGTCACAACAAAATTTTGGTATATTTACGTATGGACTTCAATACTGCTTTAGAGTTTTGTGCTGATTTTCAGACAAACCCGATAGGTACAAGAATCTATATCTGTATCCGGTCTTTATGAAATGTATCTAAGTATTCCCTTACCTTTACCCTTAGAGGATTTTCTATATTTACCACTGTTACTGGTTTTTGCAAACTACTAGACTAAGTTTAATACTGTCATAGTAATTTAAAGTCAACTTTTAACACTTGTCAGCTATATTTCGTGGAAATCGATGCACTATTTCTGAAATACGCGGAACATTTAAACGACATAAAAAAATGTTCCTCGTTTTCACAGAGCGGAAACAAACAGCGAGCAATCAGGATAATTGCAACATTATATACGCTCTCATGTTGGTAGTACTCTAAGGATTACAAACATTGTTGCCTATTACAAATGTTAAAAGGTAACGCGAAAAGCTTTGTGACCAATCTGCTATCAGAGTTGTTCAAACTGCCCTTAGGCCTATAACTTGCCTAAAAATTGTTGTCTAGATGGCATCAACCATCCGGACTAACTTTTTACGTGCGCTATGAAGCATGAGGACGTTTAGTTCAAATGACACTTAACGGTAATCCATCAAAACTGGCTATAAGCATCTTAACAGTTATTTTTAGTCCTAGATGAAGACTTCCATCATTTCAAATAACGCAAATGACGTAAACGTCGAGTGGCGTTATGGTCCTTCGGTGATTAAGTATGCTGATGATCTATGAGTTGCTTGCGCTGGTACCTGAAGGGCCCTTTCATCTCTCCTTCTTATTTTTAATCACTATAAACTAGTGCCCGCACCCATGGATGACTGATAAGGTCTCCCCCATCTCTTTTCCTTGGGTGCCGTAGGGGGCGATTAGGGGAAAACTAGTAGAAGGGCAGCGTCAAATCAAAGTATTTATTGCTTTCATGTATACAATAAAGGTGTTATAATTCAGTAAGTGTAAAGACATGAAACCCTGATAGGGCATTAAATTTATAATTGAGTTTATTTTATATTTAATAATATTATTTAGGATTGTACATAAAATTGTTAGGATTATCTTCTGTGTTATGTTTTCTGTGTGATATCTAACTGGGAGGATGTGGAAGAGGGTGGCGATTATGGCAACACTAGACCAACGGGCTGGTTATTACATAAGCCCTGACGTAGACACAAGTGAACGTTATCTTCCCTTACTGTCACAATCCGATGGGACCAAAAACCGACACGACCGGTAAGAGGTATAGGACTTTTTACGAGCCCAGTCGACGTTTTCTTTTCAGGAAATCTGATAATCGGACGTTTAGATCATCTTAGTTTCCAGTCAATCAGAAAATTGGTTCATATAGTCTTAACCAGTAAGAAACAATGGCATAAAGTTGTTACTTCCCATATAATTTGAGCCCATGACCTCCAGGTTCTAAAACTAGTGGTTTTACACTGTGCAACGACGGTTAGAACACCCTGGGAATACAACGCTGTTAAAAGATGGTGTTTTAACTAATATCTTCGTTAAGGTGCTTGTCCTTTCTTTCGTAGTCTTTCAAGGTGTCTGTTGCTACCGCAACCAAGTTTGAATTTATAATACGGAACCGGAAAAAAAATAGATAATGACGAAAAAATTTAGCGACGTAAATTTTGGGAATGATATTTAGTACCACGTACCATAGTAATACATGGCGTGAGTCGTCGGTATGCTGCTACGGCATCAAATAACGATGATCAAAGGCAAACGTGAGAGTGAAAGTGATCATTACCAGTAAATTGTAATTAATTAATGTACAACCATCGCTTTACTTGACACAGGAGCTTCGAAAATATAAGGGGATATATTTTAGCGAACTAGACAGGAATCCCCAGAACGCACCTTATAAAAATATTTTATTGTATAATGATTTCTGATATTTACGCGAATATTACACATTGAAATGAAACTAATTTTACGGATTATATCGCGGTTTATTTTTGATTTTAATTACCGAAAAAAAAACCGCGATATAATCCGTAAAATTAGTTTCATTTCAATATTTTATTGTAGTTTAATTTCTGTGTAATTTTAGTTTAATTGCAGTTTACTTGTAGTGTAATTGCAGTTCAATTGTAGTTTTATTGTAGCTTAATTTTAGTTTAATCATAGTTTCATCGTAGGATGATAGTAGTTTGATCGTTTAATTGTAGTTTAATTATATGTAGTTCAGTTATATTTCAGTTATAGTTCAATTGTGTTTGATCGTAGTTTAAGCGTATTTTAATAGTAGTTTAGTTGCAGTTTAATCGTAGTTTGATCGTAGTTTAATCGACGATATACGCAAAGTAGTTGGCAGTGACTCGATGCGGAGAGCCGAAGATCGAGCTCAATAGCGTGTATTGGGGGAGGCCTATGTCCTGCAGTGGTTGTAGGCTGATAATGATGATGATGAGGATGAAAAAAAGACTCCAATTTATGCAAAGTGCGACCAGCAACAACGGTTGTTGGGTCAGATGCCAATCCGTGTGTAACGATAACTTGAAACGTAAACAGATGAAATCAAACATTTCGCTGCTCTGAATGCCTTTGCGAGGCCCAGCTTTGCTTGCACGGGCCTTTCAAGTTAATTACGCCTTAATGTAACACGGCCTCGATCAGACATGAATGCTGGGCCGGTTGCACGAGATGTTCAATTTATTTGCTTCAGTGGTGATATAGGTCGCCAATTGGTGAATGTTCAGAGAATTATTTTGAGCACTATGGTGCAGTTAGTGTCCGGATATATAGATTCAGACACATCCTAAATTCTCCCTTCTGGATGGATAGATTTAGGTTGACACATAATAAATTCTCCTCTACGTAAAAAAGTATTCCCGGTATTCCCAGTATTCAGTGTGAAAAGTAGGATGCCGAAATACGTCCACAGCTGAACAAGGACTTGGTTGCTATGATCCCCACGCTTGGCGTCTTGGAGATAGTATAGGTGGTAGGTAATCTAATAGAAAGACAAAAGAAAGACCAGTATCGCATGAAAAACGCGGCGCCCGGGCGGCCGCCGGCGGCCGCGAGCGACCTCGAGCGGCGTCACGTTTTTCAAGCGATACTGGTCATTTACGTATTGTAGATAAAGTTTATAATTCTTTCACACTGAAAGTGCACTGCCGGCCGCTGCCATCTTGGTATGAATTGAGCCTTATTGGGTTAATATTTCCTTCTCCCTCGTCTTTCTCTTGTCTAATAGAAAGGTTTCTAATAGAAGGGAAAAAAATACATAGGTACAATTCGTTTTCATCATTAAATATTTTCCGTTTTCTTAATATTACAACTTTTAACATCGTTTTACAACGTTTTCCGTTCATTTTTCTTCTTCGTCCAAACTTTTACCTCCAACTTTATTTCTGTATAAATTATCGAAAAAATGCTCACCAGATCTTTCCAATTGAAGTAATCCGGTGTTACGTTTTAAAAATGTTAAGCTTTCAAAATCTCATAGCTTATTTATCGGGCTTATTGCGGTACTGTTAATAGCCATGCTCTAGTATTACTCCATTCTTACAGTTTATGCGTCCGCAACAAGCACTCCTATTCATTCGCAATCTCACGACGAATGCCACTCTGTCTTTACATTCCCTGAGTTACGATTATTGTGATGCCTTATCTCAGCCCACAGTTTGCACACTCCGGTTTAGTTGAACAACAAACTTGCAAAAACCATTCAAAAGTTCTCAAACATTATTGCAAATTTCATTTTTATTCATATGTTATTAAAGTATATATTTCGCTGTTCGGTTGTTCAGTTAAATTGTGAAGCGAATTTATTTTTCATGGAAATCAGTGTTTTGTTGGTCATGTCCCAGTTTTAGTGTTTCAATGAGGAACTGCAACCAGTTGCACATGGCCGTGCATATTTTTATGACAGAATTTATGTTATATTGAGGCTATTTATGAGAGAAAAAAAATCTAAGCCTTTCAAATGCCTGAGCACCACAGGTAGATAGATAAACACTTAAAAAATAAACTGAAAACCTAATTTTAGGTTAATTACTGGACATAACTCTTAATTATGTGTATGAAAGAGTGTGAAAAGGTAAAGATAAGACCGCCCAATGTATACCATTGTATATTTTCTATGTACTTCTTTGTTTTCTGTACTTCTTGGTGTGCAATAAAGAGTTCTCTATCTATCTATCTATCTAAAAGGTAAGAGACCAGTGCACTCTGACCTTCACAAGGAGTCGGCTATAATATTAATGTATATGTTAGTCTAATATTAATATATGTTAGTCTATGTGGGCTTCTAAACAAATTTATCAAATTTTATGAGTGTTTGTATGTATGTATGTAGGTTTGTCCGCGGATTTTTCAGAAACTACAAGTACGATTTCGAAAATTCTTTTTGCAATCGTTACAGTATTTTTCAACTTAGGGTAGAGCATAAGTTTCATCAAAATCGGTGCAGTAGTTTAAGAGATATAAACTTTTTATGTTTTCAGTAAGTTACTGTAACGTAGACGTTCGAGTTGCGTGATAGTGCTGATACCTATCTTGGTAAAATAAGTCACTAAAAAGTGTTAAATAAGCTATTTAAAAAAAAAACCCGACTTCAAAGTAAATTATCTAAAAAGCATAAAATAACGAAAATATATTGAAGTCGGTGTCAGCTGGTGTGAAAGTGTTAGTTGACATGATTAGTTTTTTTTATATAAGTATATACATACACAAATTGATTAATAATACCCAGACAATAGGTGGGAAACAACTCAAAACATATTATGTAGCGACTAGGGTATTTCACTACTAGACCAACAGGCTGATCAAAATCCTGTGCCATAATCAAATTATAGCATCCTAACGGTGTTTTAAATATTTCGAGTTGTAATCGTCTTAATGTATTTCAAATAATTACAATTAACTAAGATTACCTACTCTAAAATAGCAATGAAATACCAATGAATCTGTGGTTTTGAATTTTAGAACAGATTGCACTGATTCCAAAAATGCATTTCATTTTCATAATAATAGACAGATTTTCGTAATATTTAAGCAAATAAATTACTTAAATACAACTAAACGCCATTTTGTAATAAACACTGAAAGTGAATAACGTCAATGCGGTATAAATAAACAACTGTCAAACTGTCATCTCAACTTTTTCTTTCATACAATAATTCACTTTTATACCTACAGACAGATGTTTATTTAAACCGTAGTGACGTCACAAACAGAGTAATTAGAATGGAGCTAGTATCGCGTCGATTCCCCGAACAAATTTTTCGTGGCACTTTTGCGGGGTGCGGGAGGCGAAGTAAACACACATAGATACAATTTCACGCATACCTACACTATAATAAACTCGCAACACATTCAAAAAGATACGCACACAAATAAAGAATGACCTGAACATATGAACAAAATTTGGCACAGGGGTTAGCGCATCATGATGAGATCTTGCGCGCAACTCGCTAGTGAGCGGACGTGTTTATTGTGTTGTGTTATTGCTTTAAAGTACATGAATATAGTCTTAAAAGTTAAATGGATAGGGCATGTAATGGCTGTGGAGCTATTATTGTAGATATTACTTGCATGAAGTGTTCTCAAGATGCGTGTAAGAAATTATATCACCTAAAATGTTTGGCGATTACGGAAGAGAGATTCGAGACATTTACGCAGGAATATAAATTAAACTTGAAGTGTCCTGAATGCGTATGTACCATACCCAAGAAGGATAACTCAGAGACACCTGTTCGAGGTAACAGTACTATGAATACTCTGTTTACACCCAGCAATTATGTGAATATGGAACGTGGCAGTCGTCACAAAGCAAAAGAATTGCATTGTACTGAAGAGAACGGCGTTGTACTAAAGGAACTACGAGAATTCCGTCAGGAAATGACGGATCGGCTCAATGTACAAATGAAGGAGTATGAATTATTGTTAAATAGATTTATGAAAACAGAAATCGAATTAAAAGAAACACGAAAAGAATTAAAGGTAGTTAGAGAAAAAGCAAATAAAGTTGAATTATTGGAGAATCACATTAAGTTATTACTAGAAAAGAAAAATCAGTCAGAAATCTGCAGTAATATGGGGGATGTTTTAACAGTAAAAAATGCTGAGAAACCTAAAGAGCCGGTGGTGTTATCGTTTGTTGACACAGTCAAGCAAAATCAAATGTGGGTAGTAAGAAACGAAATCACACCGGACTGTGTGGCCACGAAATCGGATGAAACAGTTAGAACAACCAGGGAGCAAACAAAATGTAAAAATGTGGCTAACATTAGTTCTTTGCCTCAAATGAGGGAAGAAAAGGACAAGGATAATCAGGAAAATAAGGAGGAAAATTGGAGAGTGGTTACAAAGAAAAGAAATAAATATCCTAAAAGTGAGGTAAAAAGAGGTGGTAATACAAGCTTATTAGATATTAAAGGAGCAGAACGCAAAAAATATTTACATGTTTGGCGTCTGCAAAAAGAGACAACTGAGGAAAGTTTGGAAAAACATGTTAAAAAGATATGTGGCGAAGGAGTACCAGTAAAAGTGGAAAGAATAAAACATAAAACGGACAGGGATTATGCCTCCTTCATAATAGGAGTTCCAGAGAATATTTATGATATTCTATGCGATCCAAACAATTGGGCAGTGAATATCGAGTTCTGTGAGTGGGTGTGGTTTCGTCGATATACCAAAACACCAACAGCAGCGTCGGAATAAACCTATAGATATCTTCTATCAAAATGTAAGAGGACTTCGTACAAAATTAGAAGATTTTTATACTGGAATCGTTTCTTTGAATGCGGATCTGTTTGCTATTACCGAAACAGGGTGCAGCGAATCTATTCAAGATGCTGAGTTGATCCCGCCGGGATTTACAATATTAAGGTGTGATAGAGCGGACGGGCGAAAGCAAGGCGGCGCATGTCTCGTGGCCACACCGCGTTTTGAACTACGACGACTGCATTGTAATATTGATATCGACAATCATATGTTTGAACTGGTTTGCGCTAATGTATACTTAAGCAATAGATTATTATTTTTATTGTGTGTAATATATATTCCACCTAGGTGTTGTGAAAATGAATACTTATTATTATTCAAAATAATAGAACAATTTTGTGATAGGTACAGCGATGTGATTGTTGTTGGAGATTTTAATTTATGTTCATGCTCCGTTTCCGTTACTAATTATTATGAATATTTTTTAACATATTGTGGATTCACTCAGAGTAACAGAGTAGGTAATTGTAACAACAGACAATTAGATCTAGTACTAAGTACTTTCGATGGGAGACAGGAAGTGCGAGTGCGCGCGGCAGAGGTGCCACTCGTGCCGGTTGACGCGTACCATCCTCCGCTTGAGGTGACCGTCAACTTGCCGTATCGGTACCAATCTGACAATTATTATAGGGATTCCAGGGATTCAAGTGCAGACAAGTCGACACGCACGAGTTGGAATTTTAAGAAAGCCGATTATAATTTATTATATGCATCAATAACATATGTAGACTGGACGCCGTTGTATGAATTGGATTTAGAGGCAAGTTTAAATTATTTCTATGATATTATTAATTCCATTTTAGATAAATGTGTCCCAAAAAAAAAGCGAAGCACTATATGCTCGAGATACGTTTACCCTGAGTGGTATACGGGGGAATTAATTCACAACATTAAACTTAAAGCTACTCTTCATAAGAAATACAAATCGACAAGATCAGCAACTGATTACGAAGCGTTTGCTCAGTGTAGAACAAAAGTCAAGAGTATGATAGCGATAGCAGAAAACCGGCACCGAAATCGTGTAGAAAAAGATCTCCAAGATGACCCAAAATCATTTTGGAATTATGTCAATTCCAAAAGAGCCACTAGAACATCGCAACAGATAGTAAAGAACGGCAAGGTTTTAAGTAGTGAACAGTGTGCAAATGAGTTTGCGACGTTTTTCCATTCTGTATACAGTTCGGAGCGAGCGCAGCTAAGTGTTAATGAGGCAGTAGCGAAAGCAGGCAGTGTCAATGGCGCAGCACGAGTACACATTGATAATCTAACGTTGAAAGACGTACAAGAAGCACTTCAAAATCTTAAGCCAAAAAGATCATCGGGACCAGATGGTATACCAGCTTTCATATTTAAAGATTGCCGATGGATCCTGGCGGAGCCGCTGCTTCATATATATAACCTGAGCCTCAAAAATGCAGTGTTTCCGGATAGATGGAAATTAACTAGGGTCGTTCCGGTACCAAAAGGAGGCGCTCGAGATGTGGTGGAGGGGTACAGGCCAGTGGCAGTTTGTCAACTCCGGCTAAAGTGTTAGAATCAGCTTTGCATCAGAACATATTGGCACAAGTTAGCGTACAGCTATCAGATGCTCAGCACGGTTTCCGACCCACGAGAAGCACTACAAGTAATTTACTCAATTACATGGCGTATATATTGCCGACAGTGGATAGTGGAAGGCAGACTGATGCCGCTTACTTTGATTTTAAAAAAGCATTCGACCTAGTGGATAATGACGTATTACTTACAAAGTTAGCGGGTGTTGGTTTTACTCCACATCTGCTGAATTTTTTCGCCGGTTACTTAAGGGACAGACAGCAATATGTAGAATATGACGGATACGTGTCGAAACCATATTTTACACGATCTGGAGTAAGCCAGGGCAGCAACCTAGGACCATTACAGTTCATAATTATGGTGAATGATCTGCCGAAGGTTGTAAAAGACGCAAAATGCCTACTTTTTGCTGATGATCTGAAGCTGTACCTAGATATCACGAGTGCTGATGACTGTGAAAAGATGCAGAATGACATAGATGCAGTGGTGAGATGGTGTAAACAAAATCGCTTAGAATTTAATATCTCGAAGTGCGTAGCTATCACTTTCTCTCGTTTACATAAACCAATTCTCGGAACTTATGAAATTGAAGGGAAACCAATAAGTAGAGTTACAGCAGTTAGGGATTTAGGGGTAACTTTTAACACTGAGTTGACGTTTCGAGATCATGTTGTTAAGATATGCAAAAAAGCTTTTAGAAATTTAGGTTTCCTGCTTCGTACAGTTCGTGGTTTCACAAATATAAAGGCAATTATAGCTTTATACAATGCGCTAGTCAGGAGTCAACTTGAATGTAACGCAGCCATTTGGGCTCCTCATGAGGCAAAGTATAGAATCATGCTTGAAAGAGTGCAGAATAAATTTGTGAGATTTTTATATATGAGACAGTACGGGGTGTACCCGTTTTATCCACTAACGTATCCGACCTTATTTGTCATAGGTATGGTTGGATACAGCGAATTAAGTGTAAGGAGGGACCTCATGCTAGTCTCATACCTTTTTAAGGTCATTACGGGCAAGGTGGAAAACGGTGACATCTTGCGGCAGATGGAACTATGTGTCCCGGACAAGTACGTGTGGCGAAGACGGCGACCGCAACTGTTAGCGGTACCGCGCGCTCGCACTAAATTACTGAAAGAGGCGCCGCTGACGCGTGCGATTCGCATTCTAAATCTCATTGCGACAGAAACTGATTTATTTCACTGTACTCTGAGTGAATTCACAAGGATAGCTACATATGCTATTAGTTACAAAGTGAACGTTACTGTATTAGGTTAAGGCCTGTAAAGGTAATGTTTTTATGGTTAATAAATAATAATAATAATGATCTCTTAAGTGGTATCTCCTCTAAGCACAAACACCATGCACCAGCCTTCGTTTTGGAACGAAATACAAACTCTATTTTAAAAATTGAAAATATTGCTATTAATTCTAAATTTAATACAACAATCTGATAATTTTCAGCAATTGTAGACCCGTAAGTACATTATAGAGTATTTTTCAAAATTAGTCATCATCCCTATTGATAACTAACTCTGGTCGTTCAAGTACTAATTTTAGTAGAATGCATTTATTAAATAGGACAGGTTTAATTATTCTATCACAGTAAAATCCCAAATATTGCTTTAATATTATCAAAATTTATTCTCTAAAAGCAAATACTAAGTAATTATTCAGACCACACAATTACGATATCAACAAAACATTCAAACAAAACCGCGAGCCCAGTGATCCCATCATTATATTTGGCAGTAACAATAATTACTTTTGAATACTCATTAAATGTTTTAGTATAATAACGAACGTTTCGATATTTACGTTCGACAACTGTGTTACGATACAGTGTAAATATAACCTAATGTAGGGTCATAATAGGGTTAATTGGTCTTTATTTGTTATCTGATCGTCTAATATGCTTAAACTAGGCGATAGGTCCATCCAGATAGCTATTACCTCAGCGTTAAATATGCTACTGCTAAGTAGCACTGTGTAAGCAATGCAGTGTTGCAGTGTTAAGGACACTGTAGCTAGTGAAATCAGGTTTAAGAGACTCAATATCTGACATTTCGGATGACCCTTATCTATCATCAGGCTTTTCAATAAAAATCAAATCCCTAAAAAGTCGGCCCTATGCCTGATCATTCCCTGGTTATTTCGGTACTCATCACACTTTGAATGAGATCTAAATGTAAGAAAAGAGAGATTACGCCTATATCTTATTGATCATTTTGCGTAACAATTTCACTGGCAGATGTTCTTCAAGATTGGCTGCTTTAACTAATCTTTCGTGCTTTGGAGGTCCGGTTTGTAGACTAATTTATATAGATATAGACTAATTTAGTTAGATGCTAAAATATCGATATTGCCAGTTCGCTATCACTGTTTGGTAAACGATCAGCTGGTTAGACAACGCCAGTCCATTGATGGGTGACTATTTAGTGGTATTTGAACTGCGTGTTCCGTGCTTCGGAGGGCACGTAAAAAGTCAGTAGTTTTTAACTTGATAGCAGTCCTTAAGCAAAGCTAGAGGCTTAAGGACAGCTTGAATAACTCTGACACCAAGTATTCCACTAACCATATTACAAAAAAAATATTGCACAATTTAACCCACTGGATTCTTGGTTATTTTTACGGCACATTTTGGTTATAATTTTTGCTTGGTTATTTTTATTTTGATATGAAATAGAACTTTAATAGCATTTACTAATTCAGCTGACACGAACTATTTTACCATTAATATTCACGAAAACCTGACATATTAATCAAATCCCTAGATTTCACATTGAAATCAAGTGTCTGGGATGTCAAAGCAAATGCCTAAAATGGCAACCCTACTCCACTGCTGATACATGATTGGTTCAATCAAATATTTGACGTAATGTTAAGGAATCTGTAATTTGCTACTCCCCACTTGAAATGGAATAGAACTTATGTGTCAAATCATATTTGATTTAAAGAAAAAACTGTTGGATTAGAATATAGGTAATTCAGAGGAACATTTTGTTCTACCATGTTTTAATAATTCATATATATTTTTTCAATCAAATCATCTTTTTTTTTTAAATTGCTCTAAATCTCGGTTGTAAAACTGAATCCGCACTGTTTTAGGATTGTGTAGAGATATTGCCATTTAAAGCAATCAATTGCAAACAGCATAATGATGAATGTGGTGTCAATCAGAAGTGGTGTATAAAAGTTTTGTTTAATATGATACATCATACACAAAGCTATCCTTAGGAGATTATTATTATTAGAACTTTTAAATTACCTATGAGTACAAAAAAGAAGATTATAGAAGAAAATGGAAAAAAATTGCCAAAATAACGAGCGATGTGTAAAAACGTCACGTGTAAACCTGACACTCTGAAAAGGGCGATATTAAAACAATGCTCCTGTTTCGTCCTTTGTCACATGATATTGAATGTGTGTTCGGATACTCGGAGTATTTCTCGATATCTTTCAATTGATCTGATTTTTCCTTTAAGGTGACGGTACACGTTTAAGAGAAAGTAAAATGTCAAAGTGGAAAGTCGCAAATACCGGGGAAACCAATCTGACATGATCCCACAATCAAAATATTTTAGCCAGATAGTAATATCTTAAATCCGATTTTAATATTTGGCCACAATATTTTGTTCCGAAAGGAGGCTACGCATATATCTGCCCAAAATATTTGGAGTACGGTGACTGAGAAGCTACATCCAACAAACAGAATACCATAGCTAGAAAACACCAGTATCTAGTAGCTTTGTGCTCCTGATGTTAGAAATAGTATCTTGCAAAAATGGTCAATTACTTGAGTAGAAGAGTAAATGTTAACGTACTAAATTCAAATGCTCCTACTCTATTTCGCCCCTATAAAGACGCCACGCAATGACTGGAAGTTATAAATGCATTGGTTGTAATCATTTTAGATGAATAACGATGAGGAGATTGAACCATAGATTTAGAATTCTCTCACTATTTCAACTGCCAATGTGACTAGAAACCATGGTCAACAAAAAACCAAGTTACTGGGTCTCCACTCTAATTCCTACAATTTCATGCCAGAAACACGCTGTCTGATACCAGGGACTTCCAATAAGGCACTATACAAACTATAACTGCGAGATTAATAAGCTTTAAAGGAATCTTTGAAAATGGAGTCATACATTACATACCAACAATAGAAAAATGCTAAAAAAAGTAGTAACTTTAAACCTGAACTTCCAACTTTGAATCCGAAAGTGGTTGCCTGGACAGCGATTTATTGTCACTTCTTCCGCCGTCTCTCCACCTCACCCTCTCGGGGTAAAACTTCACGGCCCGTTGCAACAGGAAGAAAAATTACTTACGGGTCGCGGCGCTTTTACTACTACTTTTTTTACTGGAGTGACGATGGTTGCTATAAAAGGGATTGTTTTATGAACTGTGAAGTTATTGAGAAGATGACGGGTGGAGTGGAGGCGTACTGTGGTTTTACGTATAAGGAAACTCGGATAGCTGAAGATCTGTTTTTGAAGTTCTTTAAGATTACATAGATTTTTCGGTATGAAACCTTAATTTATTTTGTAATTATGAACTTCATTGTGACTCTTTCAGTATCTTCTTAATCATGATATAGTGGACACCAGTATCGAACTAAGATTGAACTCATGAGAGTTTCGGAAAATGGTTACTTTAGCAAAGAAGAAAAAATACTTATAATAAAAGATTTGTATTTGCAAACAATGGAAAAATTGAGTTTTAATGTTAGGCATATGGCTTTTGAAATCTATTGTTTTTTTTTTAATATGCTCCATGACATACGTACCAATAACGTAGCAGCAACTAAATATATTAAATTTCCAACTAGCAATGAAAATAAAATTCTATTGAGATAAATGCGAATGAATATTAAAAAAATACATCAAAGAGAGGGTCAAGTAACGAAAAATGCCGACAAGCAATCGAATGAACAGCAGATTATTTGAAAAGTTTCCATTATTATATGAAGATTGAAGCAGTAAAAGATATAATTTTACTTTAGATTGGTTCAGATGGATTAAGTTTACATGACTCGAGATCCTAAATCTACAACGAAAAGAACTAATTTCAGTCAATAATATTGATGATTGCTAGAGGAGTCTCTCTAAGAGGAGTCGCTTTATTATCAGCTACGTGATTATCGTTTGTCCCATTTGGAGCTAGCTTACTAATACCTTGTGACAAAGGGACTTTATCCTTGCCTTTTCACATTGAAAAGGCATGTGCACTTCCATCCTACCTACCTATGGCTATATGACCACTTACTATCAAGTGTTTGCCATCAAGCACTAGTATGTATATACTAAGTAATAAAAGGTTTTTTCAAGTCACGAGTACTTGGTCTTTAAAAAGAAACCTTCTACCTAAATTGAGGATACCTTCCTGAGGTTTGTCGGGCTTAAATGATGCCTGAGACTTGGTTTGATAATGAATACAATCTCATCAAATGAAAAGTGGCAAATCTTAAAGCAAGCCTTCATAAGCAATCCTTTATTTAGAATTACTGCTACTAAGCAATTTAAAAAAAAATAGCAGGATTTAAAACTACATGCAGTGAGCTTAGGCTACTGCCCTTTCCAGCCTTGAAATAGCATAGCTTATTTCAAATACATACGGTCTTCACTCTGTGGGTGAGAGTTTCCACAGTTGGACGAAATGGGCAGTCAAAATCCCATCTTCCAGCCATTATGTATCCTGAAACTGCGTACTTACGTGAAAGTCGACCCAAAACTATGCATTTAAGACAATTCGGAACTTCTTAAAAACATGACCCGAGATGCTTCGCATATTCCTTTATCCAAATAATTGCATGAACGAATCTGAAGTTAGATTAATGATGCCGAAAATACGAAATTCTTAGTGGTCGCTAAATTACGTATAAGGATATTTCACACAAACGGTCTGAATAATAAAATTGTAAGATGGACTTCTTAAGGAATAAAATCGCACTAGCAGAGGAATGAGGTTACTCAAGCTATGATACATGTTGTCGTTGAATCCATTTGGTACTTATGACATAAATTTAGAAGCATATTAAAATTTTTGGAGTTAGCCTACATGTTTATGTTTTTAAACATAAACAGTAAAAGTATTGGTAGGTATTTTTTTGATCAGATGAAGGGCATATAATAAAATTCTGATAATATTATAGCGGGTATCTGCTAGATAACTAATAAACCATGGGGATAAAGATGGCGGGAGGAAATAGACGCTAATGATGCAAAATTAATGACAATAGCACCACTAACAGATTAATAGGATCTGGCTAGAAACCAGTTTTATGTTTCCGGTTGAAAAATATTAATTATATTTTTACATATATTTGGTTTTTTTTTAAATTAATTTAATGTTGTGTTTTACTTACGCGAATATTACACATTGAAATCAAACTACTTTTACGGATTTTATCGCAGTTTATTTTAGATTTTACTATCCCGACGTTTCGAATGCTTTGCAGCACCTACGGTCACGGGAGGACTGAGATGTTGAACGTCCTTATGTCACAATTATGCCGGTGTGGGGTACTCCGGTCTTCAGGTTTTTTACTTATTTATTTATATCCATACTTCAGAAGGATGAACATAAGAAGGGCTATTCGTACTACAGTAGTTTATAGTTAAATTTCCACATATCAATGGAACTTTGTCTTGTTGTTTTTCTTTCCTTGTTAGTTGAAATATGAATAAGTTGATAAAGAAAAAAAAATATACAAAGGCGGAGCTGATTGGGGATTTGTACTCTTAACCTACATAGAAAGGGATATGAACGTTATATTCGTTATTGTTATTGGATTTATACTGAAATTTCCTTTGTTTCATATGGAATCAATTTTACTATGACCTACGGGTGTCGGAAAACTATTTGGGTGGGTTAGTGAACGAACTTTTTGAAAGTTTTGAAGAGCAACCCTTACCGCGATTGAAGTACGGGAAGCTCGCACAAATAGACTATTAAGAGTGATTAAACTGAAGATGTTTCGGCGTTTAAATTAGTTTTATGCCTCCGAAGTTGATGATTATTTGTAAATTATGCGCCGTGGCTAATAAGGGGATTCGTTTTGATTGGTTTTTGGAGAATTAACTCTCGATTCGTAATTAGGTATCGGAATAAAGTTGTATGTTTATATTGAACGAGTTTTATTTGTTGTTCAAAAATGTTTAATTGTACAATTAAATGTAATCGTTGTTTACATAAATTTCCATGTAATTTAAACAATTTAAGTTTAAATTTATTTTTGCGATAGACTGTTCAAAACTTATCACAAAAATATAATAATTGCTTTATAAAGCAACTCTATTTTTATAGAACGCAAAAATAAATATATCAACAGCGAAATATCGTTGTATGAAAAAAAAGAACATAAACTTCTGATGAAAGCATAACCCGTTACTCGATACTGATACTTTTGAAAATTCGAAATGGGAGAATCTTTTTCCCAACAGTGCTATCAATTTTACGACGCAAACGTTAACGCACTCGATTTTACGACCCACGGATATTACGTGACACCACCAGATACGTCTCGTTGACTCCACGAATAGTAAAAAGTTACCACAGTCAATGGGTGCAAGCAAAGCCAGGAAAAGGAATCGATGAGGAACCTCCATTTCAGAGGTACCTGAGCGGGATGGAGCTGCAAAAAGCAAACATGGCAAAGTGTGTAATTTGGTGAGCTGCGCCAAAGAGCGGCAATATCATCGACAATTTTAAGTAGGTGGTAGGTAGGTAGGGCGGGGCTTAAAGGTCCGCGGGTAAAAAGGTCCACCACAAATATCTCAAAAATAAGTGACGCATCGTTGTTGCTAACGATACGAGTGTAAAGAATCGGGCGCAGGGGGAGTAATGCGCCATCGCCGAAAGTCGGGCGACGTCGCTTGCGGGAGATACATGGTCGTGTGTCCAAATTTTAACGTAAGTATTTTTCTTCGTTGTTAATATTTTTTGGTTTCAAGGACTGTTTTTAAGTTAACGATCCCTGAACATAGTTTTTAAGTATACGTTATTTAATTGTTTTTTAAAGTGTATTGTCATTATTAAGTTAAACTGAATGGTTTTTTTTTTATAACTTCTATAAACACGTGGTTGGGGTAAAAAGGTGCAGTTGGTCCTTTTTACACCACATCATTTACATATTGGTTATAAAATCTTTCTTATTTGTTTTAGTATGCGGAACTATAAAATAAAAACAGATCGTGGCACTAAATCTGTAGAATTGATGCAACGTGCAGCAAATTTAGTTCTACGTGAAAATAAATAACTATCAATCAATTAAGTAAAACTTCATTATCAAGATTTTAATGATAGATAATAAAGAATTTTGTTCTTCAACTGAGACTGATTATTAATTAAAGTGTTAAGATAGTTAGAAATTATCAATAAAACTTTATATTATTCCAAAAAATATTGTTATTTGATTAAGACTAATTAAATTTAATTATACTTCAATGAAGAGAATATATTTTTTTATATAATAATGATAACCGTATTTGTTACTTTTTGTTTTTTTGAAAAACAAATATACGTTTGATTTCCATTAAATCATTTGTAGTTATTATTTCATGAAACCCTTTAAAATTAAGTATGAAATATTGGACCTTTTTGCCTCCTCGCTGTCCCTTTTTACCCCTACTGTGGGGCAAAAAGAGACAGATGACAATTTCTAGAAAAACAGGAAAAATATATATTTCTATAATGATGAATCAACCAAGAATTGAGCCAAACATAGTTTGATAGTTGTTTGTTTCATATGTGTTATTTGTTTTGATGTAATAGGTCTGGTTTTCACAATATAATTGCTAAAAGTGAAATTGGCCCTTTTTGCCCCGCCCTACCCTAGGTAAGGTTGACCTTCGGATTCACTCGAGGTTCGGGGTGTGGGCATTAAGACGTTCATAGGTCTACGTGGAGGATTGCAACCTCGTCCCCGTGAGCACCGTGTGTGGTTGCACAAATGTGCCCCCTGGCGGCGGCGGGTTTGAAGGTACTTAGTGATTCCTGTCAGCCCAAGTCTTCTCTCTAACATGCCGCTGCGACAGCCGCGGGGGTTTTAGTTGGTTGACCCCAACAGGTCCCGGAGACCTTTCGAAAGTTTCCCTTGCGAAATAAAAAAGGCCTCTTGTGCAAGGGACCGTTTAGGTACAACCACGATATCAGGTATTCTAGCGCTAAGCAGCAGTGTGTAGTCCGATGTGAAGAGCACTGCTGGTTATCTACATTAAATAAATGCTAAATATATTTAAATTTGGTACCGGAAAAGTAACAGTACAGCGCACCGAGCTGTTTTGTCGCGTAATAAGCACTTTGAAAGTCGTAAATGAAATGCAGGTTCGATCGATCTCAGCTAGTTACGAACGTCATGCATAATGTAAGTGCTGAGTCAGATCTGACCAATGTCAAAAAAGATCTGGTTTTTAATTGCTTTACTATATTATGTGTTAATCGTAGAATGAGATTTCCGAACGGTTTTGTTGTAAGTGTGGTGTTTGTGGTGTGATACTGAGTGGTAGGTAGGTCCTTTGTGCTATAGAATTCACAGGTACGTCCCACCACAGTGTCAAAATACAGCGGTGTATAAACATAGTTGCACTCTGCAGCGCTGTATGGACACTACAGCTATGAGGTTTGAGAAATTTAATTACTATTGCCACAATATGTAATATAACGATGTATGCCACAATATGTATGTTCATGACCGGCCGTGTCTAGCTGCACCTTTTGGTTCACAATATTAAAAAAATATCGCTAGCCCTAAAAAAAGCATATATCTTAATATCACTATATACTATATTTCTGTTCGTGGGAAACATCATATTCTAAACCTCATCAAATCAGCTCATTATCGGTTATTCGGGATCGTTGGTCTCCTAATCAGCCAAAGTGAGTTCGGTTAGTGGTGACCTTATTAGTTGGTACCAACTTCCACCTTACCGTTAATCCAAAGGTAAACATCTCAGTACCCACCGGGTCACTGCACAAACATGTCGCCAGTAATGAGGTAATCACACCTAACTATCCAGGTAAGAAACTTATAACGAGTAGCGAACTATTAACGTGGAGTTCGCAACATCGATTAAAGTTAGCCTGAAAAGCTAACAGCCGAGGAAATATTTCCTGGAGCGAGTGCTTTATTAGATTGCTTAGTTTTTATACCGCTCACACTAATTTTGAAGCAATTTGAACACGAACATGAATCTATACTATTTTATTTTAACAGTAAATTAGTCTGTATGTGCTCTAGTAAGAGTCTTTGTGATGTTGGCTTCACAAATCTTTTGCACATTTTGAATTAGAAGAAATTTTCTCTATTTTTAATTTACTATGCTTTTTTATTCATAGTAGCATCGCTGTTTAACCCATGGTCCTTCAAGCCGGATCTCGAATCCTGATAGCTTTACCTGAGCTCGTTTTCTTGATTTGGCATTTATTTCAACATATATTAATTTTATGATTTATTTTAACACAAAATGGAATCAAACGCTGAACGCTGAAACGCTAATCTGTTTCATAATTGTTGGCAACCTTTAGAATAGAATTAAATAATAAAAGAATGTTTATCGAATGGACCTCACCAGTTATTTCGAAATACGTATCTAAATAAAGTCGATTTCATTTTCAGACACCACTACAAAAACAAAATTGTTATTTGAATTGTTTTATAGGTCAATAAAATGTGATAATTTACTTTAACAACGACGTTTGCCTGGAGTTCCCAAGAAATAGGTCTCAGGACAAAGATTGTGTTGAAAACCCTACAAAGTTAGGATCAAGATGTTACGCCTGAAGTTTATTTCTCTAAGGGTCAAATTGGTGACAATTGTGAAAGTTTTCAACAATATTCCTCTGGATTCTAATATTTTCAAGATTTTTTTTTAATAATTTTGAATCTCAGGACAGCTACAAGCATGATTGATTTTTATATCCCAATTCTTAATCTTTAATGTTAACTAAACTATGACTAAACAAAATAAAACTTGTAAAATCATCAAAAGAGCCATCATAGTGAAATATTTATAGGTGCACTGGCTTGATAATAGCAACAAAGCGCAAGAACTACTTTCATACAATAAACTTTTATTGCATTCACTCATCAATACTTTCATCCAATCTATTCACGTGCAGGATCTGAGGAGTTTATTTTATTAATTAACTTTTACTGATGAACTAAAGGCTACACAACTGAAATCAATAGCTTTAATCCATTGATAACAATCACAGATAGCGAAACGTCAATAAACAATGTTAACAAAGCGTAATCTAGAACAGAAAAGGCACAGCAAAAATCCAAGATGCTCTGAGTTTTCGCGTAAAAAGATCCGTGCTCCAAACGAGAGGAAATGAGGGCAGAGAAAGTTTCTTTTGTTAAAATTGAATAACCAATGGAGGTGCGGAAAATCGTTCTTCAGTTTGTGACGACGGTTCGTTGCCTCGGTGCCGCAATGCTTCCTTGTTTAAGCTGATCGTCTTCAGAATATTGATGTTATTAGAAATGTTTATTTCAAAACTGCTATAATGGAAATTGCTTGAGGTAAGACAAAAAATATTTTAGACTTTGACCTATTGTAATATTATTAATTCCTAAGGACGTGACCTGCCGAACATCAAAAATATCACCACATATTTTTTTGTCGTATGGTTAGTGGCCCACCTGGTGTCAGAGTTTTTAAACTGCTCTTAGGCCTTTGACTTAGCAGTCTAGATGACAATAGCCGGGCGACTTTTATCGTGACCTCCGAAGCACGTTGACGCTCAGTTCAAATGCGACTAAACGGTCACCCATCTAAGGGCTGACCTTGCCTGGTGTTGCTTACCCAACTAATCGTTTACCGACCAGTGGTAAAACTGGCTATGAGCGTCTGAACACTCATTGGAACCAAGGAAGTTTCATATTATGTGTGTGGAACTACAGCCCAGTTATAAGATCAAAGTGTTTTAGATGTGCTGACATCTTGGCGGCATGCGCAGTTGACAATAATACAATGTTTTTGTACGTCTTTAGGAGCTGAGAAATTAGGACACCTAAATCAAATTAGAAGACAATATTTTTCATCATCAGCAGCCAAAAGATGTCCACTACTTAATAAAAAGGGAAGGGTTACCGTAATCCTCGCTTGGCCGGCGGAGATTGCTCTGTACAAAGACACCTTTATCCAATAGAAAGACACTGCTGCCCGTCTTCTTGTTTTCCTTTAGTCGCTTCTTACAACACACAACGGGAGGAGATGGGAGGGTGCTATTATTACCCGGACACCCCACGGACAACTACCACGTTGGTAAAATAAGTACCTACGCTAAAATGATAGAAAAGAATGATTGTGACGGCATATATTTACTACGTGTTAACATAATTGAATTTATATTACGAAGCCGGCGCTGCCTATCAAGCAAACACCGTACTCAACTAAATAAGTTTCTTTGAAATTGTTCTGAAAATCAATAGTCAGGAATAAAAACTTGTATCTATCCTTTTCAACAATTCACAAGAGCCTATTGCAAATAAATCTCCATTCGAATTCAAACACTGGACAATGAACAAAGCGTTTAATCCTTAAGTTATGAGAGTGCCAGCAGTGTGGACGGTGGACACAGTGAATCTACAATTTGCAAGCCGCCGCAACCGACACTATTCACTGACCGAACATTTGCATACACTGGTGTATTTGTGTAGCTACATACACGACTTTATCCCACAGGAGGAGGCAGAATCAATTCGTTATACGGTGAAATTCGGCTATTGCTTTTATCAATAGCAATTCATAGTATTATGATCGGTTGTACTAAGTTCCTCATGGATTGGATGAAGGATTACGCTCAGAAAATTGGCACCAACGCTTTCAAGTTAAATAAAATTAAAGAAAAAAAACCTTTTTTAAAAACAAGCTTTTATTATTTGTTAATAAAATGAACTAAAAAGTTAAAAATAAATTAACTCTAATAAAATCGTGTTACATTGTGATAGCAAGGGGTTTTCCTTTTGGAAGGTGCTAAATGTTCTTAATTATACCATCAACATGTAACACGCCTTTATTAGAGTTAATTTACATATTTTTAACTTTTTAGTTCAATTTATTAACAAATAATAAAAGCTTGTTTTTAAAAAAGCTTTATTTTCTTTAATTTTATTTTTCACTAGCTGACCCACGCAGCTCCGCCTGCGCTATTTTTACGTTAACTAAACTTTGAATAACAGACATTCGCATCGAATACATAACCTCATTTTTTATAGTCGGTTAAAAACTGGGACCCACTTTTTACTTGCTCTCTGAAGCACGGACCCGTTTAGTTCAAATGGCGTTAAACGGTCACCCATTTATTTAATGACCTTGCCTAACGTTGCTTAACCAGATCGATTACAAAACCTTGATAACAACTCTCTATGAGTGTTCCCTTACTAATATTTATTATATTATAAAGAAAAATTTATAAAATCGGACCAAGCGTATAACCAAGTACCCGTTTTGACTTTAATCCCCTCTCCCAAAAGAACCGTGCTAGATTACGGGATAAAAAGTATCCTATGTCCTACCTCGTAGTAAGATCTCAAATCATGCCAAGTTTCATTTGAATCCATTCAGTAATTTCGGCGTGATGCTCAGCCGTGATACAGATAGACAGACAGACAAAAATTAAAAAAATTACATTTTCGGCGTCAGTATCGGTATTATATTTGGAGGGCATTCTATAGAATGCCTGCGCCCGACCCATTATCCCAATAATGTCAATCACCGCCCCGATGTCTTAGACATGGCCCTCCTGAAGGGCGTGACCCTCCGGTTGCGCTCCTTAGAGGTTCTCCATGAGCTAGACTCTGACCACCGACCGGTCCTAATGGAACTAGGTCCGCCGCCCATTTCCCAGCCGGTCACTAGGACCGTTCTGGACTGGCGTCAGCTAAACACCTGTTTAGCCGATGCCGACTCTCCGAATCTTGCCCGCTTCCCGGCGCAAATCTCGTCCCCTCAGGACACCGACCAAGCGATCGGCGCTTTCACCGATCATCTCAAATCGGCCATCAGCCAGTCCTCCCGGCAGGTTGAAGCGGACAACTTTTACGCTGTGCGCTTCAAGCTGCCCGATGACATTAAGGAATTAGTCCGCGCTAAAAACGCGGCTATTCGCGCGTACGCCTCCTACCCCACCGATGCCAATCGGGTCCGCATGCGTGCTTTGCAGAGGGAGGTGAAGCGCAGCATCGCGGAACTCAGGGAGGCTCGATGGGGAGGGTTTCTAGAGGAGATCTCGCCGTCACACCAGGCTTACTGGCGGCTCGCGAGATCCCTCAAAACCGACACCGTAGCCACCATGCCCCCCTTGACCCGCCCCTCAGGCGACCCACCCGCGTTCGAGGACGACGAGAAGGCTGAGGTTCTCGCTGACTCTCTAGAGAGTCAGTGCAAACCCAGCTCCGCTCCCGTCGATCCGGCGCACCTCGATCTTGTGGATAGGGAAGTAGAGCGCAGGTCCTCACTCCCTCCCACCGAATCCCTCTCCCCGGTCACGCAAACCGAGGTGGAAGACCTGATCAAAGGCCTTAAGCCGAAGAAAGCACCGGGCTCCGACGGCATCTCCAATCGCGTTCTCAAGGTTCTCCCTGTCCATCTGATATGTCTTTTAGTGACTATCTTCAACGCAGCCATGTCCCACTGCATCTTTCCTGCCGAATGGAAAGACGCGGATGTAGTAGGTATCCCTAAGCCGGGTAAGCCTCGCAGCAGCCCTGCGAGCTACCGGCCTATCAGTCTTCTCAAGTCTCTCGGCAAACTCTATGAGCGCTTGCTATTAGCGAGACTCAAAGACTTTGTCAGTTCTAATAATATCCTTATTGACGAGCAGTTTGGCTTTCGAACCAGACACTCTTGCGTCCACCAGGTGCACCGCCTCACGGAGCACATCCTGACCGGGCTCAACCAGCCCAAGCCCGTCTACACAGGCGCCCTATTCTTCGATGTTGCCAAGGCCTTCGACAAGGTCTGGCACAACGGCTTGATATACAAGCTCTTCCAGTTAGGAGTCCCCGATAGGCTCGTACTCATCATACGAGACTTTCTCTCGAATCGTACCTTTCGATACCGGGTCGAAGGTACGTTTTCTTCACCCCATCCTATACAGGCCGGAGTCCCTCAGGGCTCCGTGCTCTCTCCCCTCTTGTTCAGCCTGTTCACGAACGACATTCCTCGTTCGAGCAGAGTCCAACTCGCCCTTTACGCGGATGACACCGCTCTCTATTATTCCCATAGGAACATGTCCTATTTGACGCGTGCTCTTCAAGCCGCAGTCGACGCCCTGGGTCAATGGTTCCGTACGTGGCGCATAGAGGTGAACCCGGAGAAGAGTGCCGCGGTGGTCTTCTCCCGGGGACCCGCCAATATGTTCTCCGCGCGGAGCCTTCGGCCCAACAGACGACTAGTCCCAATATCCCTATTCAATCGCCCTATCCCTTGGACTAGGAAGGTTAAGTACCTCGGAGTCACCTTGGACTCCCGCATGACTTTCGGCCCGCACATTAGGTCCGTCCGCAATCGAGCGGCTTTCGTATTAGGTCGCCTGTATCCCCTTCTCTGCAAGCGGAGTAAAATGTCGCTTAGAAATAAGTTGACATTATACAAAGCTTGCATTCGCCCTATCATGACTTACGCGAGTGTAGTTTTCGCACACGCCGCCCGCACCCGTATCGATAGCCTCCAGGTTATCCAGAATCGTTTCCTCCGTCGCGCCGTCGGTGCCCCGTGGTACATGCGGAACGTAGATCTGCATTCCGATTTCAAATTAGATCCCCTTCGTAAGTTCCTCAAAGAAGCGTCGAAACGCTACTTTGAATCCGCGTCCCGTCACGCGAACAGTTTAATCCGCGCCGCCGCCGATTACGCCGCTAGTCCTTCTGACTCGCGCCGCAGACCACGGCACGTACTGCTCGACCCTCCTGACCCCATGACGGTCCTATTGGACCGGGATGCGCCGACCCCTCCCCGACAACCGTATGCTACACTAGCTATCAGACACCGGTCTCGCCGGCGAGGCCGAAGGGTCGTACGTATGCGACCGCAACGACGTGCATCACCCCACTGAGTTTCTTGCCGGTTCTTCTCAGTGGGGGCGCGTTGTGAACCGGTGGTAAACTCGGCCCTCTCTTAAGCGACAGCCCAAGCCGAGGCCGTGCCTCCCTGAGGTGCCCTTGTGCTCGTCGCTACTTCTGCCGTAAAGGCTAGAGCGCTTCAAGCGCTCGCCTCCTATTGTCCGGTGAAGCTGCAATAGCCATCTGCGGTTAACAGCGTCTATCATTCCCAAAAAAAAAAAAAAAACTATAGAATGCCCTCCAAATATAATTTTCAAAATATCTTCAATGTACAGAATTGGACCTGTTACAGTTTTATTATAAGTATAGATAATTTTAGTATTTACATCAATCAGACATAATCCACATACATAACAAACGGAACGATTATTTTTTCCTAAATTTGTTGGAGTTATTTTTATTATATTCACACCAACCAAGATACTCGTCAAGACGAACCAAACGAGCCCAAACTCGATGGGGTTGCGTTGTTTAATTACGGATTTCCTATGACCAGCTTCCAGGTCCATCATCAGACCCTGGTTACCATATAGTATCAAAGTACTCGTCAACACCAATCAAATGAGCCCAAACTCGATGGGGTTACGTCGTTTAATTACGGAGTTCCTATGGCCAGCTTCCAGGTCCATCATCGGACCCTGGTTACCATATAGTATCAAAGTACTCGTCAAGACGTGACGCTTACTCCCAGGTGAACGTATGTTTGTTTCGACACTAAGTTCATTTGAAACAAGAGTTGAACCAACTCAGTTTTCATTTAAAATGACTTAATACAACAACAATTTTGATGCAACATATGCTACGGTGCGTCCTTTTTTCTTTTCTTCCAGGAGTCCATTTAGTATTCCCCTCACAAAGATTAATATTTAATGCGCATCGTATTTACAGTAACATTACAATTTGTAGACAGGTTTTCCATAAAAAAACTTCACGCAGAGCACGTCGGGTTTCATATTAGAAATTGAATATTACGGTCGCCGCTTTCCGGTCCCTAATGTATTTAAATGAGGGAAACAAAAAACAGCGGGTGAATTATGCGGAATAATATGAGATATCGCTGGTTTAATGGATTTCGTTGGTTGTTACCGAGTGGTGAGGTTTAAGGTAATAGTTGTTAATTAGTTATTGAGTTTCTGGATTTCGAGATTTGAAATTTTGCAGCTAGACAATATACTTACTCAAGTCAAGCGTTAATTTGATAGCATATATATTAAATGTTTTATCGCAAATTAGCTTTATCTAACTAAACATTGCTGTGTTCCAGTATATAGGACGCTGTGGCTGTGGCAAAAATTCTAGACTCAAAAACTGACTTAATGTATCAAATGACGAGTAGTCACAATGTATTTGCTTGTTGTCAAGAGTCATCATTTTCATCATCATTAACAGCCGATAGACGTCCACTGCCGAACAGAGGCCTCCCCCTTAGAAGGGAGGGGTTGTCTTAATCCCCACGCTTGGCAGGCTGCTTGGGAATTGCAGTATAGGTGAAAGATAAATCCAAAAGAAAGACGCTGCTGCCCGTCTTCCTGTTCTCGCTTAGTCTCCTCTTAGGAAACCCAACGAGAGGTACCCCACGGGGACACACACCCCACACTACACTTGTCAAGAGTATCGGTCCTTATTATATGGGACTCAACATGGCTGGCAATAGTAATAGTAAGTCAGCTTCGGAGAAAAGTCATAATAGATGTGCAATCCTGTACCTTGGTGATACGCTAATAAGTGTATTCAATAAAGAATTCAAATAGAATTGAAAAGATTATTTGAATTTTAGCAAATCTAGTAGAAACATTTTATTCATTGAAATAAGAGAGAGAAGCTTGAAACAACGCCATTAAGATAATATAGCTGAAGACATTTTGTTTGATGTAGCAATATGACGTCAATTAGACGGATTTGTGTTCGCAGAAATGCTTTGAACTTGCGAATGTTACTGTTCAATTATTATATCAAAGAAAACGAGACTTCTCTTGAGATTTCTAAGAATGGGGAATATTATTAAACCCAATAAGTTGATGCCCATTAGCCGAAAAATGGTCAATGGCAAAAATGGCCATGCTATATTAATTAGGGGTGTAATATTTGGGCTTTAATCTTTAATGGCTATTTATATGAAGATGTGAGTGTGAATTGAGATATTTCATATTAAGTTTGGATTCCAGCAGTCAAAGCATAACAGCTGAGGAAGGAGGTAGAATTGTCTGCACTCAGTTCCATTCTTTACCCAACCGTATTCGACTTTTATTCAGGTTGCTGCACTTACACAAAAATCATTTTTTACAAGCTACCACCGTATCGTAACGGGACGCTACTGAGAAGATCCAGCGAGGCAATTTTTTTAAAAGTTAGTTTTAACACGTTCACTGCTGCACTAATTTATCTGTACTTTCCGTTTCTACGGCAGGTATATGGGACATTTTAGACCCCGTACTCAAAGTATCATTTTAGCGGCACGAGGCCTATTGGGCCCCGTAACGTTTTAAGAACCAAAATCCTTTTATTGGCTTTTAAATAAAATAGTTTATGGATTTTCATCACTGATTTATCTTAATTTGAAGGCGTACGTATTGACGTACAGATTCTAAACAAACATAGCTATTGAGCTATGTTTGTTTAGAATCTGTAAGTAAAAGAAAATACGAGGTCTCATGCACCCCGTGCCGCACCCAATAATGAAAGTTTTGCACAGATTTCAGTGATGAAAAATAAAAAAAATATCTATCAGTTTAATTTAAGCGACTTTCTTTTTGTGTTCTTAGTTCTCCGAAATCCTCAATTTTCTAACCAAATGTATCTAAATAGAACGAGTGTACCGTGATTTGTGTAGAACAAAGGAATTAGCATCTCACACACGCGCCTGTTCACGGGGCGTCAAAATTCTTTGATACGGAGTCCCTGGCGACTGCGAGGGTCTCTATTTACATGGGAAACGTGACGGAGGCATTCGATGAATAAATCATACATCTACTGAAACTACGATTTAATGTCTATGTTACGGTAAAAATGGGAATCACTGATTTTGAAAATTCAATTTTGTAAATTACTATGTTTTGCATACGTTTCGTAAGGGACTCATAGTCTGTTGTAATCACTGTTCGTTAAATGATTAGTTTGGTAAGCAACCTTAGGCGAGGTCTGTTCTTAGATGGGTGACCGTTTAGTGGTATTCAAATTGAGCGTCTCTAGAACAAGCTCGAGCTCTTGACTCAAGGTTGGTTGACCGTAAAACAATAAAAGCACAAAATCATAATTCTTGATTCGCTTGAGAAATGGTTCACAAAAACGCCTCAGTCACCTGATTAAAGTATCCGAAAATTTCGAAATCCGAAATACATCAATCTATTCATAAAATTAATATGAAATACACAATAAAGTTATGCTAATTTGAAAAAAAAAACAATCAAAATGGCACAGGTTCCTATTTTTAAAATGATTAAGAAGATATTCGTTGTGTAAAATCAGACAATAAATTAATTAAGAATTTATCTTTTTACTTCTTCAATATAAGCCTTTAACAAATGTAAAGCTTATAATGGTTTAGACGCAAAATTCCCACTTCGCATAATGGCAACTCGACTTTTTCGCAAAATGCCCACATCGCAATGTCCACTAGTTATAAATTCCAAGTCATCATCATCACCAGCCGGAAGACGTCCACTGCTGAACATAGGCCTCCCCCTTGGAACGCCACAATGAACGACAATTGGCGATTTGCATCCACCGGTTACCTGCAACGCGCACAATGTCGTCTGTCCACCTAGTGGGAGGCCTACCTACGCTGCGTCTTCCGGTTCGTGGTCGCCACTCGAGAACCTTTCTTCCCCAACGGTTATCGGTTCTTCGAGCGATGTGGCCTGCCCATTGCCACTTCAACTTGCAGATTCTGAGAGCTATGTCGGTGACGTTGGTTCTTCGCCGAATCTCCTCATTGCGGATTCTGTCGCGCAAAGAAACTCCGAGCATAACTCTCTCCATAGCTCGTTGTGTGACTCTGAGCTTCTCTAAAAGGCCAGCTGTTAAAGACCACGTCTCAGTACCATATGTCATCACTGGCAACACACACTGGTTAAAAACCTTTGTCTTCAGGCACTGCGGAATTTCAGATGAGAAGATGTCACTTAGTTTCCCGAACGCTGCCCATCCGAGTTGGATTCTTCGGGTGACCTCTTTGTCGAAGTTGGACCGACCTAACTGGACAATCTGCCCAAGGTAAACATAGTGGTCAACAACTTCGAGTGTATCGTTCCCAACGACTACCGGTACGGGTGCAACATGGACATTAGACATGATCTTCGTCTTGTCCATGTTCATTTTAAGACCCACCTGTTGGGAAACGCTACTGAGGTCGCTGAGCATCGTATTGAGGTCCTCCAGCGACTCTGCCATAATGACTATATCGTCGGCAAAACGAAGGTGAGTGATGTATTCGCCATTGATATTGATGCCGAATCCGTTCCAGTCCAAGAGCTTGAAAACGTCCTCCAATGCGTTTGAGAACAGTTTCGGAGAAATAACGTCTCCCTGTCTCACACCTCGCTGCAATGGGATCGGTTTCGTGCTCTCGTCCTGTAGTCGGATCGACATGGTGGCGTTGCTGTACAAACACTTCAACACTTCGATGCACCTATAGTCAATGTGGCACCGCTGGAGGGACTGCAATACCGCCCAGGTCTCGATGGAATCAAAGGCTTTCTCGTAGTCCACAAACGCTAGACATAATGGCCGATTATACTCCTCGGTCTTCTGTATAATCTGGCGGAGCGTATGTATGTGGTCTACGGTGCTAAAGCCTTTTCGGAACCCGGCTTGTTCGGGAGGCTGGAAGTCATCAAACCTGCGTTCGAGACGGTTCGTAATGACTCTCGAAAACAGCTTGTATACATGGCTCAGGAGTGAGATAGGTCTATAATTCTTCAATAAGGTATTATCACCTTTTTTGAAGAAAAGAACTACCACACTCCTGTGCCATGCTTCTGGCGTAGTACCCTCGAGTAAGACGGAATTAAATAACTTCTGGAGGACTAAAAGTACCGGTTTTCCACCCGCTCTCAGAAGTTCTGTTGTGATTCCATCTTCACCCGGCGCCTTGTTGTTCTTGAGCTGTTTGAGAGCCATTCTAATCTCGTACAGGCTGATGTCCGGGATGTCCTCAGTGTAGTGTCGGGTTAGTTTGGCTCTGGTGTCCCGAGCTGTTCTAGCAATGGGCTCCCGTGTTGAGGTGTATAACTGTCCGTAAAACCTCTCAAGCTCTCTCAATATCTCCGGTTTCGATGAGATGACACCGCCGTTATCGATCTTCAGCTTTGTCATTTGGCTTCGCCCAATAGACGAATTCTTTGCGAACACTTTAGAGCCTTGGTTCCGCTCAATTGCATCCTTAATACATGCTGTATTATAGGAACGCAAGTCGTGTCGCATGGATTTCGAGATTCGTCTATTGAGTTCGGCATAATCCGACATATCAGCTGAAGATTGCAGTTTCATCTCAGTCCGGTTTTCCATTAGCTTAATGGTTGTATTGGAGAGCTTTTGAGGCTTTTTACGGCGTGGGGTCTTAAAGAACTTGGACCCCACTGCGTGGACAGTTTGCACCAACCCATTGTTTATCTCGTCCGCAGTTTCGCATTCGGCAAGGCACTGTAAGCGATTATGCAGTTCGAGTTGAAAGTCTTCGGGGTTCTGGATTTGGGCGGATCCTGGACGGAGCGTGGACTTCATCAGACGAGACCTTTCGAGCTTAACATTGATATTCAATGTGCCTCTAACAATACGGTGATCGCTACCGGTTTTCACCCTGCCGATCACGGAGACATCATCGAATATATGCTTTTTGGTCGTCATGATGAAGTCGATCTCATTTTTGGTTGAACCATCGGGGCTTATCCACGTCCACTTCCTGGATGGTCGCTTCCTGAAGAAGGAGTTCATCGCAAAGAGTCCCTCCTTCTCCATGAAGTCGACCAGCCGCTGGCCCCTTTAGTTCCGCTGCCCATACCCATACGACCCCACTTTCAACTCATCGCCATTCCGTGTGCCCACCTTCGCGTTGAAGTCCCCCATAACAACGGTGAAGTATGTTTTAGAGCTATGTATGGCTTCCGATATCTCCTCATACATAGCCTCTACCTCATCGTCAGGGTGTGTCGAGGTCGGCGCGTAAACCTGTATGACCTTCATCGAATACCGACTGGTTATTCTGAGTATAAGGTACGCTACCCTACTCGATACACTATCGACCTTAATCACGTTATTAATAAGGGACTTACGGACGAGAAACCCGACACCACCCTGGGACTTGCGGTCTCCTTCCCGGAAGAAGAGCATGTTGCCGGAATCAAGGGTTATCGTATCCTGTCCCTCTCGCCGGATTTCAGATAATCCCAAGATGTCCCAACGCATTTTGCTCAATTCTTCCTCCAGCTCGACAATCTTCTCATCGGTCCTCATCGTGCGGATGTTGTGTGTTGCCAGGGCCAAAGTTCGGTGGGGGTGGTAGCGGGGCATCTGCCGGAGATTCTTAGCACCCCCTGCTCGACCGTTACCCCGCCTGCTACCAAGGCGAGGAATAGAGGAGCCGCCGGGGACTGGGGGCCATTTGCAAGTCGTATCTGTCATTGTGTGTTTAGGGGGGAGTTGCCATAATCCCCACGCTTGGCAGGCGTCTTGGGGATCGCAGTATATATGAAGAGATGAATCTCAAACAGAAGACGCTGCTGCCCGTCTTCTTGATTTCCCTTAGTCGCCTCTTACGATACACCCAACGGGAAGAGATGGGGGGATGCAATTCTAACCAGGCACCCCACGGGGAAATTCCAAGTAAGTCTGTAGTAAAATCCAAAAAGGTATCTCTTATCTAGGGAATTCGCAAATCATCTCAATTAATACTCATACGACAACATTTACAGAGACTTGCTACTGACGCTGACTACCACTCACTCAACCACAAAACACGATAACGCGATGTATCACAGTCCATTACGCTGTATTTACGACTATAATTTACACACTATTCAACAAAAAAACCAATGGAGTACGGAATGAATACGGAATTTGTATCACGTAGGCTTGACATATCAAGGTAGTGAAATTAGAATGTGCCGGGTATTTATACGATACGTTACAGTTAATAGATGTTAAGCTAAACTAAACTTGTGTGTGTAGGACGGAATAGGAAATGAGGTGCGTTACGTAAATGTTCGGAATTTCAACAATTTCAAAAGGGAAATTCCGAATTATGGACCGTAGACAAATTATTGTTGAAAATTTTAGCAGTATTATTGCATTTCTTTTTTTTGCTCGAATGCCCCAGGTGGCTATGTTTTTCGAGAGTATGTATGTATACGAGTATAATATAATAATATAATATAAGCCTTTTATTTCCATAACAAATGTTATTTGATTACATGCATTTTTTTTTAAATACAAAAATATATTTGTCATTGCCCCGTTTCGGGTAAAGGCCTCCTCCAACTGTTTCCTTTTATTGAAGTGAAACTTCTTATGCGACTTCCAAAATTGTTATCACATAACGCGTTAAGCGTTAAATGAATCACCTTAACGCGTTATCGCTTAACGCGTTAAGTGATAGGTGTTAAACGATAGGCGATAGGCGTAAATTTGTTAAGGTTATGAAAGCGCTCATGTGACGCCGTCACTGAGTGAGTGGGTGAGTGGGTTTCAGTGGGTTTCAGTGGGTTTCAGTGGGTTTCAGTGGGTTCCAGTGGGTTTCAGTGGGTTTCAGTCGGTTTCAGTGGGTTTCAGTGGGTTTCAGTGGGTTTCAGTGGGTTTCAGTGGGTTTCAGTGGGTTTCAGTGGGTTTCAGTGGGTTTCAGAGGGTTTCAGTGGGTTTCAGTGGGTTTCAGTGGGTTTCAGTGGGTTTCAGTTGGTTTCAGTTGGTTTCAGTGGGTTTCAGTGGGTTTCAGTGGGTTTCAGTGGGTTCCAGTGGGTTTCAGTGGGTTTCAGTCGGTTTCAGTGGGTTTCAGTGGGTTTCAGTGGGTTTCAGTGGGTTTCAGTGGGTTCAGTGGGTTTCAGTGGGTTTCAGTGGGTTTCAGTGGGTTTCAGTGGGCTTCAGTGGGTTTCAGTGGGTTTCAGTGGGGAATTGGGGTGACTTGGGGTGAATTGGGGTGAGTTGGGGTGAGTTGGGTGAGTTGGGTGAGTTGGGGTGAGTTGGGGTGAGTTGGGATGAATTGGGGTGAATTGGGGTGAGTTAGGTGAGTTGGGGTGAGTTGGGGTGAGTTGAGGTGAGTTGGGGTGAATTTGGGTGAGTTGGGGTGAGTTGGGTGAGTTGGGGTGAGTTGGGGTGAATTGGGGTGAGTTGGGGTCAATTGGGGTGAGTTGGGGTGAATTGTGGTGAGTTGGGGTGAATTGAGTTGAGTTGAGTTGAGTAGTTGAGTTGAGTTAGTGTGTGTGTGTGTGTGTGTGTGAGTGAGTGAGTGAGTGAGTGAGGGACCGACCGACCGACCGACCGATCGACTGAGCGAGAATGAAGTTTCACTTCTTCCGCGCGGAGGGACTCCACGTAGGATAATATAATTCCAAAAAAATAAAAATGGTTGGCCGTCAGTCGCCATTTTGTAATGTAAACCTGTAACCGTTGCTGTGTTCCGGCGTGATAGTCACTCTATCTGGTGTAATTAATTACTGGGCTCAATGTACTCTCGCGGTCACGAACGGTGTACCAGCTTTAGGACGACAATCGTTTGCACGAGCCGGCCCAAAATACATACGTGCGGACGAGGTAAGCGCACCTAACGTTGTTCTAACGATTTTGATTGAAAACTGGTACACCGTTCGTGCCCGTGATAGTACATAATTAAATGAATATAGGCATCATGATTATTCAGTCTTATTATCATTAAGTTGCACCTATTTTTACAAGCTTTTATTTACTTTCACCTGTCCCGTTGTCTGTAATCAAATCTTGCAAGTTAAATTTGACCCACTTCCCGATGTGTGATTGACTTGAAATTTTGCATGCCTGTCAAGCTTCGACGACAATACAATATTATGGTGACAGCGAGCTGATCTGATGATGGAGACGGAAAGTAGGCAACAGAACTCTTCAGTAACTTACAGTAGATCGACGGTGTTTGGACTCATTTTGATCAGATTACAGTACCGCTGACGTATTTTATAAAAGCTTGTCTAGAAAAAATTTTTTTTTCTATAAAAACTTGTTTTCTTTCGATTTTGTCGTATGGTTAGCGGCCAACTTGGTGTACGAGTTGAGTTTTACATGCATTCAGAAGCACTAAGCGGTCACCCATCTAAGGACTGGCCTTACCTGACGTTGCTTAACCCACTTATCGTTTACCGACCAATGATTACAGCTGGCTATGGGCACCTGTACCTACCTATAAAAATGTTGCCGTAAGAGGGAATTGTTTAAAATATACGATTATTTAATGCTAGTATTTGCTGTTACTAAAAAATCCAAGTCAAAAATAAGACAAAATTAAAGAAAGGGTAAAGGTTAAAATTAATTAATGTGCGGTTTATCGGAAAATTAATACAAGTGGATCAACGCGGATTATGCAAATTGGTGTCTGCTGCATCTCATGCATGCCTGTCGCGTCTCTGCGTCATGCTACCCTCTTGCATATGAATAAACATACATGCACGTCACTTGCATGTTTTAGTAAATTAAAATCTTTGTTAGCGATGGTAGTCTGGTTCGCTATCAAGCGAAGTGAGTTAATAAACTATTTAAAAAAAAAAACCGACTTCAAAGTAAATTATCTAAAAAGCATAAAATAACGAAAATATATTGAAGTTGGTGCTAGCACATCATGTTAACTAACACTAGCATCAGCTGACACCGACTTCAATATATTTTCGTTATTTTATGCTTTTTAGATAATTTACTTTGAAGTCGGTTTTTTTTTTTAAATAGTTTATTTAACACTTTTTAGTGACTTATTTTACCAAAATAGGTATCGGCACTATCACGCAACTCGAACGTCTACGTTACAGTAACTTACTGAAAACATAAAAAGTTCATGTCTCTTAAACTACTGGACCGATTTTGATGAAACTTGTACTCTACCCTAAGTTGAAAAATACTATTGCAAAAAGAATTTTCAAAATCGGACTTGTAGTTTCTGAGAAATCCGTGAACAAACCTACATACATACATACATACAAATACATACCTACATACATACATACATACATACATACACTCATAAAATTTGGTAAATTTGTTTAATAGCCCACATAGACTAACATATATTAATATTACGCATTTTTATCAATATTACATACATACGCGTCGAATAGAGAACCTTCTTTTTGAAGCCGGTTAAAAATAAAGACTCTTGAAATAGGTGTGGCAAAAGGGGGCTTCTAAGGGGAAGCCTTTGTTCTGCAGTGGACATTAACAGCTGCTCACTGTGCAACCACCATTTGGAAAGAGAGAATATAACAGTCAACATAGATACTCGTGCTGCAAGTTTGTGTCAAAAGATGTCGAAGTCAATGTCCAACTCGTTGTACTTACAGTTTTTATGAAGGCTAACTAGGTACTCATAGGCGGATATCCACGTAATAATAGCACCCACCCATCTCCTCTCGTTGTGTGTCGACTAAGGGAAAACAGAAGCCGGGCAGCAGCGTCTTTCAGTTGTATTACCTACCACCTATACTGCGATCCCTAAGACGCCTGCCAAGCGTAGATATTATGGCAACCCTTCCCTTTCAAGGGAGAGGCCGTTGTTCAGCAGTGGACAGTCTTTTGGCTGATGATTATGTTGATGAAATTCTAGACTGTTTTGTCAGTTTATTCGGAATGAATATCATCAAAGTCACAACTTATTCCATACTTACTGAGCCACGCAGCTCTACCCGCGCTTTTTTTACGTTTACCAAAACCTTTATAATAGTGAAAGAATTTTCAAAATCGGATCACTAGTGCCTGAGATTACCCTGAACATCCAAATTTACAATAATGTCCTCCTCCTGGCCGAAACGACCACAGCGGCCAATCTTTCACAATATCAACCATGTACGCAGGAGATAGTGCACAAGTGATTGCGTAGACACAAGTGCACTCTCTCTTCCTTTATACCTCTCATAATCCAATGGGACGGAAGACCGACATGACCGGGGAGAGGTTAGGCGCAAGACCGACTTTTTACATGCCCATCCGACGCATTGATCATCTTACTTTACAGACAATCAGGTAATCGGCCTGCATTGTCCTAGCCAGTAAGGAACAACTACACAAATTTATTGCACTCCGCAGGATTCGAACCCGCGACCTCCGTTGCAAGCATTTTCCCACTGCGGCACGGAGGCAACAAAACTAAACTTACAAACTACCTCTATAGTCTACAAAATATCCCTATAGCCGGGGGTTGCAAATCGTGTGTGTAAGCTCTCTACTGAATCAGCTTACGATGTGATCTGAATCGAACGTGTATCCATTGTTTATATATTCGTGACCCGTTCTAGTTTACTTTTTTGAATATTAGTTTATTTTAGGGGCACAAGTCACGTTACTTGTCACTTTCTGCCAACGTATTGTACATTGTTGTTGATAGGGACCTTTAGGACGATTATCGCTTGCACGAGCCGCCCCGAAATACCTGAGGGCGGGGTAAGCGCACATAACATCATTCAAACGATTTTGGTTCAAAACTAGTACCTACAGCGTTTATATCCGCGATTGTACGTTCATACTTATAATATGGTGTTTTGTGCATTTCTTAGTTTGGTATCAAATTATTTTTGGTGGCTTCAATGGTAAGAATTTCACTACCTACTGTTTTTTTTTTATTTAGCTTAAGTGAAGCTCAGTGGGCGAGCGCTTGCCTTGGAAACAAGGTGCGCAGGTTTGAACCCCGGCCTGCACCTCTGATTTCTTTAATTAATCATGCGAAATTTGTGCGATTGTTACTAGCTTTCGGTGAAGGAAAACATCGTGAGGAAACCTGCATGTTTGAGAAAGCTTTCGAATGATCTGTGAAGTCGCCAACCCGCACTTGGTCAGCGTGGTGGACAATGGCCTAAGCCTCTTCATCTTGAAGGGAGGCCCATGCCCAGCAGTGGGACATTAACAAGGGCTGGTATTATAAGTGAAGAGATATGCAGATGTTGACCTAATTTTATACAACGCTCGTCCGAAACATTTATTATTAAGTATCTTGAGTCGTCCAATTTTACTCGCTACAGTGCTCCTCACACCGGTATAGAACAGTAATTTTTATACCCTACTTTTTTCCGAATTTGATCTTGCAAAGAAGAACATGTTAAACGACATGTCGACGATCGACATGTATACCATATTTTTCTAAGATCAAATTTGGAATCAACAGCAACGTTGCTGTATAACGTCATAACATCTGACATTGCGGCAGGTGGTACATGCACGTTCCCTTGCACAAGGAATCTTAGTAAGAACCCTACCACCTTTGCAAATAATCCTTAACATTTAGTGCCTTGCCGAAGCTGAAGTATATCCATTGTAACATGAATACAGCTCGCGTATTACTTCAATATGCAAATGTAAGTATATCACGATCCGGCTGCTGTTAGGTGAGCAAATCATGCGTGGAATCAATTTAGGATGTGACCTGAATTATGTGCCTTTATGTTCATTGTATTCCTTACTTCATAGCCCATAAGGAAGGTTACACGGTACATAACGTTTTCGTAAAGAGGCAGGCAGAATAGTATAGATTTCGATAAGCAGTCCATTCCTTAAAGATTTCTGGTATTTACGCGAATATTACATAACGGGAATAGTCTTTAAACAAATGTTCTTTTTGAGCAAACAAGTGTTGAAACAGAAAAGTAATTAATTAATGTGAAACAAATTAAAGAGAAAAGAAAAAGGAGTGAGCATGCATGTGTAGATATTGCATCTGTGTTTGTGTCGTATGTATATGAGTGCATATTTTATTCAGATACTTTGATTAATGTTTTCAGTATTTGTGTAGTTCATATGTATCTAAAATCCATTCTTATTATAATTGCCACTGTAACCTCAGCGGCGCAGCGGAGAACACAGGTTCAGATCCCGTGGCCATATTAAATAACTCAGAAGCGCTGCTAGAGGGTTAAGTTAAAAATATCAAAATCAGTAAAATGTCTAAAACATTTTATTAAAGCGTCTCTTCATGCTTGAGGAAAATAAGATTTTATTTTCTGCTCATATCTTGGAGCTTTGTATAATTATGTGTTTCAGTTTAAGAGAGCACGCAGAGGGGGAATTTGTGGAACAATTTTACCTTTTAAAGCTACATCATTACAACGTGAATATTATATTACACGTCATTTAGACCAAAATCTTAATAAAATCTAAGTAAATTAAGATTGCGCTGAACGAAACATAAGAGTATATGAATAACGTTATGTCAATCGTTTCTTTTTTAAACCTTAAGCATGAAATTGAGGTGTTATGTCTATATGTTTGTGTCTGTCTGTGGCATCGTAGCATCTGAACACCGACTGACGATGTTTATATTTTAAAAAATCTCCAAAAGATGTATTACATTTTTATTCTAGACTAGCTGACCCACGCAGCTCCGCCCGCGCTGTGTTTACGTTAACTAAACTTTCAATAATATACATTCGCATAGAATACAAAACCTCCTTTTTTAAAGTCGGTTAAAAACTTGGACCCACTTTGTACTTGCCCGCCGAAGCACGGAGACGTTTAGTTCAAATGGCGTTAAACGGCCACCCATCTATTTAATGACCTTACCTAACGTTGCTTAACCTGATCGATTTCCAAACATTGTTAACAACTGTCTATGAGTGTTCCCTTACAAATATTTATTATAATTATAATGAACAAATGATAAAATCGGAGCAAGCGTATAACCAAGTACACATTTTGACTTTAGTCCCCTCTCCCAAGGGAACCGTGCCGAATGTCGGGATAAAAAGTATCCTATATCCTACCTCGGAGTATTAACTCAAATCATGCCAAGTTTCGTTTCAATCCATCCAGTAGTTTCGGCGTGATGCTCAGCCGATATACAGACAGACAGACAGACAAAAATAAATAATCCTTCCACTAAATTAGTTATACCATTATGTAAAACCACTTTAAATAAAAACAATGTTTACCATATGTGCATAAAAATATTTAATAAATTACCAAAAACTCTAAGGGAGCTTCCACTTTTGTCATTTAAAGTACAATTACGAAAATGGTTAGTAAACAATTGTTTTTATTCAATAGATGAGTTTATGAAACACAAAAATACAGTGTAAAATGTAATTTAATTAATATTTAAACTCTACCTGGTTTTACCAGAACATATTTGCATGCCTTTGCAAGGCGGAATATGGAACAGCACTTTTTATTTACTGTACAACTTCTCTACCTGTATTCTACGCAAATAAATGATTCTTATTCTTATTAATAAAAATTACATTTTTGGCTTTAGTATCGGTTATAGAATGCCCTCCAAACATAATTTTCAAAATATCTTCAATGTACAGAATTGGACCTGTTACAGTTTTATTATAAGTATAGACTGCCCTCGATAAGCCAAGTCAAGGGCAGCTTGAACTACTAATACTACACTAGATTGGCCACTAACTATAGGACAAAAAACATCACCCATTTTCTAAATCAACCTTTATCAGCAGTTGATAGACGTCTACTGCCGAACAAGACGTCCCTTAGAAGGAGGGGTTGCCATAATTCACACGCTTGGCCGGCTTCTTGGGGATCGCAGTATAGGTGGTAGGTAATCCAATAGAAAGACGTTGCTGCCCGTCTTCTTGATTTCCCTTAGTCGCCTCTTACGGACACCCAACGGGAGGAGATGGGAGGGTGCTATTCTTAACAACTTTATAGATCGACTAGCAATTCCCTGCGGCTACGCCCGCTATTATTTCTTTTTCCATTCCATTTAACCCCTTTAGGAGCGGAATTTTCAAAAACCCTTTCTTAGTGGAAGCTTACATCATAAGAAGAACCTACTGTCCAAATTTCTGCTTTCTAGTGGTTTGGCCTGTGCGGCGATGAATCAGTCAGTCAGGACAAGTAATTTTACATGTATAGATAACTACATAAATTTGTTTATCTGAATAACAATATTTTGTGATTGGTTTAATGTAACCGAATTGAACAAAAGGCCTATTTAGACAACACGTTGTTCAGACGTTCACCACCGGGAAGTTCCCACAACAGAAGGTCAGAAGTGGGCGCGGCAGGGGCGGGGGAACAATACGAACTTGTTCAGTAAACTGAAGACGCGGAGCCATCTACAACTTCCACATTATCATAACGCTGGAAAACTTGAGCGATTAAATACAGCATGTTGTTATTTTGGTTCAGACTTCCAGTTTTGTTCCAAACAGATTTCTAGGTGTTAGGTCCCTTTGCAAGGGATTGTTCAATTAGTTCTACAGCACTGTCAGATATTCTCTCAGTTGCTCAATATTAGTATATTCTAACTATGTTCGGTCATCAGTTGGGCACGGGCCTCCTCTCAAGATGAAGGGGCTTAGGCCATAGTCCACCACGTTGGCCAAGTGCGGGTTGGCGGACTTCACACGTCATTCGAAAGCTAATTAGGCTTTCTCAGACATGCAGGTTTCCTCTTGATGTTTTCCTACACCGAAAGCTTGTAACAATCGCTCAAAGATAATTCGCACATTGCGAGCCGGGGTTCGAACCTGCGCACCTTGTTTTCAAGGCAAGCGCTCGCCCACTGAGCTGTTACTGCCTACGCGAGCACCTGTGTACTATAATATCTCTCGCGTATGTAGATAGCTAATCTTGTGAAAAATTGGCCGCTGTGGTCGTATCTGCTTAATAAAAATGTACATACAATGTTTTATAAAAATATTTATATTTTATTTCTAAGAATATTTGTCTTGATCTTTCACTTTGCGATAACTTGAGATATGAAAATTTGCTAGCTAAATAAACACTAAAATTCAAGTCAGACTTTTCAATATCAAATGAGATAATTGTAACTTAGAATAATTATACAACTTCAGTAAGTTAGTCAAAATTCAGAATCAGCTAGAATATTAATAAAACTTTATATAACAACCTGTACCTACAGAAGGGCTTCGCGAATGACCTTTGCTTTAAGATTTCGTTGATATAATGAGCCCTATTGTTCCCAAATCAACCAACTCTTTCTCAACCAACTTGTTTGTGTAACTAAAGGTGACATCACATTACCAGCGATAGCAATGTATACCATTGTATTTTTCTTTCTTTTTCCTGTACTTTTTGGTGTGCAATAAAGAGTTGTCTATGGTCTATCTATCTATCTATCTACTAGCGATCCTAGACAGTCATAATCTCCTTCTTCTTCAGCCTGTATCGGTCGTCCATTTCTGGACATAGCCTCCTCCATTTCCCTCCAGTTCCGGCGATCTTGTGCCCTACTGATCCAGGCTGGGCCTGCGTGTCCTCTGATATCGTCCACCCAACGTTTAGGTGGTAATAATACCAGCCCTTGTTTATGTCCCACCGCTGGGCACGGGCCTCCTCTCATAATGACCCCCTCATTAGGCCATAGGCCATCCACCACGCTGGCCAAGTGCGGGTTGCCAGACTTCACACGTCATTCGAAAGCAAACGCGAAGAAAGCATCGTTAGGTGGTAAACATATTTTATTTTTATTTTATTTCTTTTAGGAAGACTTACAACTAATACGGATATAAGAGTCTATTATGATAATGATAGGAAGGCCACAAGTCTTCGCCTATAGAAAACTTTTGCCAACAATGTTCCCGGAAATTTCAAAAAATCCCGGTAATTTTGGGAACATTGCCAGAATTTTACCAGAAATGTGGTAATTTACCAGTATATATGGTAATTTATTGGTTATTTCCAGTGGGAATATTTCCGGGAGTGGGTATATTCCCAGGCGTACATCACTACACACAATGGGACTAAATGGAGGCGTTACTTGAATGCAATCTCTTGTTAGGTCGAGGAAGTTCCCCAGGGTGACTGCTTCATCTGTGATGTTTTAGACATTTATTTAGCCCCTAAACAATACAGGTACCTATTAAATAACATAAACGCGGAAATTTCTAATATTTACGCACCGTTTCCCCACAATAATGTGCGCACGTCCTATCAAGTCGGGCTATTACGAAGTTTGCTCGAAACCGCGCATCCTTTAAGACAAATAAATCTGTTATTCTGTGAATCTCTAAATAGTAAAGAAGTTTAAATTAAAAATAAAAACAAACTCATTATCTAGGTGCGTGTATACATTTATTTCGTACACGATACAACAAAAGTAAATAGAAAGAAAACACAATAAAAAAAACATATTTATTAAACAATAAAAAAAACAACAGGCTATATTTACATTAAACATAGCTAAAAGGCATCCTAGTAAAACTAGCCTTAAAGAAATGTATGTTTGTAATCCGTACATTCAATACTTCTAATTTACTTTATTGTACACCAAGAAGATGTGATAAAAAAAAAAAAAACATTGCATCCATTTGTTTGGGTGCCACAGACATCTCGTACAGTGGGACGTGGGTATCAAATAACCTAAATATACGTCTTGTTAGCAACCGGTTTTAATGGGTAAGAATCCCACAAACCTCGGTTGACCCGCACAGAGGAAACCTTAAAAAGGGAAGAGATCGGGTACGATCTCTGAGGGGGCGGAGGCCGGATTATGTGGGATTGTTACCCACCAAAACTTTCCCGGTGGCCTTCATCGACGCTAATAAAGAGACTCTGGGCTCTCCGTTCGGAACTTCGCCAGAGTCTCTGCAGTGCTAGACGCTCGCTAGAGCACGTCGCGGGAGGAAGCAGCAACGCACCTTCACAGTCCTCGCGATGAGGTGCAGGGCCTACACCGCGTCGGCACCCGTCTCGGGGTTGTAGCCATGTCCACCAGCGGTGGCTACAGTGAACTATTTTAATAATCAAGTCAAAAGTCAAAGTCAAAATATCTTTATTATGTATAGGCCCCACGGAGGCACTTAAACAAAAATCATTTTTACAAACTACCACTAACACTAATGATTCTCACTGGCCACCCCCGGGGGACAGTGGGAATCTTTTTTAAAAGTTGTGTCACTGTCCACCCCGGATGGCCAAGCAGGGGGTGGGCAGTGAGAATAAACCGCATTTAGTTGGGACGTACAAAGCCCCCACCTTATGCGTCCGCGACCCACAAGCTTAGCGAGCCTTAAGGCATGCACAGGGGATACCTCATCACATTTCTATTGGGCCCCTGACGTTGGGAAACCTTCGATAGGTCTCGGGGACCCATCGAAGGTTTCCCTAGGGGAAAAAAATATTTAATAAAAATTAGCATAGATTTTTATAGAAAGTTTTCCTTTTTTCCATTTGTATTTGAATCTACACTCGATAAAAGTAATATCATGAAAGTAATATTTTCTGGACTACTTTAGAGACTACTTACTTTTAAGGCAGCCGTACTTTAGATAAGTATATATATATTTTTGTCAGTCCGCCAGAACATTGCTCCATTTATTTTTTAAGCTGAACTATAAAAAGAATAGTACCCACTAAATTTTAAGTACCCCTAATATTTTTATTAACATTAAACATAATTCTGTATGTGTGCCGAACATTTATTCAGATTGTCCTATATAAGGATTGTAATAAAAGGAAGTATAAAACTTAATAAAACATTACAGAAATAAGTATTCTCGTTTTCCTTATTAAAATATTGTACCTCAAAGGCCCTTAGTAGGAAGGGGTTGCCATAATCTCTACGCTTGGAAGGCATCTTGGGGATCGCAGTATAGGTGGTAGGTAATCCAACAGAAAGACGCTGCTGCCCGTCTTCTTGTTTTCCCGTAGTCGTCTCTTACGATACCCAACTGTAGGAGCTGGCTGGGTTAGCACCCAGCCAGCTCCTGCAGTTGGGTCAGTCATAGAATAGCTTCTTACCTGGGCACCCCACGGACGTAACTTTGATTATTTATACGTCTAGATACCTAGTAGTCTTGTAAAGTTACGTTACTGAGCGTCGCAGCCTCATTTTCGTGTCATTTTCATGAGCATAGTCACAGGGATGACTATGGTAGTTTGCGCACTGGGTCACAAGGGTGGATGTGTTCATCTACGAGTTTATGGTTACTCATGTTTTTGTTGGTGCGGAGATATGAGCGATAACTGATTCTATCCAAGATTGAGTTACAGCTGGAGGGATCAGTGTGATCTAGTCCAGCAATGTGGTTTATGGCTGAAGGGATCGACATGATCCGGTCCAGCAGTGTATGTGTGTGTGTGGTTATGGGGATCATGATGATCCATTTGGTGATCTGGTTCAACATTTCGTGACTTGCTTACTTCTGTTGATGGTGATCGGGGTTGGCGCCATGTTGTGGTTATTTGAGAAGGGTTTCCTGATTATTGTAGCTCTCGGAGCCAGGGGACTTTTCTGCTAAGTGGTCTTGGTGACGTCTGGTTGTTGGAGTGTTTTAACAGGTTGGTTGGTGTGAGATTGAATTCGATCTAAATGCTGTCGGCGCTCTGGTTGGTTCCTGGTTTTGGTTTGGTTTTGACCATTGTCCTAGATTGTCAGGAGTGGCCGAGCTATGTGGAGCTGTGTGGGTATATTCCTCATAGAGATCCACACACGAGGACGTGTGTTTTGCAGGATGGCCGTGTCGCCTCCGGGTCATTAGTATGGGTCGTCAACTGACTACGAAATACAAAGTATCGTGTTGATTCTTAAATGTAGGGTAGATGTCATTTCACAAATTGCAATGGAGAGGGAAACTAACTAACGTTGGGCTTTATAAGAAGTGTTCCGAGCGCGGAGAAGTCAGTCTGCCTGGAGCAGTCTGTCTGGGAAGGTCTGTCTGAGGTAGTCGTGACAGTGAGTCGGTCTATTGTGATATTTCTGGATGATTGTGACTAGTTCCTGATGTAGCTTGAAGGTCGGAGTAGGAAGCTGGTCGGTCAGGGTTGGCTGTGAGGGCCAATCGTTAGGTAGGTAGGGCTTCGATGCCTTACTCCAATCATGATCTGGTGGTATATATTGTTCGTTATGTACCTTAGCCGTATCCCGACAAATATAATAATATCTTGGGACATACCACACACGGTCATCCGATCCCAAACTAGGCAGAGCCTGTACTATGGAAACCAGACAACTGATACTAATACTTATATACTTTTTTTATTGTAAATACATACTTAGATAGATAAATAACACCCAGACACTTGGTGGGAATCGAACCCACGACCCATCGGCTAGCAGCCAGGGTGTCTAACCACTAGACCAACGGGTAATATAACGTGTAATTGCGTGTGATTCCGTGTGATTGTGTGTGATTGCGTGTCATTGCGTGTCATTGCTTGTCATTGCGTGTCGTTGCATGTCATTGCGTGTCATTGCGCGTCGTTGCGTTTCGTTGCGTGTCATTGCGTCTCATTGCGTGTCATTGCGTCTTATTGGGTCTTATTGCATGTCATTGCGTCTTATTGGGTCTTATTGCGTGTCATTACGTGGCATTGCGTCTTATTGCGTCTTACCGCATCTTACCGCGTCTTACCGCGTCTTACCGCGTTTTACCGCATCTTACCGCGTCTTACCGCATCTTACCGCGTCTTACCGCGTCTTACCGCGTCTTACCGCGTCTTACCGCGTCTTACCGCATGTTACCGCGTCTTGTCGCGTCTTACCGCATGTTACCGCGTCTTGTCGCGTCTTACCACGCCTTACCGCATCTTACCTCGTCTTACCGCGTCTTACCGCGTCTTACCGCGTCTTACCGCGCCTTGCCGCGTCTTACTACGTCTTACCGCGTATTACCGCGTCTTACCGCGTCTTATTGAGTCTTATTGCATCATAATGTATCTTATTGTAGTTTATTCTATCTTCAGTAGATAGGTACAAGATTGCGAAAAACAAAAAGTATGCAAAAACAAAACATGTCAGTCGGTATTTCGTGTCGTTTTTCATTGTTACCCATTTTTATCCCCTAGCCCCTCAGCCCCCTGTAACACCTTGTTTTTCTACCACTAATACTTACAGTTATTTATGAAATCTTCACTAATTTAACAATTAAAACATTTGTTTTGGTTGCAGAAAAACATTGTGTTGACATTTGTGACAGTAGCAAAATGTCACTGAACTGTCATCTGATAGCTGTATTTCGTTCAAAAATCGATAGTTGCAAACGTAAAAACTTAATAGTTGTTATGTGATTAGTTATCTTTACAAATTAGCTCTCTTAAAATAATTTACCTTAATTATATACATATGTAGTTTATATACTCAGACTCCCTTAATCTATTTTTAGATGCTTAAAGTTTTTTTATAGTCAATAAACACTACTCAATGACTTCTTAACAAATTTTAGTAGATTTTTTTTTTAACAATAAATTAACGAGGATTTTTTGATTTTCTTCTTCCTCTTAATACTGTCCTTTGTATTTTTCTGGAGCGGGGGTTACGGACTCCAACCAAAAATAAGCCGTCGTAACGTCTTTTCTAAACAGCGGATTTTAATAACTGTATAAACAAGCCAATATTAACTTTTCTTTTCATCTGTACTTATACTATGGGGACATATATATATTTATTTTTTCAGTGTGTTCGTGCCACAAGAAAAGTACGGAAGCGGGGTTAGGCCACTTCTTAAATAAGCCTTAGGCCGTAGGTTATGTTTATTTTTATTAGGTTTTTTCCTGGGGTTTACTTATATTAATGAAGAAGCTATCATAAATTACCTATATTGACTACATTTTTTTTCTTTCAATTCTTTTGAATCGGTCAACAGTTTTATTGGTGTCTTAGTTGATGAGTTTAGATCGCTGTGTATCTAAACTCGTTCTGGTGTCTTTTATACACCGTGTTGGTGTCTTTTATACACCGTGTTGGTGTCTTGTATACACCGATTGTTTGCTGTGTCGCGCTGTGTCGACGCAGTTCTTTTTAAGGCATTATACTGTTGTACCATTTACGTTGAGAAAAATATATAGTCAATATTCATTGTGTAGGTTTAGTTAGCTGCTTATCTCCAAAACATTTAACATCTTGCACTGATAGTATGAGCGCATAATCTGATACGATTGTGATCTCTATTTCGCATGCAGGCGACAGGAATCGCTTCTATAAAGATTGCTGCCGCTACCTTGAATGATTGGTTGAATGAAAGTGATGTATGATTGTTGTAAGCTATCAGGGTAATTTCCTTCGGGAGTTTTGTTCTTTAGGTAGTAGAGAACAAAACTCTTACTAACCGAGGGGGATATGTAGCATAAAAAAAAAATAATAAAAAAAAAAAAACTAGATTATATTACTATATTCTAAATTCTATATGGTAAATCTTGTCCTTGAACGGTATCCCTTCTCAACTCTCTTAATCTTTAATACTCAGTTTTGGTGACAAGTGTCCCAACTTCATTCCTAAACATTGTCGGCTCATCCTTGATTATCACCTTTTGTACTCCATTAAATCCTTGAAACTATCTTAAACGTCTATTACTCTTCTATACACAGCTGCTGTATTTGTCCTCACCTTTGGTTATTAACCGACCTGCACACCTATGATCTGTGTCACGTCTGAGGGCACAGATTTCTTTGTATAGGCCTCCTACTAAGGGCCTATGCACCTTGAGGGCATTATTGTACTTGCTTGGGTATGGAAGGGGTATATATCTTGATTCTTAGGTACAAACTGTAGTAGAGCCAGTCAGTTTTCTTTAGATCTAATGGAATTTTCCCTAGGAAAGATTCTCCGCTAACGGGGGGGATACTGTAACACCTTGTTTTTCTACCACTAATACTTACAGTTATTTATGAAATCTTCACTAATTTAACAATTAAAACATTTGTTTTGGTTGCAGAAAAACATTGTGTTGACATTTGTGACAGTAGCAAAATGTCACTGAACTGTCATCTGACAGCTGTATTTCGTTCAAAAATCGATAGTTGCAAACGTAAAAACTTAATAGTTGTTATGTGATTAGTTATCTTTACAAATTAGCTCTCTTAAAATCATTTACCTTAATTATATACATAGTTTATATACTCAGACTCCCTTAATCTATTTTTAGGTGCTTAAAGTTTTTTTATAGTCAATAAACACTACTCAATGACTTCTTATATAGACTAGTGACGTTACTGGACGTAATGTCACTAGTGCAAAAAAAAAACATATTTCCGGTCATCGACCGAAACTATAAAAGGTCGGGCTAGGGCTTCGGTCTCCCTCTTTTTGTATTTCAACTTCCCCAGAATTGGTGAGTCTAGCTGTGTAGATTGTCTGATTTTCGTGGCCATGTGTTTCTCTAACTTTTCATTTGCTTAATGTCTAAATTAACCTTATCTTAAGCTCAAATTGTCCCACAGTGTACGAGCTGTAGGATTCAGATCGTGAAACGTGTTTTTTTTAATCGCCACACATCGCCACGTGTCGGATACCGTAATTGTTACTTTCCTCTAGGTTCTTTTGTTCCATTTACCGGTGCTGTGCTTACCTTACAGTTATGTGTGTATGTGCTGCATTATTTAGTCAAAATGCATCAAGGTTCTACCTGTAACACATGTCTGACCATGTGTTTCTTTTTGGTTGCCGCCTATAAACCGCCGCCTTGTACTCAGCTATGTACATTCTGCCAATGTACATAGTCGCCTAGATGGATCTTGCCAAAATCACATGTTTTCTTTGCCTAAACTCTGCTAACCTCATTCTTCTGAAAATCAAGTGCACCCTTTTCTCTCACTGCCTGCTACCATACGCTTATGCATGATGCTAAGCACTGTGCACTGTATTTTTCAGGGGTCCTTGTACCAGGATTGGTGCCAGCTACCCGTCCTGAGTGCCGCTACACCTCGGGTCTTGGTCGGCCCCCTTGCTACATATCCAGCCGTCCAAGCCTGCCACCCTGCTTAGCTGTCTCCCCGCCTGCTGCCGGGAGGCCACCGACTCGCTTGGCCTACTACCGCCAGGTGCATCGTGCCACACGATCTGACCGCTTGAGCCCGCGACCTCTGAGATCTTGTCATTTTTTTCAATATAACTCTCTTTTTCCTATAAATCTTTGTTTCTTCTCTTTACCTGTAGCGCTAAACGCTACACCCCCAAAAACTCATGGGCAGGCATATACAAAAATATAATTAAAATTATTTATATTGATATATTTAATGTGTTGGTAGCTAAAAGAAAAATTACCCCAGACTTAAGATATATTCCCCCATTATTACCTAGAACACCAGTCTACTCGGACAATGTACAAATTATCGTAAAAACAATCGAGTTTTTATAATAATCCTTCACAGAATCATAAGACTATTCTGTGAAAGTTCACTCACCTCGCCCATTATTCGTTTACATGACGCTACTTTTAATACCATCTCGAACGGTCGCTGCGTATTGTGCTGACTCACTTATGTACTTGAACCTTGTGGACTAATGTAGATAGTTCTAGAATTTATCTAAGTACTATATAAGTCGACGCACCGAGGCCTCAGACACAGTTTTATCACAGAAGCGAAAGTGGACACATCTCAAGAAAGCAACGCTGTGCGACTCTGGCTACTATGCCTAGTAAATCTAGTGTATGCACATAAAATAAAGTCTTCTTCTACGTTGGAATTTTGCTTCCCACTTGCAGGTAACAGTATTTTTGGGTCACCGTGTCAATATAAAGTCAGTTAGCAAACAAACTCTTTAAATATTTATCCCTTTAACTCTAAAGCCTGAATCAATACGGGGCTTTGAATACTTCGAGCATTAATTACTTATAAAATAACAGGAGTCCTTTTAGATTCTGAAAGTTAGTTAAAGTTAAAAGGAAATAGTAGGTATTTAGTCATAGAAGCATCGATAAACAATTTAAAAATCGATGCATAAAAGCATTGAATGGTTTTTACAGTGTACGAACGCGTTCGAAATTTAAATTGTATTGTGTTGCCCGTTTGGCAACAGAACGCTGTAGGGCTCAACCAGGGTATGTGGGATTCTTACCCAATGAAACAGTATCGGCACATGAGACCTGGGCTCTCCGGTGTGATCTGCACCAGGTTCCCCTCAGTGCCTGGCCTTTTGCGCCTCCAGTCAGTGATCGCATTATACCTTCCTAGAGAACCTGTCATGGGGACTTCTACTACTACATCACGCCCAGAAACTCCAAAGCCACATTATTTAAGACCTAGTGAATGTACATGTGTAGCCCGTGGGGTGTCCTCCCATCTCCTCCCGTTGGTTGTCCGTAAGAGGTGGCTAAAGGAAAACAAGAAGACAAGGAGCATTGTCTTTCAATTGGATCACCTACCACTTATACTGCGATCCCCAAGACACCTGCCAAGCGTGGGATTTAATGGCAACCCCTACCTTCTAAATGGAAGGTCTTTGTTCAGCAGTGGACGTCTCTAGGCTGATGATGATGATGATTAGTCTATATAACAAAAGTTGAGACTATCACCCGTACATTGTAATAATTCAATAAAATCCGCGGAACTGTAGAAAACACAGTTACGGTACTAATGTGTTAATCATTTGCCGAGAGTTAGGAGTTGCAAACTCGATTAACACGCAACTCGGTAATTTGCCGACTACCGATGTCAGCCAACAAACTTGTGCATTATGTTCGGTATTACAAGGAAAAGAATATTAACGACATTTTGTTTATAGAGAGGTATGGCGTTAGAGGGAATCCTTATTCAAGATCGGAGCAGAAACTCTAGCCTATAGAAGGTTGTTAGCTTTTTTTTCGCAGGGTAACCTTCAAAAGGTCTCCGGGAGCTGTGGGGCTTCCCTCATACCCCGGTATGTGGGATTCTTACCCACTAAAACCCCCGTGGCTGTGGCATCGCCACATAAGAGGGGACTCCAGGGTTCTCCGGTGGTATCTGCACCAGTGCCTTGCCTTTGAGCCCGCCGCTGGGGTCGCATTGTAGCCTCCCGGGAACCAGGGATAGGGGTCGTAACCCCACCTAAGGGCCCACACCTCGAACGTCCAGCGACTCGGAAGACAAGGTTGTAAACTTATGCAAACTTCGAATAGCGTTGTAATAATAATAATAATATCTTGGGACAATCCACACACACAACACAATTGTGTTTCTAAACTCCGGTTTCCTTAACGGCCGAAGGGATAATGTGTAAGCTTGCTAAACAAATAAGCTGCTTCTTATTTTTTTATTTGAGGATTAATTGGTGGCAAGTGTTAAACAATCCCTTAACAACACCTTATAACCTGGATTAATTATCATAGCTCTAATTAACATTTGTAAGTGCGGCAGTATGTTTGACGCGCTTCGGCCGCGTACCGAACCAGTTCTACGTAACCAGTACAAGGTTTTTTTTTCTTTCTACGTAACCAGTTTCGTACGAAGACTTTTTATTCTTCGTACGAATCCAACAAAACCCAATGCTACGTTACCAATATCGTTGAAAGAATTCATTTTCACATAACCAGCAGGCCTAGCACGACTTGCAATCTTGACAAATCGGTGTGGAGTATGACATAGTTTTCAACACCGAAACGTCGTTTCTCCATACAATAAAATATTAAAAAAAAAAATTGAACCGACTTCAATAACACTAAAAAGTATAAAATAATTTAATTATTATAGAAGTTGGTGTTGGCGTACCTGCTGTGTATATTTGACACCAATTTCAATAATATTTAAATTATTTTATACTTGCGCTTTATTCGCTTTTCGGAAGCTTACTTCGCGAAAGATACAGTGACCGATCTTTGAATCCCACCCACACACTACTAGCATTAGCGATCGGCGATTTGGTCGTTTTCGATGCACTCGCGCGATTCCGGTACATCCAGCTATAGCCGCTTTCTTCGCTTGATAACGGTAACGGAATCGCGCATTTCAAAGAAATCGCTGCACTGCAAGAAAAAGAGACGGGACTGGCCTTTAGCCGCCGCACAGACACTCTTTATTAAGCACTGAGTATATTGTTCACCACAACAGCACAAAGTCACTGGAGGTGTTATAGTGCTGTGGGCCTTCCATAAGGTGGAGAATACTTCCCTAGTCTTGCTACTCCAGCTTTACGACCAGGCGTTCCCGCTGTAAAGTTCCTTTTCAAAGTTCTTATTTGTTAAAATTAGTTTAGTTTTATTGAAGTCGGTTCAATTTTTTTTTTTAATATTTTATTTTATACTTTTTAGTGATATTTTCATACACAAAGATTGAACCATCGAAGACGGTAAAATGATCTAGGTAGGTTATGACATCATTATGATTTCACATTATCGTCTACATGATGATGATAATGATACCAGCCCTTGTTAATGTCCCACTGCTGGGCACGGGCCTCCCTTCAAGATGAAGGGGCTTAGGCCATAGTCCACCACGCTGGCCAAGTGCGGGTTGGCGGACTTCACACGTCATTCGAAAGCTAGTTAGTCTTTTTCAGACATGCAGGTTTCCTCACGATGTTTTCCTTCACCGAAAGCTAGTAATAATCGCACAAAGACGATTCGCACATGATTCATTGAAGAAATCAGAGGTGCGAGCCGGGGTTCGAACCTGCGCACCTTGTTTCCAAGGCAAGCGCTCGCCCACTGAGCTGTTACCGCTCTATCATCGTCTACATACTTTTACATAATTCATGTTTCTTCAGAAACTCAGAAACAGTTTATCCGATCGTAATGAAATTTGCATGGAATCATCATAGTAGTTTACTCTCTCGAATAAAAAAAGAATCATCGAAATCGGTTCATATTTGTCAGAGAAATGTAAAGGAGAACATCACTTTTATGGTTTTTACCAGATAAATTCCTCCACATCATTCATGGTCCTCCAGGAAGTTCTTATCCGGTTGTGATAAAATTCATACAGGTTTATTACAGTTGTTTCTTCTTTCGAATAAAAAAAGAATTATTGAAATTGGTAAATATTTGCCAGAGTTATGACCATTTTTGTCCTTAAAAAGCGACATAAAGTCATCTATATAGGCTTTCCTGCAGCTTTCCTGCGCAGTCAACATTCTTGTTTTTTCAGGAACTACATTACTAAGCAATAATTTTTTTATGGGACCCAATTAACGGATTAAAGAATGGATGGAAGAAAGATTTTTTCAAATCGGTTCATAATTGCCAGAGTTATGCGCGAACATACATAGAAGAAAAAAATATATATATACAGACGAATTGAGAACCTCCTCCTTTTTTGAAGTCGGTTAAAAATGTGACATTCTACGTCATACTCACACATGTCTGTCAAGATTTGCACATCGTGCTAAGCCTCCTTCCTTAGTCTTATCCATAAAGGATAGAAAATGTTGTTTGGACCTCTTAAGATAAGATTTTTGTCATCTTCAAGTCTTTAAGACCAGCGGTTTAGGCTCTGCATTGTTTATCTTAATCAGTGACTTTGCCTTTTAATACGTATTTACCTAAATTTATATTAGTAGTAGATATCAAATTAATTAAACAATATACAAACGATATTGTACTATAATTACTAAAACTTAAGGTTGTTATTACTGAGATTGTTGTTGCTCCATTGGGTGAATGGAGTCTTTACTGAGAAAATTTAGTTTAATGAAATCGCCAAGATGAATTTTTTTATAAAGGTAGCTGAACCTTGCGAGAATTATTACGATCCTTTAAGTAATGACTAGATTATATGAGGCGTTTATTTTTTACATTTTAATAAAGAAATACAATACAATACAATACAAATATTCTTTATTGTACACCAAAAAAGAAGATACAACATAAAATCCGTAAGAAATATTAAATTTTTAAGGATTATTTTCCAATGAAATGGTTCACAGTCACTGTTTTTAACACGCTTTTATTAGCTTGACCTGTATGTATGTATGTATGTAACTATGTATGTATGATGGTAATGGAATCTTGCGATGCAATTTTGACCCACTTCTACACGTCCAAATCATTTGAAATTTTGCACATGTATCAAGGACCGGTGACAATACAATAATATGGTATCATCGAGCTGATCTGATGCTGGGGCTCTAAGGTGGATAAGAGAACCCTTGGATGGCTACTAGCAAACTAATTGAGTTTGGCTTCATTTGATTTGTTTTAAAGAGTTCTTTTCACTTTGACTATTAATGAGGACCTGATGGTGGAACTGGAGAAGGTGGGTGACGGAACCCTGGATTGGCTACTAGTAAACACATCGAGTTTGGGCTCATTTGATTTGTTTTAAAGAGTTCTTTTCACTTTGACCATTAATGAGGACCTGATGATGGAACATGAAGGTGGGTAACGGAACCCTGGAATGGCTACTAATAAATACATCGAGTTTAGGTTCATTTGATTTGTTTTAAAGAGTTCTTTTCACATTAACCATTATTCAGGACCTGATGATAGAATAGGAAGGTGGGTGACGGAACCCTGGATTGGCTCCTAGTAAACACATCGAGTGTGGGCTCATTTGATTGGTTTTAAAGAGTTCTTTTCACTTTGACCATTAATGAGGACCTGATGATGGAACAGGAAGGTGGGTAACGGAACCCTGGAATGGCTACTAATAAATACATCGAGTTTAGGTTCATTTGATTTTTTTTAAAGAGTTCTTTTCACTTTGACCATTAATAAGGACTTGATGATGGAACAGGAAGGTGGGTAACGGAACCCTGGAATGGCTACTAGTAAACACATCGAGTTTGGGTTCATTTGATTTGTTTTAAAGAGTTCTTTTCACATTAACCATTATTCAGGACCTGATGATGGAACAGGAAGGTAGGTGACGGAACCCTTGAATGGCTACTAGTAAACACATCGAGTTTGGGTTCATTTGATTTGTTTTAAAGAGTTATTTTCACATTAACCATTATTCAGGACCTGATGATGGAACAGGAAGGTGGGTGACGGAACCCTGGATTGGCTGCTAGTAAACACATCGAGTGTGGGCTCATTTGATTTTTTTTGACGAGTTCTTTTCTCTTTGACCATTAATGAGGACCTAATCATTACTTGGGCTAATTTTATTCGTAGTTAAGGCGAAAGACTAAAAAGTATAAAATAAATTACTAGTTTAAAAAACTAAAAATACACGCTTTTCTAAGGACTACTGCACTAAAAAGCAATAAATAAATTATCGAAACCGTCCTTTCTTTCTTTCTACCCCGTGCTTGTAATTTATGGATTATATTTATGTGTAAAAGCGTGGGGTGCCTTTTCTGAATAACAGCTTAACATTTCTGCCGAATTTCAAGAACGCTAAGTATTTGTATTCACATGACAATCATTTGTAATCATTTGCAGAGAAAAGGCGCCCCACGCCTTTACACATAATTATAATCCATAAATTACAAGCACGGGGTAGAAAGAAAGAAAGGACGGTTTCGATAATTTATTTATTGCTTTTTAGTGCAGTAGTCCTTAGAAAAGCGTGTATTTTTAGTTTTTTAAACTAGTAATTTTTGATATCTTAATCTATACTTATAATAAAACTGTAACAGGTCCAATTCTGTACATTGAAGATATTTTGAAAATTATGTTTGGAGGGCATTTTATAACTGATACTAAAGCCAAAAATGTAATTTTTTTATTTTTGTCAGTCTGTCTGTCCGTCTGTCTGTCTGTATCTCGGCTGAGCATCACGCCGAAACTACTGAATGGATTGAAACGAAACTTGGCATGATTTGAGTTAATACTCCGAGGTAGGGCATAGGATACTTTTTATTCCGACATTCGGCACGGTTCTCTTGGAAGATGGGACTAAAGTCAAAATGTGTACTTGGTTATACGATTTTAACAATTTTTCATTATAAATATAATAAATATTTGTAAGGGAACACTCATAGACAGTTGTTAACAATGTTTAGAAATCTGATCGATTTCCGGTTAAGCAACAAGCAACGTTAGGTAAGGTCATTAAATAGATGGGTGGCCGTTTAACGCCATTTGAACTAAACGTCTCCGTGCTTCGGAGGGCAAGTACAAATTGGGTCCAAGTTTTTAACCGACTTTAAAATAGGAGGTTTTGTATTCTATGCGAATGTATATTATTGAAAGTTTAGTTAACGTAAACACAACGCGGGCGGAGCTGCGTGGGTCAGCTAGTCTACATAAAAAATATTTTGTTTATTAAGATGAATGAAACAAAGCATAGAGTATGTATTACTAATGAAATTGGAAAACTCCTTGTGCAGAAAACCGTTCCAACAAGTGTCATATATTATTCCGTTAAGCAGCAGTGTGAAAACTGTGATCTGTTTCACTGTAGAGGGCATTGGACTTAAAAGACGTAATTACTTATAGCTATTGTTTCAAGAGGACAGGTAGTGAATTGTTCTAAGGGGTCGTCCATTAATCACGTGAGGCTCGAAAGGCCTCCCCCTTTCGAGCCTCACGAGGGGTTCCGAAAAAATCACGGAATATTACCAGGAGGGGTATAATGAGACATCACGTGTATTTATTTTTTGTTGGATGCACGATTTCTAAACCAAACAGCGGCTCGTGGCCTTGACTCACCATTGCCGGCAATGACTTCCCCTTTAACATTTAATCAGTTAAGTACCTGTATTTAAAGATAATATTCCGAAAATTTCAATAAAAACTGTATTGAAATTTTGTACAAACAAAAATACACGTGATTTTGGATAGGGGCGGGGGGGTAGTTTAAAAACCTCACCACATATCACCAGGAGGGGGGGAGGGGTTAAAAAGTTGCTAAAAAACATCACGTGATTAATGGACGACCCCTAAGTGTAGCATTAAGCTAGCTTACGTTATGCATACGTTTTGCTTGCCTAGTCATTATGCATATTTTTGTATCGAAATAAATACTGTAAGAGCTAGAAGATAATAAATATTTCACGGTTCATTGTTTAGAGTCATCATCATGATGATGATGATCATCATCACCAGCCGGAAGACATAAGCGAGGCCTGCCTATGGACAGCTGCACTACACTGCCACTCGTCACTCGAGATTACCCTCAAACCCAGTAACATCAGCAACAGCGCTCCTAACACCGGAATAAAGCAATTTATACATTAAGCCGGAAGATGTCTACTGCTAAACAAAGGCCTCCCCCTTAGGCCGCCACAATAAACGACAGTTAGCCATTTATATACTTTTAGGCTTTCGCGTTCCATTGTTAAACTTTATTTTTATCGGGAATTAAGGCGATTTACCTTATATTCTGGCTTGACGTTTCGGCCGGGTTGCACCAGCCGTGGTTACAAGCAGACTGGTTCAGCGAGACGGCTCCGTGCGGGAGGCAGAAATATCTTCATCTACCCCCGTTCTTTCACTTGTAACGTTAAGCCCACTACACACTACACTCACAGTATCTGTATATTTAACCGCCGGCAAATAGCGAGGTTTTGTCATTTTAATCACTGGTTCCCATGTAGCTGATAACTTAAAACCATCTTCCCGGTTGAAATTTTTATATTTTTTAATTTCAATCGCTTCACGAACAACTCTAGAATAAAAGTGTCGATCGGTGGAAAGGACTTGTGGGCGATGAAACTCAATCCAGTGATTTGTATCCGACTGAAGTATATGCTCGGCAATCGCTGACTTGCTAATCTGACGGTTCTTCACAGCGGTGATATGCTCCTTAACCCTTTCTGCGATAGTCCGCTTCGTTTGGCCTATATAGGAGCTACCACAGCTGCAATTAATTTTGTAGACACCTGGTGTTTGTAATGGCAGAACATCCTTTGCAGTACCTACAACGTTGCTTACCTTGGACCCAGGTACGTACACAATGGGTACAGAATATTTCCTCGTGAATCGCGTTAATTCCCGATAAAAATAAAGTTTAGTTAGCCATTTGCATCTACCGGTTGCCTGCGACGTGTACAATGTCGTCAGTCCACCTAGTGAGAGGCCTGACTTCGCTGCGTCTTCCGGTTCGTGGTCGCCACTCGAGAACCTTTTTTCCGAACTTTTTTTATTGCTGCTTAATAGTAGTAGGTACATTGTCTATAATATATAAATTACATTTATTATCACATTAGTTTATAATAGTCCTGCTTATTATAATCGTCGTATAAAGTTGGCAATTTATCGCGCAAAATTATGCAGATGTACCGTATTCACGGGCTCCCGTTAGACACACGTTAAGTGCTCAAATGACTCTTGAGTCGCTCTTATGGTAGTAGGGCTGTCGTTATGGATTTATTGCTGTTCATGGCAATATAGAGCTCGACTCGCAAACGTTGCTTGGTCATGACGGGTATGTAAATTACTGTTTATTTTAATGGTACTAACAAGTTTTTTTAAAATCAAAGTTTATGTTTAATTGCTAAGCCTTTAACTTCACCTTAATATGTTAAAACCTATGGGGTGTCAGGTTAAGAATAGCAGCCTCCCATCTCCTAAAATTGTGTCTCCGTAAGAGGCGACTAAAGGAAAATAAGAAAACAGGTATCGGCGTCTTTCTATTGGATTACCTACCACCTGTACTGCGACCCCTAAAACGCCTGCCAAGCGTGGGGCAACCCCTCAATTCTAAGGAGGAGGCCTTTGTTCAGCAGTGGTCGTATTTTGGCAGCTGAGTATGATGATAATGTTAAAACCGCTCAATACATATGTGTAGTTAATTCAATTTGAAAATTTATGGATGATGGAAATCACTTTCAAATGGGGTCTATCAAAAATCATGTCTCTTATTTTAGAATATTCATCAGTACACGGCCAGATAACACACAATATAACCCCTTAATACAATAAAAATAAACTTAATATAAAACTTAATAGTAAAATATCCAGACAGAGATAACTTCTATAAAAAAACTTACTAACTACTTGACATGCAAAACTTTATATTCACGCAAAATTCCTTCAATTTTGAAACCTAAATTTTATCAGTTATAACTTATCAAAGAGACCGAACTATTCCTAACAAGATATGTTCCCTTTCATCACACGCGTAACGTTGATTTGATTGCTTCCTTTCCAAGACGCTGACGACAATTGTCTCCAAGCAATTATAATGGCTGGATGTCGTCTCGTTATAATTCCTACATATTGCTTTACGAAATTACATTGTTAAGAGTTAAACGGTACAGAAATGTCTGAAGGAAAGACTTAATTCATTGTAGATATACTCGTGTGTTCTGTAAAAGTCTTTGAAAAGTATTTTTATAATCTTTTTTCGTTTTCTCTCAATGTTTCTTTTTTGTGTAGAAGTCCTTAACAAACATGAGATGTTTTTTTTAAATGGAAGTTAATTTTGTACCCGTAATAATCTATCTATACTATAATAAAACTCAAAGAGCACTTTTTCTGTACATTGAATATTTTACAAAATTTCTATGTGGGGATACTATACTATCGACATAGAGGCCAAAATATTTTTTTTTTTGAATTATTGTCTGTCTGTCTGTCTGTCTGTCTGTCTGTCTGTCTGTCTGTCTGTCTGTCTGTCTGTCGTTCTGTTTGTCCAGGTATCATTTGAAAACCCGTGGATGGATTTTGATAGGACTTTCACTGATGTGTTGTGTAGAAGTCAAGGTATAAATTGGTATATAAAACATCACGCTATGTTTCATAGGGCTAAGCAGTGAAACATTACTTGCACATATTACCACGTAATTTCCTTTGTATGTGAATAGGGTAATTATAGACTGATCAGTTAATCATTAAGATATGTATTATCACGCTATATACAATAGGGACTGAGCAGACATTTAGTTTGCATAAGATATGGCAGTGGCGAAGGGTCAATTTTTGTAACGGGTAAGCCGGTCCGGTACACCCAGGACATTTTCATTAGATTTCTGTATTGTTCTAAGTACTTTGCTGATAGCAATATGACATTATATCTTTGAAAAGTTAAAATCTGTAAATCCCGAGCGAGTCCAAACTAGATTAGGAAAGAAATAGGCCAAAGTTTAAAAGCCAGCGGTTAGGTCCCCTGCACCACCAAGGCTACATTTGTATAGGTAGGTAGAAATTGAGAATACGAAATTGCTAAATTTTTACTTAGGTAAAAGACCTAAAATGACTCGAAATGATCTAACGCAATAAAATGTAGAACTACCTACAATTCACACTAGTACACACAATGAATAGCGCTCCTCCAGGGGTTCATGAAATTTTAATGAAACTCTCCAAGTCCAGGTAGTGTATAGTATTGTATGACAGTCACAACAATAAAAGATGCGAAAAACTTAAAGGTTTCATTATCGAATATCATTAGACAATAATTTACGATGTTAGCGTGATTTATATTATGAACAGCGCCATCTATCGGTGAAATTGAACATACAATCACTATAGTGTTAGTTACACTATTTTTAACTCAAGAGCGGCCTTACCGATTTGGCTGAAAATTGGTAGGGAGGTAGCTTAGAACCAGGAAACGGACATAAGATACTTTTTATCCCGGTAGGTTAAGGTTAAACAACGTTAGGTAAGTACATTAAATAGATGGGTAAACCGATTTGTATGAAATTTTGTGTGCATATCGGGTAGGTCAGAGAATAGGCTGTAAAGTATATTTCATGCCGCTGATACCATGATTGACGAGGATATATAGAACGAGAGGAGGGTGCAAGAGAGGAGAAAGAGGGAGATGGGGTAGAGGGAGAGGGGATTCGAGGAAGGGGTGATGGGGTGAGGGATCGGGGGAGTTAGGTGGAGTAAGGGGGGAGTGAGAAGGAGCAAGTTCGTAGAACAGAGAGGGGGAGAGGGTTCAGAGAGGGACAACAGGGAGAGGAAGAGGGGGAGTGTGACGGAAACCGAAGCGGGAGGGGGAAAGAGAGAGGAGAGAAAGAGCGTATAATTAGATTTTTTTTATAAGAGAGAGAGATATGGAGAGAGATAAATCTAGGGAGGAGGGAGAAAAGGGGAGCAACATGTAATAAAAGCGCGGGTGGAGCTGCGCGGGTCAGCTAGTAGTAAAATAAAAATAAACAAATTTTTTCCACTGTTTGCCTCATGAAAAGCGACGCCAGCCTGTGACTATTTGTTTGTTTTTTTTTTTTTACTCTCTATAAGCCAGTGCTTGACTGCAGTCCCACCTGATGGAAAGCGGCGACGCAATCTAGGATGGTAAAGCACACTGGCTTATTAAAAGCCTATTCACTCTAGCTTTGTTTAGTTATTAAATCTTTAGCCTTGTCCATATCTTGTGCCTTGTATCTATTTCCCTCTTTAGTTAGTACCTTTATCATGTAAGATTGAAATAGTTGTGTTGAATCAATGTCAAAATATCTTTATTACGTATAGGCCCCACAGGGGAATTTACATAAAAATCATTTTTACAAACTAACACCGGATTGCGGGCTGGTCTTTTTGTCATATTTTTTTCCTTCGTTACCCGTATACTACCAGTACTAACACTTACTGCTGACTGGTCTAGTAGTAACACGGGAATTTTTATTTCCCATATTACTACTGGTCAATATCATTATTGAAACTTCTTCCTTTTTAGGGTTCCATACTTAAAAGGTAAAAAAGGACCCTTATGGTGAGACTTCGTCTGTGTGTCTATCTGTCTGTCTGTCACACCTGTATATATTTCAGGAATCACTGATGCAATCGATTTGAAACTTGGAACAGTTTTAGATCTTACTTACCCAACTCCATCGCAAATAAAAAATATATATTTTATCTTTTACTTTTTTTATAATGGGGGTCGAAATGGGTCATCTAAATTTTAAAGTGAGACTACTATATCGAGTGGGGTATCATATGAAAGGGCTTTATTGGCAAATCGCAAAACTGATTTTTATTTTGGTTTATGTCACGTAGTTTTTGGCTGATAATCAAAAATGTCAAAAAAAATACCGTTCCCCCCCCCTTATCTCCGAAGTTTGTGGTGGGGAAAATCTGAAATAATTATGAATAATACATGTATACCTATATTTTACAGGAAAAATAAAATAATCTTTCTAAGTGGTACAGTTTTTTAGTAATCCTAAAAAAACCTTGACAAACAAACTTAGTTATGCGGTTTGTTTTTTTTGCTACCTGAGGTGTTACATGAATAGTAAAATTACTTTAATACGTCCAAAGATGGTATGGAACCCTCGGTGCGCGAGTCCCACTCGCACTTGACCGGTATTTTTCAAAATTATTGACATTTAGGACACTTTAAACACAAATATGGCAAAAGTACCAGGGAAGCACAAGATACAAGGATATCTCGCCTCTTGATACATCTCATCTCATCTCATCTCTTGATCTTGATCTGTCTGTGGTACCTCCAGGGGCCCTCACCTCTTGATTCACGACACCAATCAAATCAGTAAGCCAGACATATTCTGGATATCACAAGACGTGAGGACTTCTCCTTATGACTTATGCTAACCTGGTACTTCTACTATAAACATGTTAGCTCTAAACCAAATTCATAAGCTCACATAAGAAAAGGCACAAAAAGATATGCATTGGAACATCTCAGATATCTTGTGGCAGTTTGTTATAAAAGCGTATATTGGAGTCTGTAAACTCATTTAAACACAACTCTACCATGATAAGCAAGCACAAACCAGACCTTTTTCAGCTGCGAACTAAGTAGCAAAAAATATCTCCTGGTTTTTATATTATACAGCCAACCCTACCAGATGTTGCATACGCTGTGGCGTTGTGAAGGGCCCTCCAACGGCCCGAGGGCCCCGTAATTTGGGTCAGCGGATGCAAAAGTTTCTGTCTAGTGAAATTTTAATTTGATTAGACTCCATTTCTGGCCTTTTGAGTTTGCATCACAAACTTTTTGTCGTTTCATTGGCAACTTTGTCATTGCTTTTTTTGCTGTGGTCAGCAGATAGGCAATTGTTTTCGAATTTGGCGGAAAAGTTTAAAGTTTATACCTATAGTATATGGTATTGTGTTATATATGTATGGAGCGACGATATTCTCAGAGCGGTTGGCAGAAGATGGGGAGAGCCGACGCTCGGGATCACTGGCGCGCCTTGGAGGCGGCCTATGTCCAGCAGTGGACTGATGTCGGCTGATGCTGATACTGGCAAACTTTATTTAGCTAACCTAACATGATCGGCAAGTCGGGGGTAGTAAAGCAATTCCAACTTACAGCTTATTTACATTTTTCTTGAGCCTTTGAAATAATATAAATGAGCTTTAAGTAGGATCGTAGAAGGCCATTGCTTTAGTACGTGCTTATATATTTTTGGCAGGCCTGTTGGTCTAGTGGTTAGACACCCTAGCCGCTGACCAATAGGTCGTGGGTTCGGTTCCCACCAAGTGCCTGGGTGTTTTATCTATGTATATAAGTATGTGTTTACAAAAAAAAATATAAATATTAATATCACTTGTCTGGTTTCCATGGTACAGGCTCTGCCTAGTTCAGGATCAGATGAGCGTGTATGGTTTGTCCCAGAATATTAGTATTATTATTGTATCATAATCAACCGGAAGACGTATACTGCTGATCATAATTGAAAAGCCAGAATGAACGACAATTGGCTATTTGCATCCACCGGTTGCCTGCGATTCGCACGCTTTCCCCAGACCACCTGAAGAAGGCCTGCGTACAATGCGTCTTCCGGTTCGTGTTTGCCACTCGAGAACCTTACTTACCCATCGATAATCGATTCTTTGAGCGATGTAGCCTGCCCATTGTCTTGCTTATAGACGCTAGTGTCTCCAGAAGAATCACTAGCGCGTTGCCAACCTTTAACACATTAGGTATTAAGTCTTTTGTGTCCGATAATTTCACCAGCTACAGTGCCTTTCACACCAGAACACACAATATTAACACACTGCTGCTTGGCAGCAGAATATCTGACACTGCAGTGGTACCTGGATGGTTTCTTGCACAAGGTACCTACCTACCTCCTAGTGAATTATCGGAGTCATTCCGTATCACTCATTCCGGATTCTGTGGTGCAAATACACTCCGAGCATAGCTCTGTCTCTCCATAGTTCGTTGTGAATCGTACTTATACGAATGTGATACATTTTTCTACATACTCGTTCCCTCAATTCTGAGGTTCGTGACTGTAACCGCATGTTTTTCCAGACGTTCCTGTCTCTTGCGCTGTGAACTGCTTCCTGAAAACCGCCACCCGCGACGCCCATAATCGCATCAGACCATCTCACAGAAGCCCGTCCACTGGCCCGTCTTTCTGGAATCTTTCCCACAATTATGGACTTTACTAGGTCATGCCGGGGAGACCGTATAATATGCCCAAGGAAACCCAGGGCTTTTTGAAAGTAATTCATATTTACACTATACATTTAGATTTTCATAAGTTGTATTATTGTCATAAATCTATAATATTACGAGCACCTGTCATCATAGTTCTATTATAATAGAAATAATGTAGAATTACGTCTGACTCACGTGTACTCTTAGAAGGTTATCTAAGTTATTACACATTCTTTGAAATAAAAATATATTTTTAGGCAGTTAAATGCTAAGTATGATGTAAAAGAAAATATATATTTTAACTAAAGAACATTGAATTAACGTACGGCATTTATTTGAATAAGTTATGAGAGATGTTTCAATTTGAAATGAATAAACAAGAGATACCTACGTGGTACATTTTTCTTGGAATATTAATAGCTCCAAACAGTGACTGTAATAAATATTACTGAAAGATAAAAGGAATTTTGCGAATGTTATGAAAATATAAATATTTTTCAGCTAGCTATTTAAAGACACCTATATTTAATGTGTAAATTGTCGAAACTGGGCTAAACTGGTATATTTACAATCTTCTACTACTTAGTCGTACACTCCTGGCGGAGTGGTCGTGGTCATGGATAGTCTGGTATATTGGTCATGGCTTTTGCGTGACTTCTCCATCTCTCCCTATTTGTGGCACTGCGTGTACATTCAGTAAGGGAACATTTTCTAGATGATGTCATGAGGTCTGTTCTGCATCTTGTGGGTGATTGGCCGTGAGAACGTTGACCCTCTACTCTTTTTTGTATAATTAGTCGTTCTGAGAGCTTTCATTGCGGATGATATGTCTAAACATCTTACGAATTCGCAGTTGTACAATGGACGAAAGTCTTTGTTGGATGCGAAGCTCTTTCAGAATCGAAGCGTTGGTGTGGTGAGCAATCCATTTTATTCTCACCAAGCGCCTTCAGCACCACATAACAAGAGCGTCAATCTACAATCTTCTACGTGACAATAATTATTTTTATAATACTACTATTAGGTACTACTATTTTTATAACGGCTCTCCCAGAAAGAATATGTTTGTAGCCTCCGCAGCGCAGTGGCAAACCGCTTGCTTTGCAAATTGGAGGTCGCGGGTTTGAATCCCGTAGAGAGCAATAACGTTGTGTCGGTCCCGAGCCTGACCTCTCCCCGGTCGTGTCGGTCTTCCGTCCCATCGTATTGTAAGAGGTAAAATGAAGAGAGAGTGCACTTGTGTGTACGCAAGCTTTTGTGCACTATAATACCTGCATGACCCGCATGGATGGCTGATCTTGTAAAATATTGGCCGCTGTGGTCGTATCGGCCAGGAGGACATTATATATATAGGTACGTATCAGTTTTTGTAAATTACTTGTAAGACAAAGATTTTGGCATATAATAAACATAGTTTATATACTTATATCAATGTCCTTCGCATCATTCGATTTTTCTTTGCCCGTGGGGTGTCCGGGTAAGAATAGCCACCTCCCATCTCCTCCCGTTGGGTGTCCGTAAGACGTGACTAAGGGAAAACAAGACGGTCAGCAGCGTCTTTCCATTGGATTACCTACCACGTATACTGCGATCTCCAAGACGCCTGCCAAGCGTGGGGATTATGGCAACCCGGGAGGGGTTCTAAGGGGGAGTTTTTTTTTCAGCAGTGGACGTATTTCGGCTCCTACTGATGATGATGATGATTTTACTTTGACATCCATCTAATCATATCGTTAATACTAAGGAATATGCTGTATCCTCCAAAATGTGTACTTATTTTTTCTATTACCATGTTACTTTTCTATCTATACTTTTATATACACCTACAATAAAAGTTTAGATATCGAATTTTATCAATTGTTTTCAACGCGTAAATAAAATTGCACCACAGTATTTTTTAGCAAAAAATGAGCTAAGCGCCATATTTCGCTGTCTTTATAAAAGCCACGCCCGCTTATAGCCATAACGCGGGCCATGAAAAAGATGACTCAAGATAACTTCGTCAAAGGCACTCTTTATAAAGGAAAAACTATGTATCCTTTGGTGCTAAAAAGCAAGAGTGCTTTTCAGTAGGAAAATGGCTATCCGCTTTTAGAGCATCTGTGCGACCTTTTTAGTCGTTCCATTTTTTACTACAGTCGGTAAGTGCTAACTAATGTAAGGTGGTTGAGGCTTGTTTGTTTTAAAAGTAACAAAGTAAGTAACAAAACTTTGCGTCTCCGAGTTGTAGTAACGGAATTTCTTATAAATATTTATGTTGCCTAGAGTTCGAAAATTTTCAGTCGTGTTGAGTCTGTGTAAAGTTATGTACTAAAATCCAGAACTTGATCATTATCAGCAGTATCATTTATTCTGACAACTACTTCAATAAGGTTGCTCCAATTTTGAGCATGCGTTCCTGCTGGACCCTATCCTGTTTTAAGCGGCACCTGTTCTCCTTGCTGCTTCAACCGATCTGTGTATCAAGTGATTCTCAAGGGAGTTTAGCTTGATTTCCCTACAAATTGTTATTTTGATATTCTTGTGCTAATAGCTAAACAGCAGGCTGTCGTGGCAGAATTTCGAAGTTTCAGTGTTGAAAACTACGTCTTACTCCACAGCGATCTTACAAGAACTTACAAGTCGTGCTCATAAGCAAATTCTTTGGTCATGCTAAGCCGTAGATTACAGATTAGGGTGCCTTTCCACTGAAGCGTATCTGGGTGGAGCGGAGAAGAGCAGTGAAAAGTGGCGAGTGTTTCCATTTAAGTGGAGCGGAGCTGAACTCAACTATGTCCAGCTCGGAGCCGTGTATTCATATATTTTATTTGAAACTCCGCTCAGCTCCGCCCAGTTCCGCTAACACTGTTTCCACTGAAGCGGAGTGAAGATTTCGAGCACTGTGATTGGCCAATTCACGGTCCGCTCAGCTCCGCTCCGCCCAGCTACACTTCAGTGGAAACGGACCCTTAGGCACCTGACGGGTGTAATCATCGACCATATTGGTACCAATGAGAACCTTGATACTGTATACCCAGATATATGTATATGTATGCCCAGATTATGTCAAGGAAAAAAAGAGTCAATGCTACACATACTGTGCACTGCGACGGTCTTGCAAGACGTAGATTGAGTCATCTGGGAGTAGCCTATCCTTCACCAGATGATTATGTACAGCTCCAAACTGGCAAAATCGTCGTGTACTTTAGGAAACTCTTCGACTTTTGAGTAACAGAATAAAGGCTAGGTCATGCACTACATGCAATATACATTGATATAAAATGGAAAAATCTAGATAAATAAAAAGTGGTCCATATTTTTGTCACGAATTTTATTCTCGTCTTATTTTCTCAATGTTTGATACTTGTCATAAGATTTCATAGTAACGGTTAGATAACTTGTTATCTTATAAACTTGCAACATATTATTATAATTACAAAGTTAATAATTATAGTTTTTTTATAACACAATTATTAGGTCGAAAATATTTTATAAAAATTTACAATAACACAAAAATACTGTGACAATCTGAAAATTCCAATAGTAACGACGTACGTACTTTTAAAGATATCAATGTGTTCTATTAATATCTAAATACATAATGTAAAAGTTTAAAAGATAATAATAATGCTTTCAACTTACATCTAAAGGTATGGAATAAAATTAGTTAGACTCAATGTAGTTTCAAAATATTACTGCAAGATGATCATCATCATCACCAGCCGGAAGACGTCCACTGCTGAACATAGGCTTCTCCCTTTAAACGCCACAATGAACGACAATAGGCTATTTGCATCCACCGGCTACCTGCGATGCGCACAATGTCGTCTGTCCACCTAGTGGGAGACCTGCCTACGCTGCGTCGTCGCCTAGAACCTTTCTTTAGATGATACAATTATTAAAATATTTTTTAGTCAACTGATTTATCTTTAGTCACAACAAAATAAATTTAAATAAATGTGTATATACAGACGAATTGAGAACCTCCTATGTGAGCGACCTCGAACGAAAAAATACCCCGTAAATAAGTTTCAATAAATATTACATTGTCCGGCAAATTGGTTTTTTGCTTATAAGTACTTCAGCGAGCCACGAACGGCACAACCGAACCCCCTTTGCACAGGCCTGCACCTCACCACTGACATCCTCCTTTTTTAAGTCGGTTAAAACAAACGAATAACGTAGCGCTCGGTACCGAGAGACGTAGTCGCTACGATACTGTGACAGTTCGTAGCAGTTTCGTAGGCTGCTACGCCACGTAGTCAAATAATTTTGTAGTCATTTAAGTCGATTTTCAAATTGTCACAGAGTCAAAGATGTAAGAATATTGATACAACAGTCATTACAATCATATAACACATGAATAAAAAATATTTAAAAATAATATGTGTAATATATACAGCACATTGTGACACAGACGAATCAAGATATTTTTTTTGCAGTCAATATTGGTTGCCTAAAAACTTCCCTGAGCCCAACAGCTTTCTAGAAATGTGGAGTCCTGGGTATTACTCGTAATATAAATATATATTCTAAAGCTTTAAGGCTTAATTGAATACAGACGATCAGACGTTTCATAAACTAAGTCGAGAGTTTATTTTATAAAGATTTTATAACGAAAAGATTTGAAATTGTCTATTTGAGAGACCAAATAAAGCCGATCGTCGCGAACAAAGAAGCCGAAAAGTTTCTAATGTGTACGGTTTTCGTCGCCAAGTGATTTGCATACAAATGAAAATGAAAATCTGTGTCACATGGTTCGATGAAACGAAAGGTACTTATAGTCAGTATACAGTCTTTAAAATACTAAGTTATTTACAATAATCGTCATTTTAAATGACATCACTAGGTGAGATAACAAGTTAGGTTTGAATTCGTATAAATGAATGAATACTTTATTGTACACCAAAAAGAAACACTTTCTTTGACGCTTTGTTTGTTCCTTTTATGTCAATTTTAAATAAGTAATTTTAGTAGCGCACAAAGAGTACTGGGAATGTATTTTTTATAATATTTATATCCATGGAATAAGTGCTTTCTCTTTGCTATTTTGACAAAGTAATTAGTCTTCATTTTAGTTTTAAACTATTTCAATATACGCATGAACATTCAAGAATCCAGTTGTTGTTTTTAAGATTTTAGTTTCCATTTTCAATGGTGGCTGATATTACAATAATATTTACAATACTAATCGAAATATACTTAAAGAAGTTCGATTTCTGACAAAGTTTAAATGAAATTTTTTAAAAACCAAGGTATACCTTTACACGTATGATTACCTAAAACGTTACCTGTATTAGATATTACATTAATTTAACATCCTATGTACATTTTTTTTAATTTATCCCGATATTTACAACCATGGATTGTTCCGTGACTCGATGACGCACACACACCAAACGTTCAAACACTGTCACTTTACACATAATTGTAAATATCCTCCATATCTCATACGTTCATTTCGGACATCGCCGCTTGGGGTACTCGGGATTGGGAAAAATGTTGATTAGGGGGTGACGACGGAGGCGGGAGAACAGACCCGTTCCCCGGGCCTTGCGATTGCCCAGTCTGCGCTTGGACGTCCGGCAAGTTACCCGCGCTACTCATGAACGTCGCATTCTTAGGCAGTGTCATACAATTAGACGCGTTACAAATCTGATTTTGCTGCTGATAACTGAACCCCACTTTGCGAGGTAGGGTCGTACACTGCCCGCCTCTATTCGTCGGCGGACTCGATTTCAGATTCGACATCTGTATTCCTGTGTGACAAACGTTCGGGCAATTCGCCGACGTAAAGTGGGGCACTCTATTTGTCATCGCGATTATCGCGTTTTTATCCTGGTGATCGATGTCGACGATCGTGCTCGAGCTTTGGGAGTGACCGACGAAGTAGTGAGGATGCTTCGACGACACGCTATCAAACGTTGAATTATGGTTCCGCTTTTGCTGTTGCTGAAGCGCTTTCACTTGCAACCTTGTCTTATCCCTCTGGTAATACACGCCGGCGAATATTAGAACATTTAGTATGAGCAGCGAGCATCCTATGGCTATGGTCACACTTAATGCTGTGGAATATGCGGTGTACCCAGCCACTTCTAGATTTGAAACGTCTTGAGTATGCGTGGTATTGGTCGCCTGACTTTGCGTGACAGCTGATCCGGGTCTAGCCGACATCACGCTGATGCAAGTTGTGACGTAAGCGTCCATTGTTGTCGACGGTATATCCAGGGTGAGGTTGTAAGTCGGTTTGCGGTAAAGCTCCATCGTCGGATCGAAGTAGTTCGCTCGCGTGAGAGGATCAGGTCTGACTAGACCGTCGTATAGTTCCGGGTCGTTGTGGTTTCTGAAGAGGTTATGTTTCGCGACCACGTCCTTCATGCCAGCGCGATGGATCTCAGGTATAAGACGCAGCCATACAGATAGCTGATGGGCTCTGTAATGGTTTTTCATCCGCGGTTTCATACCTGCAATGGAATTTTTGATTGTGTAAAGAGGTAAAGAATTTCAGGGGATTATGCGGCCGGGTTGAACATAAAAGGGTGAAGTAATTAACTTTTGAATTGATATTACGGAAGCGGTTGGGCTATGAGCGAGATTAAATTTTTGTGCCTTATTATTATGATAATGGTAGGAGTTTTTTTAGAATACAATGTAACAGTATCGATTTGATGTTCAAAATGATAATAGAAAACGATAACGGACGAACTTTTATAAAAACAATTAATAGTATCTTCGTGAAAAATCTAAAATATTACTAATGGAGCAAAACAAAATTAGCTTAGAAGACGCCACAAAAATATAGTACATAAATTATTTCTTAAATGGATTTTTTAAACCTAACCATACGCAAGCTATGTAAAAGTGACTATTAAAATCTTATATTACTTTCTTACCAATTTCCAAATATTTTTGATACAGAGTATCATACTCGTCCCATAGTATACTTTTATACTTATTTCTCTCCCTCGATATTGGCAGCACAGACTCTTGACGGTGGACTTCATTCGGATTTCTAGGAAAAATATAAAAAAATGTATATCTATTGTACATAGCAAAACATGACATGAATTTTAATAATAATATTCGCATCAAATATTGTTTAATTTGCATTAAAAGTATACTGAAATAAAATAAAGTTTAATATAAATTATATTTGGTTATTGCAAATATATTTTATAAAATAAATATTAAACAAAAGCACGTACAGTATTTTGTTACTTGTTTAAATAGTTTCAAAATGTATACAAAGCCGTTGATGAGTTATAAATATCAATTTAACGTTATTTGAAATTGGAAACAAAATAAAATGGAACTCGAAACAAACTTTCTTTGTTCGAGGCCGTAAAGCATAAATAATGTTGGCTATATTAATGTCTATCTCGTCCAAATAGGGGCATAATCTCCGTAGTATTGTCCGGTAAAGTTAAAAATAGGTAATTTCGGAAAGGGTAATTTAAATTGAAAATCATTGCCCGACTGCCCCAGAAGGAGTGTTATGTTTTTTTTCAGTGTTTTTGTGAAATCGCGACAGAACAGCAAAGTTGTCAACGCTAACGTTAACAACGACGACGACGACGTTAACGACGATACTAATATCGTTATTAAGTTCTTTACGTCTGTAAACCAATGCAAAACTAGTGTTGATTATATGAAAAATAAATTAAATTATAAGATACCTATCAGTATAAAAATATTAGTCGATGTGTCATCGACTGCTATAAAGCTTGTTTGTCAGAAAATAGTAGGTATAGTTGTCAACTTTACCATTATATTCTTATTAATATGTTTTAACTCGTATATAATCAATATAGAGTTTCCAATTTATTACCTAGTTAAATTTTTATGTGTATTAAACTAAATAAATCTTCTGTAATGTAACACCGCAGCGTATACTAAATATGTGTTAAGTCTCATTACAGATAAACGAATGAGCGAGAAAATGGTTGGAAACATTCGTTTTACGTGAGAAAATAATTATACACCCCGAATTGTTATTATTGCAATGATTAACGGGCTTTTGTGAAAATTGTATACTTGTTAATGTTACACACACACCGCGTGTATTTGTTTTAACACGCAACGAACTGTGTAATGACGTAAGCTCAGGTTGTTATTGATTTTATTCGTTTGTTATTTTAACATATTTAACGAAACCATTTGTCTATACTTATAATAAAACTGTAACAGGTCCAATTCTGTACATTGAAGATATTTTGAAAATTATATTTGGAGGGCATTCTATAACCGATACTGAGGCCGAAAATGTATTTTTTTTAATTTTTGTCTGTCTGTCTGTCTGTCTGTCTGCCTGTCTGTATCACGGCTGAGCATCACGCCGAAACTACTGAATGGATTCAAATAAAACTTGGCATGACTTGAGATCTTACTACGAGGTAGGACATAGGATACTTTTTATCCCGTAATCTAGCACGGTTCTTTTGGGAGAGGGGATTAAAGTCAAAATGCGTACTTGGTTATACGCTTGGTCCGATTTTATCAATTTTTCTTTATAATATAATAAATATTAGTAAGGGAACACTCATAGAGAGTTGTTATCAAGGTTTTGTAATCGATTGGGTTAAACAACGTTAGGTAAGGTCATTAAATAGATGGGTGACCGTTTAGCGCCATTTGAACTAAACGGGTCCGTGCTTCGGAGAGCAAGTAAAAAGTGGGTCCCAGTTTTTAACCGACTATAAAAAAGGGGGTTATGTATTCGATGCGAATGTCTGTCATTAAAAGTTTAGTTAACGTAAAAATAGCGCAGGCGGAGCTGCGTGGGTCAGCTAGTTGGAAATAAATTAACGTGTATATGTTTTATTTTTACATCCAATCCTATAATGTGTACTGTGTGTGTATTTTATTGCTAGTGTATCGTTTGGTACAACTCTTTATTCTATGTACCGATCTAATTTTTAACATATGTATTTGTATCACGTAATAAATACTTTTGATAACTTAAAGAATATAGTTTATTTATGAAATTTGAAAAAATACTAGACGATACTAGTTTTTTAATCCCAACGAAAGGAAATGAGCGACAAGCCCATGTACTATCACGGTCATGGTCGCTGTATCATATTTCATAAAAAATCGTTTGAACGAAGTTACGTGCGCTTACCACGCCCGCACTTATTTTGGGCCGGCTCGTGCAAGCAATTATCGTCCTAATTTAATAGGGGGTAAACGGTGTTGGTGGTACATTTAATTAATACGTTTATATTTATGCTATATTTAATGTCAATGTATTACTGTTTGTTTATCCAAATAAATAAAATAAAGGTGACACATAGTTACTGACCGCAAGAGTACATTGAAGAGTATCTACGAAAAACATTGTCATTACCACGAAGCGGTTATCATAGTACTCATTAAAACCCTGCGATAGATTCCGTGGTCTTCATAGTTATAGATAAGTAATCTTATTACAAACTTACCCACTTCTTGCAAAGTTTGCCATGTATAAGATGAAGGATTCAGAGAGTGCCACTTCAGATTTCGTGTAATTCCTTGGAAAGTGACCCAGGCCATCCACTAGTGGTGCACCAAACAGATAAGGTAGCTCCTCACCATGTACTGAACCCATTCGCTAGATAGAAAAATTTATAATGAGATAATTTTATGGAACTTTGTACCTTGAATTTACTTTGAAAACACGTTCGCCTAATGTTAAGTGACAAACTTACATAAGTGACGAAATTAAATAAGTGTCAAAATTACATAAATGGCAAACTTACATAAGTGACACTTACTCTTTATTTTAGCTCGTCACCTTAAATATTAGTTATTAAGTCTCTAAGCCCAGTAATTTCTCAGTTACTACAGTGTGTATACACCACTATGTCCGATATTTACGTATCTCTATATATATATATCGATATATATATTTTTTTTCTAGCTTCTATGATAGCTGTGCTTAGTATAGGAGCTAGTATGTTACAAATACCCATTGTACAATACATACCTATATGCATGAGAATGATTATACCTTGCTCAAATATTCAAGATATTGTACTTTTTATAAATAAATATTGGTTTGATTTTTTTTTATCTAATTACCTACATCGTGACATACCCAAGAGGCCTACTGCTTAGTGAGCTTATTTTCGCTTGAAATATTTTACGTTTATAAAGCTATAATTATTCTGTAGCCCAGATGCAATTAAATGATCTCAATTGCCCTGGGCATTCGTGCTTAATAATGAGAATGAGGAGAAAATTATAAGTATTCCATTCTATTGTTGGTAGCTATGAATTGGCTACAAGAACGCACTTCGACCCGGTTGGATCCATTGGAAATACATCTAAGTAGGAAACATGTATTTATTATGAAAACTCTGGTAAGCAAGGTAAATGTTAACATGTGATAAGTGTGTTGGTTATTTATCAAGGTTATCTTTCTAAAAACAAAGCCACGAGAATAAATATAATAATATATGTATAATAATAAAGTAAAGAATAAAATAGTTAAGTACATGTTTCACCAGTTATGCATTAACAATGATCTAGGGAAATCAGCAAATGTCAAAACTTGCACAGCAGTAGAGAGAGATCCTAAAATCTATATTGGGTTAACAAACAATAGGTTCTACTGACTTTGGTAGCCTTCTCTTACCTGAGGATAATCTCCATCCTTAGTCTGATAGTCGAATACATAGAAGAAGGTTTTTGGTCCTGAATCCGGGGTACTAAGGAAGTCTCCAGTTTGGACCAATGGTGCCACATACTGAGCGTCAGACAACGCCAGAACTGCCGCATCTCTGGTATTGATTGGATGCTGTGAGCAAAACAAAAAGTTGTAGATTTAAAAATATATCATCTTATTACGAAAAGCGGTTTAACGATGAACCTAGGCTTAGACTTAGGTTTAAGGAACGATTTCTTTAGTCTAAAGTCAGGTTCGTAAAAAGTTGGATAAAGTTTTTGACTGGTTTAGCCTGTTATTATTCTAAAATAGATGATGCCGGGGTGTTATGAAGAAGTTTAATCTCTAGTTTGGATTGAATGACTTTTGATGTTAGTCTTACTGTATCCACTTAATTCTTCGTGTAAGCTTCAATATTATGCAGTCATCCTAAAGTGGTCTAATATGGCATATTGGTTGATTATGATTTAGGGAAAACTATATAAGGTATAGACCAAGAAAGAGAAAGGAAAGAAGAATGAAGGGTAACTTTTTTAACAATCAGAGTAACTACAAAAAGAAAATAGTTTAATGAAGGTTAACTTTTTTAATCAGAGAAAATATTTTACTAGCGAATGGATAGGCTGACGCGGTTTTCCGATCTTGAATTTGAATAAAAAGCTACTCTGAAGAATTTTATTTTCTAAATACATATAATATCCAACCAATCTTAGGACAGTAAATATATACATGTGTCTATTCTATTCCAATAAAATAGTCATACTGCCACCACAAAACTAGAGTATCATAAATCCATCGTACCGTTCAAAAGTTACGCTATAAAACATATTCCCTTGACGGGCCTACACTCTGGTCGGATCCCGAAACAATGGGGGATTTGGCAGGGGTCGGAAATTTCGAGGAGTGTGCCAAACACCCGCTGCGTTGCCAAGTCATCGGCCAATGCCATTTGAGTGTTCCAGAGAGAACGATTCCGTTAAATGGGTTAAGCTACTATTCTTTTTTTGTGCATTTAGACTTTGTGATAGGTATCGAAAAAATACGAATAATTTGTAACTATGAGAACTCAAATTTAACTAATCATTTCATAATCAGACTAACAGAAACGATGGGTTTATCAGACGGTTTTGGCGAAGCCATGAATAGTCTGATCGCGTCAGTTTACGACATAGCAAAAACATTAGTATGAAAAAAGAGCGATAGGTTTAATCCTCACTTGAATGCAATCGCATCTGATAGTACATATTGATGCAGCTATTATGGTAGGGCAATATCTTACTTAATATGTAACTAAACAAGGACAATGATCTATCATCATCAGCAGTCAAAAAACCATCCACTGCTGAACAAAGGCCTCCCCTTTAGAAGGAAGTGGATGCCATAATCCTCAAGCTTGGCAGGCGTATTGGGGTCGCAGTAAAATAGGAAAGACGCTGCTGCCCGTCTTCTTGTTTTCCTTTAGCCCCCTCTTACGGACATCTAACGGTAGGAGATGGGAGGGCGCTATTCTTAGCCGGATATTAGGGATGTTAAAAAATAATCGATTTTTATTTAAATCGATTATTATTTTCTTATAATCGATTTTTAGTAAATCGATCATATAATTTCGTGTTTAAATCGATTTTCAGAAAAAGCACGTAACGGCTGATCTTCATCTCAAGAAGCATCTTGAGATGAAGAACAGCCGTTGGCCTAGCAAGGCCAAGGCCAGAAATCACAACATTAATGCAACGTATGTGTTCAGTTTTTTAAAATTATACTTCATGTTAGTCTAATTTACCTCAATTTCTTGTTTTATATTCTACTTTACCCAGTACGATGTATACACCTGATTTAGTATTATGGGCTAATTTATAAATAAAACTGATACTAACTTTTTGAAAATGGATACATAAATAGATGAATAACATCCAGACTTTTTGCATTTAGCATGTACTTTTTTATAATACAAAAAAAAAAACGGTTTTTTCGCAGAAATCGATATTTTTTTTTATTAAAATCGATTTTTGACATATCTATTAATTTTGAATAAAGAAAAATCGATTCTTATTTAATCGATTCTTTTCCATTAATCTTACATCCCTACCGGATACCCCATGGGTCCTTACCCATCCTAGAACCTTATCTTTGCTTTGTAATTCCTCATAGAGCACCGACGGCTTACTTACTACAAAAAACAGTCTAGGCACGTTATCTAGATCTTTATATTAGTACTAAAACATTGATACAGCCAATGACAAGATAGAGGTCTAAGCTACTACCATGATTTTTATTACAACGAAAAAAAATTAATTTACCTGAACAGTTCGCTCCCAGTCCGTGTATTCGTTGACTATGGTGAAGAATATTTCGCTTAAATGATATGTGTACGAATTTCTAACATAAGTCCTGCAAAAAAATGTATAAATTATTCATGTGGAATACAATTCGTACAATTTACAAACGCGCATTCATACAATTACAATAAACAAAATACCCAAAAATATTACAGTGCAATATTGTACAAAACATGTTCGACCAGGAAGGTTAACTAGCTATCAAGGTATTAGTTACCCTAAATAGGCCGATATACCTACTTATCATTATGTCTTAAATAAATGGATTACAGCTGCAGATTTACTTTGAAATAGTTTAAATTTATTATGCGATGTTATTAAGTTTACCATTCAGGGTCTGATCACAATACTTTTACAAAATAATGTTGATAAACTCAAACTCAAAATATATTTATTATGCATAGGCCTAACGAGGGCACTTACATATTGTCAACTTTTTTACAATTACCACCAGATCACAACGCGGCCTCTACTGAGAAGATCTGGCACTTACACAATACTTAATATCTGTCAGAATCAGTCAAGTCAGAATCAGGCCCGGTAAGAGGCCTGACAGAAAATAATGCCTGTAGATAGAAAGAACAGAACATCTATCTATACTTATAATAAAACTGTAACAGGTCCAATTCTGTACATTGAAGATATTTTGAAAATTATATTTGGAGGGCATTCTATAACCGATACTGAGGCTGAAATTTTTTTTTTTTTAATTTTTGTCTGTCTGTCATCACGGCTGCGCATCACGCCGAAACTACTGAATGGATTCAAATGTAACTTGGCATGATTTGAGATCTTACTACGAGGTAGGACATAGGATACTTTTTATCCCGTAATCTAGCACTGTTCTTTTGGGAGAGGGGATTAAAGTCAAAACTTGGTTATACGCTTGGTCCGATTTTATCAATTTTTCTTCATAATTATAATAAATACTAGTAAGGGAACACTCATAGAGAGTTGTTATCAAGGTTTTGTAATCGATCGGGTTAAGCAACGTTAGGTAAGGTCATTAAAGAGATGGGTGACCGTTTAACGCCATTTAAACTAAACGGGTCCGTGCTTCGGAGAGCAAGTAAAAAGTGGGTCCCAGTTTTTAACCGACTATAAAAAAGGAGGTTATTTATTCGATGCGAATGTCTGTTATTAAAAGTTTAGTTAACGTAAAAATAGCGCATGCGGAACTGCGTGAGTCAGCTAGTTAGGTAATAATTCCCTGTTTTCGGTTATTTCACCAATTCCAGTACCCTTCACACCGGAACACAGAAAAATTTATACTTTGCTGCTTGAAGGTAGAAGATCTACGGTGGTATAAAATTTGGTGGTACTTGCTTGGAAGGTCTCTTGCAGGAGGAACTTATCATGTGTAGTAACTTAAAAATATACTAATAATATATTAGTTCAGTTATTATTAAATTACATTACTACGGGAAGTTATTTTATTAAGAAGAAGAAAAAACAGTGAATAATATAGTAACTACTAACACACTTGTGGAAAAAAAGAAAAATAAAGTTAATATTTCAAGCTGCCAGCGTCTTTTTATGTAATAAATTGGAGAGATCTTTCGATTAAATTGGGCAAATAAAACATTTATGATACAGAGTTTTTAATATTATACCAAAAACCAATTAAATACATTGAAATTCAACTAAACGATTCGAAATCATAAAAATTGAAGTAATTTGCGAGTATTCTCGAAATCAAATGTAATTTTGTTCAAATAATTATGATTATTTTTTACCCACTTGGAAGCTAACCGAGACGACTCTCAATATAGAATTTGAAATAGATTCTAGATAAGCATTCAATTCTCATTTTCATCCACCTCAAATACCCAATACGTTTGATTACAACCTATTCACATGAAGACGCCTATGACCCGAGTTCAAATACCAATTTGCTGAATAAACATCGACCTCACCTTATTATCCTATCCCGCCTTTCTCCCTCGAAACCGTTCTGTATATCTTGTGCCGAGAATTTCCAGAGGGCTTCACTGGTGACGACACCAAACAACAAATCGTACTTGTTCTGTCCTCCTCGGATACCGAATATTCTGTCCCCACTTCTTTTGTCAGCTTTATTGTTGTTTACCCCTGACACGCTTGAAAAACCTTGTAGGTCGTTCGGTATAAAGAATGTAAGTAGTTCTTTGGCGTAATCAGTTTTAACAACTACTCCATCGACTGAGGGTCCGAACGCCGTCAAATAACTTGGAGTATTGATTTCTGCAGCCATAAGTTCATTGAGTGGAACTTCTCTCAGACAATCGACGATTAGCTCGTGATCTTTGACGATGTCTTCTGGGAGAGTACAGTTAGCTTGCTTCGCTAATTGGACGGAAAAGCTTACGGGATCTTCTACTAACGCCCAAGAACTCAGCGCTGAACCTGACAGTAGAATGGAGCGGTGGAAGAGACCTAAAATAATAAAGAAATATTTGCACACATCATCATCATGATAACCGTAGTGGATTGGACCGAATGGTATATGATATATAATATTTGTACACAAAATCAGTATAATAGCCATAATGGATTGATCTGGAATGGTATATGATAGCTCAATTTTCCGGGACGTCAATTACATGGAAAAGGTTGCGTAAACCAGCCACCCACGACAATATTGAACAACAATTATGTCTACGAATAATCCAAATAGGAAATCTGTGTTAGGTCCAGGTCTTATGTCACCAATCTGTTTACCGAGATCTTTATCAAATTCTCTCCATTATTAATCACAGTAGCTGCGTTGGGGGTTCACTATATCCTTTGTATGTATATATCTATTGCAAGTCCGTATACTCCCGAATAACCAATTTGTGAGGCAATTTTACTAGCTGATTGTCGATATAAATTTCAACTCCCAAAAGGGTTTTAATTGCGAAAGTGCGTGAATAAATTCCTGGCTCCATTTAGTCAATTTTGTTCATTGCAATTGATGATAACATGAGTGCATGCATGTTTTATAGAGCTTTAGAGTTTTATTAAATTGCGCTGGGGCTTTAACGATTCAGGGAAATTTTATAAGCACTGTATCAAACACATTAATATAATTTTAATATTTTAAATTTATTTTTGGATTTTGGTTATATCCCATTTTATTTGAAGTCATTTTAGTTAAGCAGTTAAACCCCACGTCTTTTATGCGTAGTCGCTTCTTAATTCATATGATATATATACTCCTATCTGCTTAACTAATTGAATTTGTTGGTATCGTCAATATTATTTTATATATCCGGGTCTTGTTGAGGATAAAATCTGAGCGTCTTTACAGGCGACCTATTTCAAAGAATCACAATTCCAAGTCGCGCACATTAAGAGTTATACCTACTTTTTAATTATTCCTTAGTAAATCTGTAATCTTCATTAATCAATCTTTATATGTATTTATTTATAAAATTAACTTACCCGGCATCACCGTAGGAGATATCATCAAGAAATTGATGCATGCGGCACCTGACCCGTGTCCAAGCATAGTAACATTGCCAGCGTCACCCCCGAATAACGCAATGTTTTGTTGCACCCAATGCAGGGCCGCTATTTGATCCATCAGTCCGTAATTAGCCACTCTAGCTTTTAAGTGAGGTATTGGATTTGCGTTTAGGAAACCTGGTGAAGATATCATATTTGTTATTAATAATCACATACTAAATGTATTGGCTGTTTCGGTGATATGGTGGCCACAAGTGGTGTCCCTCGTTCACTTTGCTAGTTTAATTTCCAGGTACGCCAAAATGGTATTGTTTTTGTCAAGAAAGTGATAGGTTAATTCTAACTTTTATAATTTGGTAATACGTTGATATTAATCTAATCCTAAATATCTGACGACTCCTGCAGGTACGGTAAGTGGCAGCCTGAATGGAAAAATTCCACATTACAGAAAATTATATATGTATGTGTTTCTGTAATGAAGGTGTGCTGTATAAGGAATGAACCTGCTGGCGGTTGAGAGAATATCGTTCACGCATTTTAACTTTCCCTTGAGTTGTTACGAAGTCTTAGCTACATTAGGCACTTCCATCCAAGGCAGCATTATCACATACCATTAGTTGGTGCGGTGGATGCGGTAACAGCTCAGTGGCCGAGCGCTTGCCTTGGAAACAAGGTGCGCAGGTTCGAACCCCGGCTCGCACCTCTGATTTCTTCAATGAATCATGTGCGAATCGTCTTTGTGCGATTGTTACTAGCTTTCGGTGAAGGAAAAACATCGTGATGAAACCTGCATGTCTGAGAAAGCCTAACTAGCTCTCGAATGACGTGTGAAGTCCGCCAACCCGCACTTGGCCAGCGTGGTGGACTATGGCCTAAGCCCCCTCATCTCGAGGAGAGGCCCGTGCCCAGCAGTGGGACATAAACAAGGGCTGGTATTATTATTATTAGTTGGTGTGGCATTAAGCACTAGCTTATATAACAGAGATACAAAATAGTAACACTATAAGTCATATTAATAATCTGTAATTGGGTTGACCCATATATGAAGTTGGTTAAAAAATAACCAGTATTTCGGCCGCGTAAAATTCTTTTTATATTCTGAATTTTATTTCAGTTCGTTTCTCGTTTCAGTCACATAACCATCGTAAAGTACCTACTGATAAAATCGAGGAAAATAAATCAAAAACTCTCGTAACCTAAATTCCTTCATAAACTTATTACGACAAAGTTCAAAATTCAGTATTATCAAAGTAACTTCCATAAGCAATGTTTAATTAAGAAAAGTGGAACGTGACAAAAGATGGAGTAGAGAGCTAGTCATATAATTAGATTCTATGAAAACAAGGGTAGTTAATGGCATTGGGAAATAACTCGAGTCCTTGAAATACGAGACCTGTAATTGTGAGGAGATTTGGTGTGATTAGGCTATACTAAACGATGAGTCATCGTCGTCTCGAGTTGAAAGCTCTTTTGTTGGAAATGTTATCTTAAGTTATATTCATGATTCAATTAGGAAAATAACCATACTATTATTCTGAAAGCTCAGTAAGATATTTATATATTATTAACGATCTACATTACATACTTTTGATGCCATAATTACAATTTTATTAGCTTTTTGAAGATAGTTTAAATTTCTTATTAACAAAATCGGAATTGTCTCAAAAGAAGAATATTTTTATCACCAATATTTTGTTTTGGCAAAAATATTGTATTAAAAAGTCTACCATAATAAAATCACTATCAGAGGTTAAGAGGAATTAAAAAAGAAACTAACTAATGTTAACAATAATATATATGAAAGAAATTGCACTAACAAATACCTACAAAAGACCATCTGTTTCCTGCGTTATTTGGTAACTCTGCTTAAAGTTTCTAGGATAACGAAACTGTTTTAAGTACTTACTATACAAGTCTTAATCGCTTACACAGCTAAGCAGCATAAAACTAGACTAATGGCTTCACCACCAGACGCATTAACGGCAGACACAGAAATTTGCCTGCCATAACTCATCCGCTCAAGTCAATAATGGGGTCTGCTATCCAGTTTTTGAGGTCAGCGAGACTATTTATATTATCTTGCTGCGTTGGGATATTTAATGATCTGTTCAACATCCTTTCAAAAAAATATCCTGGTAGCTAAACTATTTTTTGAAGTAATAATTGAGTAGTGAACCGATCAGAATCTATTGGAATTAATGGCTAATGAAAACTACTATGAGATAGATTGAGATAAATTTTAGCAGTATTGTTTTGATTTCCAACTTAAAAGATTTGTAACTTGAAAAATGTGCAGTACATACAACTACATTACATGTAACTTTTGGTGTACAATAAAGTGTATTTATTATTATTATTACAATCCAGGGTGTTTAATAAGTATTCATCAGGTAAAGGATCTCAATTTTGGACTATTATGTTTGAGTGTGCAGACAGTAAAGTTGAGGTAGCTAAATATACTACTAACTACAAAACTTTAAATGTAGTTAACTAATGTAATATGTTTTGTCACCTAGAATAAAAAAAATAAATTAAAATTAAAACAGAATTTCCCATACCTCTCTAAAACTTCTTGTGATTCAGGTGTGATAAACTTTCCGGACCTTAATGTGTATAAATTAACTTTTTAAGAACTTACCTAATATTCCAAGTCTATAGTTAATGGTGATAACCACCATTCCACCGTAGCTGGCCAGCACAGAGCCGTCGTATACATTTCCAGAGTTCCACTCGAATGATTCTCCATGAATAAAAATCACTACTGGATACTTCGCTTGTAATGTGGGGCCGACTGTAACAAAACATGTTTATATAATACCATATGACATTTTACCGATCAATATTCGTAATATCGGACATCTGAATTTTACTAGATATAGGCCTATAAACAAGATAACGTTCAGGTATCATAACAATATCAAATAATCAGCTGAAAAGCATTGAAGTGTTTCGGTCCGGCACTGTAGCCGGAGATATAATAGAACTAACAGTAATTGTCTTAGATGTCGAGTGGCAGAACAATGTAAATATCCGTGGTATGTATTTCGCTCAAAAGGCGAACGTCCTATTTTGTGGTCCACTCATATCTGAGAAAATATTTTTGTTTGACAAAGAATGGACGGTGGTATGCGCGGCTCCTAGGGGAGCAATTAGAAGGATCTCAACTCAGCTTTAATAAAAACAGCTACAACTATAAACGATTAGCGAAACAAAATGTTCGTTACTTTTAGTTTTTTCGCCGTATTCAGCCTAGGTGCAACCATTTTCAAACCATTAAGACCCTATATACTTTTAGACATTTGATGTTGCAATGAGCTCACATCATCATTATGATCATGATAAATTATCTCGCTTCAAAATAAAATCAACTCATTTTATAGTATTTCTACATTTCCCATCTAAGTTTTGGTCTACCTTTGTACTAACTACCAGGCATGGTCCAGTTTTGAGCCATATAAGAGAAATGAGCGTGAGTGACAAAAGAAAAGTATACCTACTCGTCATATAATGTAATTCTCAACACACTAAAACTATCACCATAAACTTCCCAATGGAAGCATACTGTCAGTATCCCAGTTCTGAAACTTTTTCCGCTACTTTTGTTTATATTATCATCGTTTCACATGACACGCTTCTGCACGCTAGATAAAGCCGGAGCCTTGGACGCATGCCAACGAATGAATTATGGGTTTTTATTTCATTGAATAACAATATGTACAGTTTCTGGTTTTGTGGGGTGGTTTGGCTTTCAAACTGTTTTCTGATATTTAGGTCTTCCCTTTTTATGTCCATGCTTGTGCACACCGTAAACTTTAGTATAATTTTTCCTAAAGTACCTAGAATAGCCTCAAAAAAGGCTATTATAAAATGTTTCTTCACGTGCAATAATCACATCTTATAATTATTTTCTCACTTAACCAAAAACTCAGCTAGTATCTCAAAATGTCAGAAATGAGATTTATAATCTCATTTCTGACATCATCAGACGACTAATATTTACATTATCATGTCATCTGGACGACGTCTACTGCTGAATATAGGTCTCCCCATTGAAACGCCACAATGAACGACAATTGGCTATCCAATCCAATTGCATCCACCGGTTGCCTGTGACGCGCACAATGTCGTCGGCTTACCTAGTGAGAGGCCTGCCTACGCTGCGTTTTTCGGTTCGTGGTTGTTACTCGAGAACCTTTCTTCCCTATCGGGTAAGGGTAGTATTTAAGTATGAATATATTATTAATCATATTAGTAATTCAAGTATGAGTACGAATTTTTTTCGAGCAACACTGGGACGAAGTCAGTTTTATAACCCTTTTATTCAAGGTCTACAGATAGTGCGCTCCAAGGATCTAGGGAACAGAATTTTGCAGTTTTTGTCAAATGTATAATTTTATTAAGCTAGTATTAGTTTATGTGTGAATTTTCATTTTAACAAAATTAAATACAGTTATTTCAATTCTTAGATGAATAAGTAATATTTAAAAACAGTTCCAAACTAAGTAAAAGCGACTGATTCCAAAAAAATATCAGCACAACAATCAACTCTGCAACATTTTTCCTGCATTTTTAATGATATTCTGATTTTATAACATAACATTACGGACTCGTTTATAACTTGTCTAACTTGAATAATAGATTTGGAACTATTCATCATAAAGAATGTAGTTGTTCCTTCAGTAATCGATGCTATGAAATATATTTAGGCTATAAAATACTAGTTCATAGGAAAATTTCAGATGAAACACATTAGCGTGCGGCCCGCTCTTCGAAATGTAGCTACCATTTCCCTTGAAATAATTTTCATAAAATATTTGTTTCATATGAGCTCTGCGGTGAATTTGTTCAACATATAGGCACGGAAAATACTTTTTCTTTTTAAATAAAGAGGAAGAAGAAGAGAATATATAATTATTCGGCTTCAAAAAATAAAAGTAGGAAATTAACTTCAAAAAGAGGGAAGCCGAAAAGGCGCCAGCTCAGCATTTTGTTGCGATGCTAGACAGTAACGCTGATTTTCAGATGGTCGATACAGTCACTTCTACTTTTATTTGGATAAAGATCTCTCTCAAGACCATCCACAAATCTTTGTCGTGGTAAGAGAATGAGATTATGTAGGGTGGAAACGTTAAGTGAGTAAGTACAGACGATATTTTTCATAAATTGTAGCGATATTACAAAAACTGAAACAGATAAGAAATTAGATAACATAACTTGTAAAATGACATTAATAAATTGAATTAATTAACTAACAATAATTAATTTAAAAAATCAGGATAATAATATATCCGAAATTGAATAAATACTGGCATCCTAAAGTAATTATAAACAATGTACTAATATTTTAATGGGATATCTTTATCGAGTGGCTACCTGGTATCTTTAACACTTTTCATAATTAATTATATTGCAATACATTGCAGTACAAAAGTCTGAAGCGAGCTTTGTACAAAACATATCGTTCTGACATTTCCAGTTTATTTATTTTTTTGGAATAATTATTAATGAGAAGCTTTGATAACTTAAATAATTTGTCACAATGTTGAGCATAGGCCTCCCCTCAAAATAAAAATAAAATATCGGTTGGTCCAGGAATACACATTTAAAATTTGTACAAAGTAATTATGAGGATACATTACTTTCTAACCGACTTAATTTAAACAATAACCATAGAATTGAACCATTCGAACGTGTATACGGATATATTATAGATTGTGCACAGAATATTTTATTAATATCATTAGCCAAAGCCGCTATTCGCCATAAACTATAACCTTAATCACAATTGCCTAGAGGGAAATCTGTGTCTCAGAAACGGGAAAGCCGAAATACAAACAACAGTGAATAGAATAAAGACAAAAGAAAAAAAAATTACTGTAATAATGAAAGAATAGTTCGTTAGGACAATATCGAGACAAACTCATAGTTGTTATTTATTTATTTTGACTTATTGCAGAGATAAGGTTAAAAAGGAAACGCATTTCAGCACAGAAGTGACAAAATACATTCTAATAGACATGGGTAATATCATCATGAAATATTTCTATAAGCTCATAAACTAACCCGAGCTTGTCTAATAGAATGTCGATATTTTATTTAAATACATATGTATATTGCATCGTATTATTTAAACACATAAAGTAACAGACACACTTTTACCCAGAACATAATTGTTATCTTCAAGTTATCCATGAATCGTAAAACTGTAGTAGTATACTTTAAAGTTTACATCATCATCAACGTTAAAAACTTCAATAAAGAGCTATAACTGCAGGTAATAGAGCATAAAAGATAGCCCAGTTTACGTCGGCTCGCTTACAACAAAAGGTGTATTATCCTTGCTTTTATTATGTTAACATAAGCTTAGATGCCTGGTAACTTTATAGTGCTTCCAGTTTCAGTAAGAATTTTGTGATGTAATAAATCTAACGGGTTCAGTACATATGAGTTTTGTGATGATACAATAAATCTGGAAATGTGAATATGAACTTCATGGTATAAGAAATCTGATACTTTGGCTCTAGTAAAATAGGATGTGTCATACTGAGATTTAACGCTTGCCTTTTTTTTTACTAAATATAAGTTTATGGTCGATCAGAACCCCACTAGATGGTAACCTGGTGCATAATAAAGAACACTAGGCAAAAATATGGACTAAGCAAGACTATATACTACTACTACTACTACTACTGTAAGCCGTAATACAAGCTTTAAAAAGCTTAGTACAGCAACAGATGCTAAGTACTAGATATGAAAACTTAATGTTTAATCATTCGTCCTAATGTACTCTTATTGTTAAAATTTATTGGTTAATAAAGAAATATTATTATTATTTATTATTATTATATAGACAAGAATAAGGACTAGGTTAGAATGAGGATCAACGATTTATAAACAAGTTAAAGTGGCCAATGGGCATGTCACATCTTTCGAAGAACTGATCACCAATGAGGAAGAAAGGTCCTCGAGTGGCAACCACGAACCGGAAGACGCAGCGTCGGTTGGCCTCTTACTAGATAGACGGACGACATTATGTGAATCACAAGTAAACGGTGGATGAAAATAGACAACTTTCGTTCATTGTGTTGTTCCAAGAGGGAGGGTTATGTTCAGCAGTGGACGTCTTCCAGTTAGTGAAGATTAATGAAGGAAAGAAGCACTGGCATCGTTACTTCAGATACACAACACAAGATTGTTTTTTGTTTACTCTATTAGGAGCTGTTGTAGTGGCAGCGGAGTGCTTTAGCACTACCTTCATTTTCGTTGATGCCAGCGCAGTGGTTTCTCATATCAAATAATGCAGGACATCCCTGGCATTACCAACGTTTACATTCCATAATTGCTTACCAAAAGCCGAGCCGTAGTATACTAGGGTTGCCTTAGTGGTATAAAGAGGAGATTAATTAAATATCTCATTATCAATGTTATTATAGAACATGACCCTAATAATTTTCTGGCGTTTATACCGCAAGCCTTCTCGGTGAGAAATCACAGAAGTAAAATGACAAACGTTATTCATTGGAAATATGTACTTTCACCGCCCCGACCCCCGCAAACAAAACGTTCACGTGTCTATTGTTGGGAACGGACAAAGGAACTATCACCAACAAAACTGTTCAGATGAAAGGAGACGTCCCTTTGTAAACTATGATTAAAATTTCCTCCGTAAAAGATGGTAGAAGCTCGAAATATCAAGGTGAAATATTAAAGTTTGAATGTCGAATGTTTTTTGGAGCGTGCAAATCTTGAATACCTACCGTTAAAGTAGCGGCTCTGGACGGTAAAAATTACTAAAATAAATTGCACTAAGAATTTTAATATCAATCATTAATTTAAGTACTTCTGTGTTCAAATAATGAAAATTAAAATTAATAACGCTGATATAGAGAGAATCCGAAGCAGCGAAACAGAAGACTACAAATACACTGCTACTATAAATCCCTTGGAAATACAAAGTTCAATGTTTTCCCGTTTAAGCTTAATGTATTTACAATTTTGTAGAATCCACTGTATTGGAATGCTTGTATTTGTTTCATGAAAAGTTGTGTACTTGGATGTGCAATGTAAGAATATCTAGAAATAAGCCTTTATTTGAAACGTACTAAATCAATAAAATATCGTAGGTAACGTTGGTAAATATTATACCTACATATATTGGTACTTACTCATAAATTAAGCTTCCGGCAGAAATATTCTACTGAAGGTGAAAACCGAATTCAAATTTACAGATGTAAAGAAGTAAGCGTACACACGGACAGACGAGGTTAGCGACTTTTTTTTAATGTAGTGTTTTGCGGTTTGGAAACGTTTTTTTTTATTTTTTTATTCCAAGCCAAATAGCGTAAATATTCACAAGAGAAGAGAAAAACTGAAGAATAGAAAGTCTATAAATCAGTTTCCACATATTGAACTACGAGATGGGTCATTGCACCTAAGCCGGCGTTCATCACGCACAGTTGCCCTTATCCATCAAACTCGTATTATATTGTATCGGGGAAAACGCTGCTGGCCATTTTTTCCGATATATATATACAAGATATCCCTTTTTTATTTCGATGTTATGGAGTTCAATCTATTCATATAGGTTTGTAACCTCACTGGCGCAGTTGGAAACCACTTGCTTTGCAAACCAGAGGTCGCGGGTTCGAATCCCGCGGGGAGCAACAATTTTGTGTAGTTGTTCCTCACAGGCTAGGACAATGCTAGCCGATCACCTGATAAAGTTAGATGATCCATGCACCGGAGGGGCATGTAAAAAGTCAATCCTCCACCTGAGGTATCTTCGGTCGAGTCGGTCTTCCGTCCCATCCGATAATGAGAGATAAAGGAATAGAGAGCGCACTTCTGTAAACGCAAGCACTTGTGCCCTATCCTCCCGCGTAGATGGCTGATTTTGTGAAAGATTGGCCGCTGTGGTCGTATCGGCCAGGAAGTCATTATTCTTATTCATATAGAATTGTAACTGTAGTTGCTCTCGATGTCGGTCTGTTTTTTTTTTTATGTGGAGATCATTTATATTGCAGAGTTCTCTCCAGATCTCAATTCTTTATGAAACTGAACACGTCACCCAAATCATATTCAATAAAGGACAATCTTAAAACACCAATATTACCGACGACAACAAAAGAAATGTTTCAGTGGACGTGATTACGTAACCAATAAAGATAGAGTTGGGTCAAAATGAGACTACGTGAGTCTCGTACGAAGCGTCTGGTTTTGACCCATATGTACCCGCATCGTATTACGTCAACAAAGCATTTCCAGAGATACAAACGGAATCACAAACGTACATTATTATTTTTTGACAAAAAGTAAACCAGACTTATGTCAGGAGTTTCGTAATCTAACTCCAAATACTCTTTATTCGATTATGACAAAATTTCTTTGGAATCATTAAGAGTTTTAAATAAGAAAGAATTATTGAAGTCCGTAGTCAATCAACACCATAATTATGTGATAAAGTAAAAATAAACAAATACAGTTGTATTAAATACATTCTCTTTTTAACCGGCTTCAAAAAGAAAGTTCTCTATTCGACGCGTATGTATGTAATATTGATAAAAATGCGTAATATTAATATATGTTAGTCTATGTCGGCTTCTAAACAAATTTACCAAATTTTATGAGTGTATGTATGTATGTATGTATGTATGTATGTAGGTATGTATGTATGTATGTAGGTTTGTCCACGGATTTCTCAGAAACTACAAGTCCGATTTTGAAAATTCTTTTTGCAATAGTTAGAGTATTTTTCAACTTAGGGTAGAGTACAAGTTTCATCAAAATAGGTCCAGTAGTTTAAGAGATATAAACTTTTTATATTTTCAGTAAGTTATTGTAACGTAGACGTTCGAGTTGCGTGATAGTGCTGATACTTATTTTGGTAAAATAAGTCACTAAAAAGTGTTAAATAAACTATTTAAAAAAAAATAAAAACCGACTTCAAAGTAAATTATCTAAAAAGCATAAAATAACGAAAATATATTGAAGTCGGTGTCAGCTGGTGCTAGTGTTAGTTAACTTGATGTGCTAGCACCGACTTCAATATATTTTCGTTATTTTATGCTTTTTAGATAATTTACTTTGAAGTCGGTTTTTTTTTTTTTTTTAAATAGTTTAATATTAGAATTATTTTACAGATCAGCAGGTGTAAGAAGGCTACTTTCGGTGAATCATAATGTGAGTAAGATATGCTTTATTTTTTTCTCGTATGGGTGCGTTCTACAGCAAATAATCTGATATTTTCTTTTGATATTATCAATCACTAATCATCATCAGCAGTCGAAACTTCCACTGCTGAACAGCCTCCCCCTTAGAAGGGAGGGGTTGCCATAATCCCCACGCTTGGTAGGCGGCTTGGGGATCGCAGTATACTCGTATAGGTAGACGATAAAAAGCAAAAGAAAGACGCTGCTGCCCGTCTTCCTATTCTCGGCTCTTACGATACCCAACGAGAGGAGATGGGGGGATGCAATTTTAACCCGGCACCCCATGGGTAAAAACAATCACTAATATTGTGTGTTAATCAAAAGATAACGCTAACGGTAAGGCAAATATTGTAAAGAAAGGCAGGCATACACCTAATAACTGATGCCTCAGATAGCGGCAGTGAGGAAAACTTCCTAGACTGTCCATGGCAAGGTGCGTTGTTTACTATCAATCGACGTCCAAGCAACTAAATAAACATTGTCATGAAGTTCCTTTAAATGTGTACTAATTAAGTGTGACTACCCTAGAAGGACTATGTTTTTCAAGAATACATATGTCTATTTCTTTACAACCCAAATGTTCGATTAATTTACTTTTAATAATTGTCAGATTCGTCTTAGTTGTGGAAGTGATTATAGTGGCGGTCTTCAGTAGCAATCTTGTATTTTTTTAATAACGAAAACATTAAAGGGTATCAAATGAACTTATTTAATTTCAATTTGACTTGTATGTTGTATGCTTTATGCATGTGTAATGTAATTTAGGACCATTTTGTTTGTTCGCATTCGGACTTTTAGATCAAGAGACAACTCTATTGAACGCAGAAATAACAAAAACAAAGAAGTATTATTATCGTTGGTATACAATGGGCGAGTTTTTAGTGCTTTAATACTTCTATTACAGATATATTTTTGTATAATAACTACCACACACATACAAACTACGTATGAAACGAAACAAAGTTAAAGCCACATCAAAGGAATGTTACCCGTGCAGGCGGAACAAAAGCATATTGGCGTTATTGCATCCAACCAAGAAAGTTCAGTTTGCGACGAAGCGTGTCAGCCACTTCTGTTTAAACTTATAAGTTGGCAATGCAAGCGATGGCGGAAACATTTCATTTCCCATTGTACTGAAAGAGTGTTTAGGATGTTTATATTGCGAGCATAACTGGCCTATAATGTTTTTTTTATTATTTTGGCACAGCCAGCAATCTAAAATCTTTGATAGATTAAAGAACCAATAACCGATGAAGAAGAAAATTTCTCGAGAGGCGACCAGGAACCAGCTGGTCTGCCAGACGCAGATTAGGCAGACCTCCCGCTATGTTGGACTGACGACATTGTAAGAATCATTTGCCTACAATTCTGCAATGATGAATGCAAAAAGCCAAATTGTCGTTGTGGCGTTCCAAGGGGGAATAAGGCCATTCAGAAGTGGACTACATTTAGCGAATGATGTTAATGATATTGTCAGATTTGCTAGTCACCAATTCGTGCTTCTTTTTTACAGACATCAAATGAAAGATCCTACGATCTCCGAAACCAGTGACAAACAATATGACTCAACAAACTTTGAGTTTATTCTGTTCCTAGGTTGTTAATGAAATAAAAGCCAACGCGATATCATGTGTTGCTAAGACATTCATAGTGATAGCCGTTCTGTAAACGATCAGTCGGTTAAGCAACGTCAGGCAAGTTCAGTGCATAGATGGGTGATCGTTTAGTGGAATTTATAATGAACATTTTCGGCCTTCGTAGGACACGTTGATACAAACAGACAGTCAGCAGGTCTAAAGGTAGCTTGAAGTATTCTGGCACCAGGTTGGCTAACAACGCCACGAACCAAACTAACCTTACTAACCAAACGACTAACAACACCTTATCATTCATGAATATTGAGTTAAAAATAAATAATTTCATTTAAGAATACTTGAGGAGGCACAGAAACAAAATCCATAGTATAGGTATTTCACACACAACTTATTTTTTATCTGCCCGGTAAAAAGGGCTGTGCACGCCACTGATAAAAGTAAAGGTATATATTTTATCGTGGCTATGTTCTCAAACACGGCTGACCTGGTTATGAAAGTCTCACCAATACTTTACAAATAATTTATAAAAATAATAAGCTATATATTAAGTGACGTGTGTCAGCTGAAATACACGGCTACTCGTTATCCAAATTGTAGTTATAATCTTGGTAACTTGGTAACCCGTTGTGTGTGTTAAGAGCCGACCAAGAGGAAACCAAAAGAGGAACAGCCGCGTCTTCTATTTAATATCCATCTCCGCATGTACTGCGAACGCCAAGACGTCTGCCAAGCGTAGGGATTATGGCAACCCCTCTCTTATAAGCTTTCGGCTGCTGATGACGCCTGATGGCAGGAAAAGGATTGGTGCTGTTTTTTTCCTTTTGCTGGATCAAACAACGACAAATCCGATAGAAACCTATTATTCCCAAGCAGCTATACCTGCTCTATATTTAAATGGTCTATCACATTACAATGTAATGTAAGCACGTAGAACTATTTCCATATATATATCTTGAGCTACAAATACGAAGTTTGGGTATTATAAACGTCTCCATATTTCCTTTAGATTATCTCGTAAAATATGCCTCCCTCTGGGGATCACGCATTGGATATTGTAATTCACGTTACATAAAAGAAAAATAATGTAGGTATGTAAATTATGATATACAGTTTTTTTTTGTGTTGAGATTGGATCTATGTAGAATATTTTGTACAAGTATGTACGTTTGTATATTTCTTTGGCACGGCGAGTAGTTGCTAGAAAAATGGTGATCAGGGTCTGATGATGGAGCAGGAAGGTGACTACGAGATATCTGCACCAATAAACGTAGACCAACCGAATTTGGACTGGTTGAATAAGTTGCTACGAGTAGTAGGTAGAAAAATGATGATCAGAGTTTGGTGATGGGAGCAAGCAAAAAGTTGGGAACGGGAACTCTGCTCCATTAAATGTAGGACCCAACGAATTTTAAATCTACGGTTAAATCTTGACGAGTAGTAAGTAGACAGATAATGATCAGGGTCTGATAATGACGTAGGAAAGTCATTTTAAAAGTTGGTTTACATAATATGTACCCATGACATATTATTATTATGTCATGGGTTTATTTTAAAAAAAATAATTTATACTTGTTTGAATTGTGTTCTATTAAAATTATATTATTTAGTATCATCTAATATTTCTGAAACTTTAAAGACCTTACCTTGTACAGGAGTATAAATGTTCATATACAAGCAATCCTCGCTCTGGTTCTTCAGTCTCGGGAGCAATCGCCTCAGATATTCTAGCCTCCCTTTAGGCATTCTTTCTAACGCTAACGTTTCATTGGAGATATCTGGCAACTTCTGTGGACACACCGGTCCCATTTGGTCGACAGTTTTGACGTCATCCCAAGGTGCTGGTGCTCTGGTTGGTGCGAACCTTTGGGAGAGAGGGTAAAATGTATTTAATATAGTGAATAATGTCCTGGCCTATATGACCACAGCGGCCAATCCTTAACAAGATCAGCCATCTACATAGGAGATATTATAGTAGTAGTTAGAGATATGTAGACACAAGTGCACTCTCTCTTCCTTTACGCTCACGCACTGTTAACATGCTCATGAAACGCATGGATCATCTTACTTTTTAGACAATCAAGTAATCGGCATGTGTTGTCCTTACTACTAAGAAACCACTACACAAAGATGTTATTCCTCGCGAGAATTGAACTCGCGATCTCCGGTTATCAAAGCAAGCAATTTCCCGCTGCGCCACCGAGACTACAATATAAGCTTGTGCTTGACCTAGCGGTCAACCTACTCAAGCATACCTCCTTGAACGCTATTTTGCGATGCATACTTAGATGAAAGCGCTTTAGTTTATTAGACACACAAGGAAGAGCACAATGTGTCAGCTGTGTCGGTAGTAAACAGGACGAACGACGGTCCCTAAAGCACTAGTACGGTGAATTCTCGTAAAGCCCAAGGAACTTTACTTCCCGCTTTGCCAATTTTGTTTTTACCAATGTTACAGTAAAGAAAATGTGTAGCAGATTTACATAGATTAGATACTAGAATAGTTTTCTGCTTTCAAAAATATTCCGAGTCATGTTCGATTCGTTTCAAAGAAAATGGATGATATGGGTGAGCGTTATTCTATATCTATGTTTTATCTCTCTCTGTTTTAAGGAATTAAAATAAAAATTAAATCATTTATCACAATCTCCAGTGTCCATTTGACAACGTTTTTCGATTACTATACAATCTATCTATACTTATAATAAAACTGTAACAGGTCCAATTCTGTACATTGAAGATATTTTGAAAATTATATTTGGAGGGCATTCTATAACCGATACTGAGGCCGAAAATGTAATTTTTTGAATTTTTGTCTGTCTGTCTGTCTGTCTGTCTGTCTGTCTGTCTGTCTGTCTGTATCACGGCTGAGCATCACGCCGAAACTACTGAATGGATTCAATTGAAACTTGGCATGATTTGAGATCTTACTACGAGGTAGGACATAGGATACTTTTTATCCCGTAATCTATCACGGTTCTTTTGGGAGAGGGGATTAAAGTCAAAACGGGTACTTGGTTATACGCTTGGTCCGATTTTATCAATTTTTCTATAAAATATAATAAACATTAGTAAGGGAACACTCATAGAGAGTTGTTATCAAGGTTTTGTAATCGATCGGGTTAAGCAACGTTAGGTAAGGTCATTAAATAGATGGGTGACCGTTTAACGCCATTTGAACTAAACGGGTCCGTGCTTCGGAGAGCGAGTAAAAAGTGGGTCCCATTTTTTAACCGACTATAAAAAAGGAGGTTGTGTATTCGATGCGAATGTCTGTTATTCAAAGTTTAGCTAACGTAAAAATAGCGCATGCGGAGCTGCGTGGGTCAGCTAGTACTTATAATAAAACTGTAACAGGTCCAATTCTGTACATTGAAGATATTTTGAAAATTATTTTTGGAGGGCATTCTATAACCGATACTGAGGCCGAAAATATATTTTTTTAAATTTTTGTCTGTCTGTCTGTCTGTCTGTATCACGGCTGAGCATCACGCCGAAACTACTGAATGGATTCAAATGAAACTTGGCATGATTTGAGATCTTACTACGAGGTAGGACATAGGATACTTTTTATCCCGTAATCTACCACGGTTCTTTCGGGAGAGGGGATTAAAGTCAAAATGGGTAGTTGGTTATACGCTTGGTCAGATTTTATCAATTTTTCTTTATAATATAATAAATATCAGTAAGGGAACACTCATAGAGAGTTGTTATCAAGGTTTTGTAATCGATCGGGTTAAGCAACGTTAGGTAAGGTCATTAAATAGATGGGTGACCGTTTAACGCCATTTGAACTAAATGGGTCCATGCTTCGGAGAGCAAGTAAAAAGTAGGTCCCAGTTTTTAACCGACTATAAAAAAGGAGGTTATGTATTCGATGCGAATGTCTGTTATTAAAAGTTTAGTTAACGTAAAAATAGCGGAGCTGCGTGGGTCAGCTAGTATTAAATATATACTATACCTGTTTGATCCAGTTGGTGGTGTCGCATAAGGAACTCCAAGATATGCCTCGACCGGCTTCAAATACTTATGCTGATCCATCGGTAGTATTACTCCTTGGAGTTTCCCGTACCTTGTTCCTATGACTCTCGTCCTCAGCATAGAATTTCTGCCCCCAAAGCCGTTACAATCCGAATTCTGCGTCATCAACAAAATCAACAGTATCACTATCTTCAACTTTCCTTGTTGGCCCAATTTCAACGTTAACTTCCTCTTTACCTCTTTTAATTTGTTGTTGATTAAGTTTAAAATTATCTCTGTGTTTAATGCATACTGTTTTATCGAATTGCAAATGTGTAGAGGCAGTTTTTGGATGTCCATTTTCTGTGACTATCACCTTTGTACACCCATTTCTTTCTTATCTGCCTGTTTTATCTGTGTTTAAATTCATTTCTCAAACTTCTATGGTATTTTTGGTTAGACTTGGTTTAGTTCGTACATAGTTGATACAATTGTATAGTACCTGCAACAAAACATTTTCGTTAAGTACAATAATTATTTAAATGTGTTTTTATTAAAGACGCGATAATCTGATAAAAGTATAAAAGGTCTACTCTTACTTATAACAAATTTGTTAAAAGCAATTGTGTAGCATTTAACTGGATGACTAGCTGTGCCCTTTGTAGTTATAACTTTAGTTATCTTTATTCTTATACCCTTTAACTTTCTGTACATATTGTGCATACTTAAGATACAGTTTTTTTACTCCTCAGTTAAAACACGATAACTTGGCATTTAACATGACTGGTTTCAGATTTTTAAATTAGTTTCACTACCCAAAATTACGTAGTATATTCGGGACGATAAATTTTTATGTTTTGACGTTGACCCTAATTGAATAATGGGATGGTGCAAATTGACATGATAATGAAAAGGCATTTCAAATGCCTTTTCATATGGTTTTATTTTTGGTCTTTTCTCTAATAACCACTGGAGGATCTAACTAACCGTTATTCAATTAACATTGCTTAGTGTTTCCCAACTAATGGAGTTACATACGCTAGCTGTTGATTTAATTGAATATGCTTGGTATTCGTTTTCTGACAGTAAATGGAAGACCTAAAATTCGTGAGGCATTATCCATAATATACTCGTATGAAATAACTAAAGCCAAACTTGGAGCTGTTATATAGACCTGTAATAAATATGAGTAAGTTTTTTTCTTAAACATTTTCTTATCGTTTGATACCTCTTTATAATTTTAGATTACATGTGTAATTAATACTGTTTAGTCCAACTATCAATTACGTATTAAACCTAACAGTCTGATAATGTTCTACGATTTTAATTATTTGTTTTGAAATTAATTACCTACTAACCGGCGTGCACGTAAACTGTCTTTGGGATAAAAAAATCCCAAAGACAGTTTACGTGCACGCCGCAGCAAGGAGAGGCTCAGATCAAATGCCACTAAATGGGCACCCATCTAAGCACTGACCTTACCAGACGTTGCTTAACGAACTAATCGTTTACCGAACAGTTACCAACCAGATTACAACTGGCTTTGAGATTTTAATCGCTTTTAGTAACTTGTAAATTTAAATTAAGTGAATTACATTCGAAGCTTTTCCATCGCGCCGTTTATAACTTGTTTTCGAGTCAAAGAGTTGAATTATCATATTCCATCGGCTTTTCGTTCCTGTAAACCAGGTAGCCTGTTTCCGGCCAGCTCGTTAATATAAATTAATAAAACGGTCAGAGGTAAAAATTTTACCGTTTTTCAGTGTTATATAAATTGAATGAATAAATTGGAGGTTCGCATGTCTAGGTTTTGTTACAGGTTCTTATTAGCTTGCAACCAGTTGTTCAATGAAATGTAGCATCAACGAATACTCAGGTATCGGAGCGACACCTATCTCCTCTCTACATGTTATTTACCATTGACAATGCACTAGTCTGGGTATTAGTGACAAAGGTAAAAGAAGACCAACAACAGTTGATGGAAAATGTCTTCGTATCTTCCCGACCGACCGAGTAAAGTGACGGGGCCAGTATTATTATTTAAATACTCTATCGTATCTTATTAAAATTAAAACAAAAAGAAGAAGAATTACACTTTATAGTTAGTATCTTAGAATATGAATCAGTACAAGTACTTATAGGCCGACCGTTTAACTCGCGTGTCGCCTGCGCGGTGGGAGGGGAGCGGGGACGGGTAACGCTACACACGGAGTCAATAATCCAAAGATTTATCTCGAGATAGACATTGTTGGTAAAGAATAAAATAATAAGTATCTTTTTTTTAAGTATTTATTTTTAAGTTTTACAAATATTTTATAATAGCTTCATAGGTACAAAATCATAAAACAATAATTAACTTAGTCACCGAAAGTCCTGTAGCTTTAGCAACAAGTTTGTTTAGGTTTACGTCTTCAAGATACTCTGTAGAATTATGATCTTGTTTTCTGGCTCTAAAAAATCAGTATACATTGTATGCTATTTGTTTAGCTTGCTTGTTAATTTTGTTCGCAAAACTGGAAGAGGTTATTTAGACTAAATACAGTGCTATTTATAAAAACAGCACTTTATTTAATCTAACAACAACAATTATATTAAATACAGTGTTGTTTATAAAAACAACACTGTATTTAATCTAACTGTAATAACTATATAGTTATTTAACTTATGACCAAAAACTCAACAAATACCATCGAGCAACCACCTTATTCTTCTGTTATGCTCTTTCTTTTTCTTAAATTCAAATTACCACTTCGTGGCACCCGTTTTAATTCGGTAGAAGACATAACGGAGAATTCGCGGCGAGAACTGAACTCAATTACAGAAAAAGCGTTATAAAATGTTTTGATGATTGGAATAATCATTGGCATAAGTGTAATTTTTCTGAAGGAACATACTTTGAAGGTGATAAAATAAATTTGGATGAATAACTAACATTTTGTGTATTATTGATTTTTTCCCGGTACTTTTTTGACAGAGTAGTACGAGTATGTGTGTCCCACGAGTACGGTAATTAATTTTTCAACGGGACGAAGCTGTTTACCTTGCCCTTACATGTGTACTCATTAATTGTGGCTGACGTCACCGAGCATATGTAAACAGCTACACTGAATAAACACGTCACAAAATGTTAGTGACCGCTTCATAATTCTTGACTCAAATGAATTTCTGAGGCGTTTAGTAATAATACTATATTTTTAATTTATCATGTAGGTGTTTTAAGAATAAGAATAAATTTTATTTGACCAAGAAAAATACAAACAAAACAGAAATACGATTACCATAAATCCCCACACTAACATTTACTATCTGTGCTTACGAGTCCGTGAGCATGAATCAGTGTTGAGGTGTTCATAGCCAGATGTAATCACTGTTTGGTAAACGATCAGTTAGTTAAACAACGTCAGGCAAGATCAGTCCTTAGATGGTGTGGTGATGGTGATCTCTTGGTGGCATTTGAACTGAGCGTCTTCGTGCTTCGGTGGACATGTATAAAGTCAGTCCCGGCTGTAGTCATCAAGACAGCAGTCGTTAAGCCAAGTCAGAGGCCTAAGGGCAGCTTGAACAACTCTGACACCAGGTAGGCCAATAATCATACGACAAAAAAAAATGTGTTCCTTCCCCATCACTCTTCTTCTCCCAATAGAGGTTTGCTTAATAGTCAAAACTGGATCGAAGTGCATTAAGCAATTTTTAAGTGATTCTCGAACAAACAAACACTAAATATCCCAATGACGTCATAATATTCACGCAAAGGCATTATATAAGTTAAAAACCTTCGACAGCAGAAGACGAAATAATCCTATTAAAGAGAAGTAGTAAAGTGTTTCAGACCGGTATGGTAATAGTGGCCGATCTTTAATAAGATCAGCCAAATACGTAGATATTATACGAGGGTCTATTAACCGAGCTATCGATCGCCAAACAAATAACCTACATTGGAAATAAGTAACCCAATCATACAGACCCTATTCACATAAATGGTAGCATACATTATGTATCTTTGAACGAGGAACGAGTTAGCCTTAATATTGTTTCAAGGCCAGACAAACCAAATAGGGCATCAAATCGTAAATCGGTTGATACTCAACAACATGTAGCGATCATCGATACGCAACCACTTTCTATCCAAAATTCACATAACCAACTGAATACTAAAGTGGATCACGTACTGAGCATAAATCTTTAGATTCAAATATTATATTGGGTATAGGAACTTCATTGTGTAAGTACAGTCGGCGCGAGGAATATCTTATTAATACAAGGAACAGAATCTAGAAATAATATTGAATACTTGGTCATGGAAAATTAACGTCTTTAGTTTCAATTTTAAGAGGAGTGAGACAGTAACGCTTAGTGAGGAAGTGCACTAAAAATACACTAGCCCGAATGGGGAAAATACACCTTTTACAGTAGACTGCAGTCAAATAACTTAAAACTATCGCTACCCGCAGTCAAATAACACTAATATGTGGTTATTTAAAACAAATATTTAATTTAAAAACTTCAAAAGATTAGAATTAACTTTAATTCGTACGGGCATGCCACACGCACTGTTATAAATATAAATTTATATTTAAGGCCCTTGCCAAAAATATCAATTTATATTTATTTATGTATTTGCAAAGTTATTATTTTTTATTAATTGAGGAGTATCACCTTTAACTTAGTCAGTGGAGTCGTGCTTATCCCGATAAGCAACACCTGATGGTAAGTGACTTGCTTGCTTAAAGACAACTGCATTGAGCCGTTTTACTTTCTATATTACGGCAAAAGAGCCATACTCAGTACCAGATTTCCTAAACATTATGATCTTTTAACTTGTGTCTTACGAATGGAGTTAGGCGTGTTAAACTTACGAATAAGCTCCCTCGATCTAACTTATTCAGTTGTATTGTGTAACTCCATTCATATTCCCGAAAATATTATTTATATTCATGAGTTTCGGACCTGTTCTTTATATTTGGTGCCGACTGTACTTATTCCAACTTTACCCCGGGACGAATTGGATTTTCTTTTTGGGGTGGTTTTTTGTTTTTCTTTTTTTTTCGTTTCGAAAGTTCTAGAACGCTACGTAACTAAAATTACTTAGGCTGGTGCGTTTACCGCGAGATTGTACAAGTTTTCGAATTTGAATAAAAGTTTGTAATAGGGTGGGAGTAGATGAATGATTTATTATGAGTTACTTTTTAGGCTTGTCAGTTCACCTGCTAGACAGTTACTTATTGGATAAAAATTATTGACTCTTTTTTAAACTAACAAGTTTATCCATTTAGTTAGGAAACCATTTATATATGCTTTATTATACTTACAAATTGATTGGAGTTTTAGAACGTCAGATAAATGTCTTATATCCGTATATCACTAAGCTTTTATTGTTCAAGTGCTTAATATCCTTAAAACTTATACAATCAGCGAGGCCTGCGATAGCGAGGTTTTGTCATTTTAAGCACTGTTTCCCATGAAGCATATAAATGGAAGAATATAAATAGCGCCAACTCCCGATTAAAATAAAGTTAATTTACATTATTTCGTTTTTATAAGGTATTATAAGTATAACTTAGACGTTATCTTCACGTCATATCTATAATTATAATAAAACTGTAACAGGTCCAATTCTGTACATTGAAGATATTTTGAAAATTATGTTTGGAGGGCATTCTATAACCGATACTAAAGCCAAAAATGTAATTTATTTTATTTTTATCTGTCTGTCTGTCTGTCTGTCTGTATCTCGGCTGAGCATCATGCCGAAACTACTGGATGGATTGAAACGAAACATGGCATGATTTGAGTTAATACTCCGAGGTAGGACATGGGATACTTTTTATCGCGACATTTGGCACGGTTCCCTTGGGAGAGGGGACTAAAGTCAAAATGTGTACTTGGTTATACGCTTGCACCGATTTTAACAATTTTTCATTATAATTATAATAAATATTTGTAAGGGAACACTCATAGACAGTTGCTAAAGATGTTTGGAAATCGATCAGGTTAAGCAACGTTAGGTAAGGTCATTAAATAGATGGGTGACCGTTTAACGCCATTTAAACTAAACGTCTCCTTGCTTCGGAGGGCAAGTACAAAGTGGGTCCAAGTTTTTAACCGACTTTTTAAAAGGAGGTTTTGTATTCTATGCGAATGTATATTATTGAAAGTTTAGTTAAGGCGGAGCTGCGTGGGTCAGCTAGTACATAATATGTATGTTGGTCGATGTGTTACGTAAATGGTATTGTTACGACCGGGACATAAAAGTGTTACTTACTCCGTTAATTATTACTTAATTGCAATGATCTCAAAACGTATTGTCAGCCTTTAGGTCTATCATCGATCCGTACCGAAAAAACTAGACTTCTTAATAGAAAGCTACCGCTCGCTCGCTCTCAGTTCACTGCCCCCACCTATTCGTTTTCTCGAACTATTGCCTCTATTGTATCAGCTCGCGAAAACGCTAGACTAAGTAGGTATTTACGAGTACCTTCTCAAAGCTTCCACCCCTCTATTAATTTAGCTATATAGGCCGACGCATAGTGGCGTCCAGACAGTTTGTGTTTACAAGCGACAGCGGAAACATCTTAAGGAAGCGATCGAAGAGAATTGTACCAGCGACCCTTGCTACGACTTTGGACTACTGAGACGTACTGTGTGACCATACAGTGTCAGTGTACGTGGAATAAAATCTTCTTTTACGCAGTTCCGCATTTAATTACCCACCCGCACGTAACAGTATATACCCAAAGTAAAAATTATGTATATGATTTATACATACTTTTTTACATTCCAAGTTGTTCAGCACTACGATTTGAACCTTGGATAGACTGTCCAGTTAGGTTAGGTTAGGTTACTTCGAGACACGGGGCGCCCATCTGGGCGCCGAGGCTGGCCATAAGACGCTGTAGAACGAAAATCTACAGCGTCCAGCGGAGGATGGCACTGCGGATTGCACGAGGATACCGAACGGTGTCCTTTGAGGCGGCGACCATACTGGCACGCTTTCCGCCCTTAGACATCCTGGCGGGCATGTATGCGAGGGTCTATGACCGGATCCGCATCGCCCGCCAGAGTGGCGGAGGCGAGCCGGTGGCGCTCGAATCTATAAAGCGGCAGGAACGACACATCGCTCTCGCGACGTGGCGCGAGCGGCTCCAGCCGGAGCACATAGCGCGCAAACGCGTCGTTGAGGCATTCCTGCCGCATCTCGAAGCCTGGATACAGCGACGGAGTGGACGACTCACCTATAGGCTTACGCAGATAATCACCGGTCACGGTTGTTTCGGTGATTATCTGCATAAGATCGGACGTGAAGCGACGACGAGATGCTTCCACTGCGACCAGTCTGACTCCGCCCAACACACGCTGGAGGCTTGCCCCGCGTGGTCGTTGGAGCGTCGAGAACTGGTCGCAGTCATCGGATCGGACCTCTCCCTGGGCAGCGTAGTGTCGGCTATGCTGTCCGGGGATGCGGCGTGGGGAGCGATGGCCGCCTTCTGCGAGACTGTCATGTCCCAGAAGGAGGCCGCTGAGCGGGAACGCGAACGCGCTGATCCCGCTCGGCGACGAAGGCGCAGGCCGCGTCAAGCGGCCGCCCAACGTCTCGCTCCCCAGCCCTGAGCCCGGGGCTATAAACAACGGGCAACCTTCGGAGTCGCTGGACGCTCGGGGTGTGGGCCCCTTGAGCGTCCATTGAGTACGGCGGCGACTCCGAGGAGGACGGCGGCGGGGTTGCGACCCCCGTCCCCGTGAGCACCGTGACAGGTTCCCGGGGGGCTACAATGCGCCCCCCGGCGGCGGGCTCAAAGGCAAGGCACTGAGGGGCCCCTGGTGCAGATCCCACCGGAGAGCCCTGGGGTTCCCCCTCTCATGTGCCGATGCGACAGCCGCGGGGGTTTTAGTGGGTAAGAATCCCACATACCCCGGTCGAGCCCCACAGCTCCCGGGGATCTTTCGAAGATTTCCCCCGCGTCAAAAAAAAAAAAAAAAAAAAAAAAAAAAAAAAAAAAAAAAAAAAAAAAAAAAAAAAAAAAAAAAAGGTTACTTCGAGACGCATCGCCCGCCAGAGTGGCGGAGGCGAGCCGGTGGCGCTCGAATCCATAAAGCGGCAGGAACGACACATCGCTCTCACGACGTGGCGCGAGCGGCTCCAGCCGGAGCACATAGCGCGCAAACGCGTCGTTGAGGCATTCCTGCCGCACCTCGAAGCCTGGATACAGCGACGGAGCGGACGACTCACCTATAGGCTTACGCAGATAATCACCGGACACGGTTGTTTCGGTGATTACCTGCATAAGATCGGACGTGAAGCGACGACGAGATGCTTCCACTGCGACCAGTCTGACTCCGCCCAACACACGCTGGAGGCTTGCCCCGCGTGGTCGTTGGAGCGTCGAGACCTGGTCGCAGTCATCGGATCGGACCTCTCCCTGGGCAGCGTAGTGTCGGCTATGCTGTCCGGGGATGCGGCGTGGGGAGCGATGGCCGCCTTCTGCGAGACTGTCATGTCCCAGAAGGAGGCCGCTGAGTGGGAACGCGAACGCGCTGATCCCGCTCGGCGACGAAGGCGCAGGCCGCGTCAAGCGGCCGCCCAACGTCTCGCTCCCCAGCCCTGAGCCCGGGGCTATAAACAACGGGCAACCTTCGGAGTCGCTGGACGCTCGGGGTGTGGGCCCCTTGAGCGTCCATTGAGTACGGCGGCGACTCCGAGGAGGACGGCGGCGGGGTTGCGACCCCCGTCCCCGTGAGCACCGTGACAGGTTCCCGGGGGGCTACAATGCGCCCCCCGGCGGCGGGCTCAAAGGCAAGGCACTGAGGGGCCCCTGGTGCAGATCCCACCGGAGAGCCCTGGGGTCTCCCCTCTCATGTGCCGATGCCACAGCCGCGGGGGTTTTAATGGGTAAGAATCCCACATACCCCGGTCGAGCCCCACAGCTCCCGGGGATCTTTCGAAGATTTCCCCCGCGTCAAAAAAATAAAGGTTACTTCGAGAGGTCACCCGAAGAATTCAACTCAGATGGGCAGCGTGATATCTTCTCGTCTAAAATTCCGCAGTACCTGAAGACGAGGGTTTTTTAACCAGTGTGTGTACCAATATGGTACTGAGTCGTGGTCTTCGACTGCTGGCCTTTTGGAGATGCTCAGAGTCACACAAAAAGCCATGGAGAGTGCTTTGCTCGGAGTTTCTTTGCGCGAAAGAATTCGGAATCAGGAAATTCGTCGAAGAACCAAAGTTAAGATATAGCTCTCAAGATTTTCAAGTTGAAGTGGAAATGAACAGGTCACAGCGATGGGGAAGAAAGTTTCTTGAGTGGCGACCACGAACCGGAAGATGCAGCGTAGGCAGGCGTCCCACTAGGTGGACTGACGACATTGGAAAGGTCGCAGGCAACCGATGGATGCAAATTAAAGAAATAAGTATTTCACTATTTTAATTATGAAAAAGATAACTGGCATAAAAACCCGAGCTTCAGATTTCAGAAATTATGAGTAAAATGTTATAATGACTGCGTTGAAACAGTTCAAAATAAAATCAACTACTTTTACGGATTTTGTCGTGGTTTATTTTTTGTGTAATATTCGCGTAAGTAAAAGACAACATTATCAGTTCAAAATAAAATTAGTCAGAATTTTCTAAATGATTATTTGATAGAAATACCACTCCAAACATTTCTCTAGCACAAGGGTGGACTGTGGGGTTAAACCATTAAACCTAAACAGACTACAGATAAGGCAGCTAATAGGTGCACTCACGGGACATTTTGGTACCAACGAACATCTACACAGAATGAGGCTGCAAGTGTCAACAGTACTTCTGTTGACCCTTGCAGATTATGTGAAGGTGAAAAAGAATCAATGCGACACATATTAGCTACAACGCTCTTGCGAGACGTAGGTTGTGTCATCTGGGAGTAGCCTATCCTACTCCAGATTATTATGTACAGCTCCAAGCTGGTGCGATCGTTGCGTAACTGAGGGAGCTCTTCGATACGCCAGCAACAGAGTAAGGGCTAGAGCATGCACAAGGATCCAACTGGGTCGAATTCCGGTGGATACTGGGCCCAAATTTATAGCTACCAACAATAGAATAGAATAATGGAAATAGGTGGAATAACTTTCAATTTATTTTTCGCAATCGTCGACGGGTGATTTTGCAGCACCTTTGAAATCTTATTATCATTTACATTACGTATAAATCGAGCTAGCACTCCTTCAAAAACCTAAGCATCGTATTTCATTTAAAATCAATTAAAGTCTCTTTAAATTATTGTACACATCAGAACACAAATTACTTGAAGCAAAATGTGTACTTAATCGCGCCTTGACATTGTCTACGACCTTGCTACGCACGCTTTTAGCAGTTTAAGGTGAAAACTAACTAAGACTAATTGATTGAACCAATACATCTTCGTTGCGATTCATTAAGTGTCGCTTGTCGTTGCGTTAGTAGTAATGACGTCACGAGTCATTTGTTTGTGTTTAATACAAAGCAACTAAAAATCTTCAGTGGTTGAAACTACATCAATTACAGTTGAATAGTTTGCAATGAAGCAATATCAATTACAACTGACTAACTTAATTTGAAATTCGAATTCATTTCAATATTTATTAAGAACCACCAAATATAAAAAAAACCGACGATAGTGTCGCTACTGTCTTTGTAAAATTAAGAAAAAATATGCCTTACTGTCGTTATGCTAATAATATGCAGGTATAGACATTTGTTTTAGGGGTGTGCATTGAAAAAACGAATTGTTTTTTTTCAAGTGTTTTTGTCACAGACAATTAACTAGTTTTATTATAATTCTGTGAACGTCAACTACTAAACTTTTCATCAACGGTAGTCACTAGTCTAAACTTTAGACTGTTTTGTAAACTAGTTGATCGTTGACAATAAACGGTCTCGTTTCATTGACGGTAAAGGCGTCAACGACCCATCACTAATCAGTCTATATCTACATATTGCTTACCATCAGGAGCATGCATCTGCATTGCTTTGCTACTCGTTACCTGTGGTATGAGAGAGAATTTATACAGCTCCAGTGCTCTTCACACATCTTCTGACAACAGCCGGGACCCACTTCTAACGTGCCCTCCGAGGCACGGATATGGTCAGTTCAAATGCCACTAAACCATCAAACATCTAAAAAATTTACCTTACCTGACGTTGCTTACCCATCTGATCGTTTACCGAACAGTAGTCCGTGCTTCGGAGGGCACGTTAAAAGTCGGTCCCGGCTGATGTCATACGACAAAAATAAATAAAAGAAAAAAAACATGATCCATTAACAATACTAATTACGTGATAAAATATACGCACTGAAAAAAAACAACCTGTACATGTAATGCACATTTTAGTAAAAGTAATACTTGATATTTAAATTAACGTCGTTTTAATTAAGATTTAAAAAACAGAACAAGACAAGTATGAAGCTCTAAAATTGTTTTAAGTCTTCGTACGAAATTTATTTAACATGACGCGACACGTGCCGAGTTTTTGCCGTATTTTGCAGAGAGTTCGTATGCGAAATTAAAATATAATTACAGAAGTTGCGTCAAAAACAAAGTTATGTTCTGTCGACGTCAAGTAGCTTTGAAAATGAAATTTTGAAACGACGTGTTTACGCTATTATGATTATTTTGTGAGTTTAAAATCAGAAGATAGTTTGAAATGACTAGCGAGCGTTATTTATACATAATAAAACAGTCCTTCTATCATAAATAAAATTTCTTTATAGATGAAGGCTACGCCCATAATGGAAAGCAGGAAGATATCACAACTTTAGCCACTCTAGATCGTTCTGTGATAAATTAGTTTTAAATTAGAATACCGTCACCTGTATATGTATGTTTACAACCTTAAAACATAATTCTTTGATTTGTTTCACAGTCGACCCATAAGGTTTTGACTTTTCAGAACACAGCAATATTTATGCTTGGCGATAGAATATAAGATACTGTGGACCATCCAGCCAGTTACTTGAGTACCTTAAGTAACTGGATGGTTTTATGAACATGGGGCCATACATTCCATATTTTTCAATCTTATTGCATTGATGTAGAGGACGAAGTTAAATTTGTATATTATCGTTATATTAAGAAGCACGTCATGCTTTTCAGCCATAAAATATTATAAACCAAATTCAACATCGGAGTGAAGCAAAAACTGGATTGTATAGTAAACCTAATTCTCGTTTTATTGAAGCTGCTTGTGCTTGGTCTGGATTCATAATAAATTTAATATTGCGACGGTGCTAATAAAAGTAAGAAGGTGTGAATAAGAAACTAGAGTTACCGACAAAAACGCTATTAGTATCAGTAAAAATGAGCTGTAAATTTGAAGCTGTAATAGGAACTGTTAAGTAGTCTATATCATCATCACCATCAGCAACCGATAGACGTACCCTGCTGAAGAAAGGAGTCCCCCTAAGAAGGGAGGGGTTGTCATAGGTCGTCGATGCCCTTCGGAGTCACTGGACGTCCATTGAGTACGGCGGCGACTCCGAGGAGGACACCGGTGGGGTTGCGACCCCCGTCCCCGTGAGCACCATGTCAGGGTCCCGGAGAGCTACAACGCGCCCCCAGGCGGCGGGCTCAAAGGCAAGGCACTGAGGGGCCCTTCCTTGGTGCAGATCCCACCGGAGAGCCCTGGGGTCCCCTCTCATGTGCCGATGCGACAGCCGCGGGGGTTTTAGTGGGTAAGAATCCCACATACCCCGGTCGAGCCCCACAGCTCCCGGGGATCTTTGTAAGATTTCCCCCGCGTCAAAAAAAAAATGGTCGTCTTGGGAATCACAGTATAGGTGATAGGTAATCCAATAGCAAAACTCTGCTGCTTGTCTTCTTGTGTTCCCTTAGTCGCCTCTTACATACAACTAACGGGAAGAAATGGTAAGTTGGTATTCACAGAGCACAAATCGGTACAAGTAGTATGGAATGCTTGATTCAAGTTAAGAACATGTAGCCAAGAGTAAGACCATCAAAATACATAAATATCAGGTACATGACAATAGGTTAGTACCTATAAAATGTCGATAATGTCAAATGTCGATAAATACAGCTGACGGTATAGTTACCGTCAGCTGTATTTATCGACATTTGTGCTTGTGACAGATCAAACTCATCACTACTTATCACTTACATATCAATATAACTCTTGTGATATAACTTTTAATTACGCTTTGAAGGGGCTGTGGCAACCGCTAGTGATGCAAAGCGACGCAAGTATGCAGCTATAGGTTCGAGCTATATATTTGCGCCCTTTGCGGTGGAGACCATGGGGCCTTGGTCTCATGAGACGCACGCTTTGGTGAAAGAAATTGCGTCCAAACTTATCGAAGTCTCAGGAGACCGCCGGGCTGGTAGCTTTTTCTGCCAACGTATAAGCTTGGCCATACAAAGGGGTAATGCTGCCAGTCTTTTAGGTACCCTTCCCTCCCAGTGCGGCGACAACTTCGAGGAAGTTTTTTACCTAGTTTAAGTGTACATATTTGTAAATAACCTGTAAATATTTTGTTTCAATAAATCTTGTTTGAAGTCTATTACGCTCTGTTTAACATTAAAATACACTTGGTTTAAGGGGAACATAGACAAACGCGTACTCTATCTATACTTATAATAAAACTGTAACAGGTCCAATTCTGTACATTGAATATATTTTGAAAATTATATTTGGAGGACATTCTATAACCGATACTGAGGCCGAAAATGTATTTTTTTTAATTTTTGTCTGTCTGTCTGTGTGTATCACGGCTGAGCATCACGCCGAAACTACTGAATGGATTCAAATGAAACTTGGCATGATTTGAGATCTTACTACGAGGTAGGACATAGGATACTTTTTATCCCGTAATCTAGCACGGTTCTTTTGGGAGAGGGGATTAAAGTCATAATGGGTACTTGGTTATACGCTTGGTCCGATTTTATCAATTTTTCATTATAATATAATGAATATTAGTAAGGGAACACTCATAGAGAGTTGTTATCAAGGTTTTGTAATCGATCGGGTTAAGCAACGTTAGATAAGGACATTAATTAGATGGGTGACCGTTTAACGACAGTTGAACTAAATGGGTCCGTGCTTTGGAGAGCCAGTAAAAAGTGGATCCCAGTTTTTAACCGGCTATAAAAAAGGAGGTTATGTATTCGATGCGAATGTCTGTTATTAAAAGTTTAGTGAACGTAAAAATAGCGCAGGCGGAGCTGCGTGGGTCAGCTAGTTCTTAATATATAAACTCTATGGTGGTATTCTTACCCGGAAAACAAAAGGGGTTAACCTTAATGCGAATGCATTATCTTGTGAAATCTAAACGCTTTGCATTACGCAAACAGTCCAGAGCCCACCTAATTGCTCTCGCCCCGAAAAGAAACCTTACAGATATAGCAACAAAAATAAAATTATAAAGAGCGTTTTCCCGACCCTCAAAAAAAAAGTCAAGGAGTTTGCCCGGAATGGGGCAATCAATTGTTTTGAGTTTTTAATTTTCCTGAACTCCCTCAATTTTCTGCGTCTTTCGTAACATTTCTGGGATTGTCACGTTTAAGGTGCTTGAGGTTCCTCGTTTGAGTGGAAAAAAGTACCTCTCGAGGCGTTTAATTAGTGCCTTTGTCCGTTTGTTGGGCTCGTTGAAGGGTGATAAAAATTTAATTAGACGATCCACGTTCCGGGCGCACTAATTCCGGGAGATTAAACTTAATATTTTGTCATTCTTAAGTGATGGTGTTTCCGGGTTAGATTACGACTGCAATCAAATGAGACGTAGATTTAAATATTTCATTATCCAAAACAATACGACACATTGTTAATATTACTTTCGCGATTAGGTGATCGGTCTGTACTGTCTTAACTAGAAGAAACAACTACATATGTACACAAAGATACCTATTGCAGGATTTGAAACCTGGACCTCCGGCCACGTAGGCTACAATACAATCTATATCTATACTTATAATAAAACTGTAATAGGTCCAATTCTGTACATTGAAGATATCTTGAAAATTATGTTTGGAGGACATTCTATAGCCGATACTAAATCCAAAAATGTATTTTTTTTTATTTTTGTCTGTCTGTCTGTCTGTCTGTATCTCGGCTGAGCATCACGCCGAAACTACTGGATAGATTGAAACGATACTTGGCATGATTTGAGCTAATACTCCGAGGTAGGACATAGGATACTTTTTATCCCGACATTCGGCACGGTTCCCTTGGGAGAGGGGACTAAAGTCAAAATGTGTACTTGGTTATACGCTTGCTCCGATTTTAACAATTTTTCATTATAATTATAATAAATATTTGTAAGACAACACTCATAGACAGTTGTTAACAATGTTTGGAAATCGATCAGGTTAAGCAACGTTAGGTAAGGTCATTAAATAGATGGGTGACCGTTGAACGCCATTTGAAGTAAACGTCTCCGTACTTCGGAGGCAAGTACATAGTGGGTCCAAGTTTTTAACCGACTTTAAAAAAGGAGGTTTTGTATTCTATGCGAATGTAGATATTATTGAAAGTTCAGTTAACGTAAACACAGCGCGGGCGGAGCTGCGTGGGTCAGCTAGTATTCTAATAAATTGTGAACTTTGTTCAGATTCACATAAAAGACACAATAAATTTATAACGGAGGAATATCCAAAAAATATCACCAATAGGTACGATAAAGGTTGTTGAAAGCAGTATCTGCGAGTATACACTCCCCATTCAATATTGAACGGGAATAAAAAATGCCACCCCCTACACCCCCCCTGTTCTCTTACAAAGATATATGGGTAATTGAGTGTACGGCGTATATAAAGATAACACTATACCAAAAGCAATACAATAGACGAAAGAGTCATTGCGATAATTTTAAGTCTTGTGTTTGCTTGCAAGGTGTGTTCATATTTCCCTTGGGAATCGCTGGAAGATTGGGATGTAGGCTCTTGGCATCCAGTGAGAACGGCGGAACTCTGAAGAGGACGGCGGCAGGGTTGCAACCCCTATCCCAGAGAGCACGGTGACACTGAAGCGTACCTGGTGCAAATCCCACGTGAGAACCCAGGTCCCCCTCTCATGCACCGATGTGACAGCCGCTGGGGTTTTAGTGGGTAACAATCCCACATACCCTGGTTGACATCCCACAAAGTCCCAGGGACCTGTAGAAGGTTTCCCCCGCGAGAACCAAACAGAAAAGTGGTTTATATTTTTATGTACGTAATATCTGACTGAGGACTTCTTATTTCTTCAGTATAAATAAATACGACGTTTTGGTGCGAGCTTGTAAAAGTTGTTCTGCAAAATTATGCATAGTTTATTTTAGTCTACTGAATACAAGACAGTCTTTTTAATAAAATGAGTGAGACAGGGCACCACTGCTGTCGCATTCAAAACTAATAGTAGCTGAATGACCCCTACACATAAATGCAGGTGAGCAAACATTCGCTGACGCATCGCGCAGCTATCAGTGGACTACGTTCCGAGTTCTTATGATATATGAAAGCATTTCAGTTTAAATTACCGTTGTGAGCGGGGCCCGTGAACAATGAGATATGGGAATTGTCGCACAATTACTGGGTAAATTGATTACTACGCGTCTTGGTAGTAATCGGGAAACGCGTGAGGAGAAAACGAATTCAAAGGATTGTGTATGTATCATCGTCAATATTATTATAAAAGTTTGAATATTTTTTTGTAAAAAGAAAAAAAACCAGCAACAATTGTTGTTTGAACAAAATCATAATATTCTGCTTGTATGATATTTGTATACGTTTTTTTGTAATACGTAGGTACTTAAATAGATAAAAAACCCAGCCACTTGCTATCCAGACACTTGGTGGGAATCGAACCGACCAACAGTAGGTACTAAATATTTAGTTAGAATGCCTTGATAATTGGTGACAATTTTTTATACTTCATCAGTAAAGTATGCATCAAAAATATAAAGGACCTGTAACAAAATAATGTTTATAACTAGGCCATAAACTATAGAAGGTTGAATTTTAATAGGCCATGAATTAAAGACGTTTTGATTGTGAAATTAAAGCTGTACGTAAATAATAAAATACGGTAGGTACTTAAAACTTTTGAATTTCTCATTTTAGTCGCGTCATGCCTGAGTGCTACCACAAAATTTTTAACTATTGTATAAAACAAAATATTTATTTCGGTTATGTGTGCGATAAAGCATAATATAATAGATATATACCTACCATTACACGTGACACACCAATATATCTTTAAAAATTACAGCAAAACAAACATAAAATATAATATTATGGTCCCCGGTAAAGTTTTACCGGGAAAAAAGGCGTATAGATTTACATAATATGTATTCTCCAAAGGTTGCCTGGAAGAGATCGCTCTTGGCGATTAGGCCGCCCATTGTAGCATGTATTATTAATTTGTACCTTTTTCTTTTTATATCCTATCGATCCATTACTATAAGTTAAAATAGTTACCATCGATAGCTATAATGACTTATTTCCGTTTCAATAATAACATATTAGTAGCTTACCGTTGGTTGTTGAAATGACAATCTGTCAGGGTTTTAGTTATCGCTCCATTTCGGAGGTTTATCGCGGGATATCGATAACTTGTTCGATGATTTTAACTTATAGTTAGCGATCGATAGGATATTGGGACCGGCAGTTAGGGATCACTCTATAGGAGGTAGGTAATCCGATAAAAAGACGCTGCTGCCCGTATTCTTGTTTTCCCTTATTCGCCTCTTACGTACACCCAACGGGAGGAGATGGGAGGGTGCTATTCTTACCTGGACACCCCACGGGTAATCTATTGAAAAGAGACTAAATAAACACTAGTAACAATAATGCCAAACCAAAAGACTTAATGCCTTTTGGTTTGGCTTTAAAGTTCACCCATCCAAGTATGATCAAAACGCACACATCATTTTCTGAACTCTGATTGGTTAACACGCCAGGTAGTTGTTGTTAAAATATTAATACACACGCAAAAGTATGACAGAGTTCAGCGGTCCCTCAGAGGTGTGCCTTAATTTGAGGTTGAAACTAGTTTTAAAAGCGGTCAGGAGCGTATCGTACTGAAATATCTCTAGGGATTTCACTTAGTCTATTTTATTTAGCTGAGTTGACTGTGGTCTAACAAACGTCCTTTTGATATAGACGGCCATAACGGTCAATTTTCATAAGATCACCCAACTACGCGGGAGTGTAGTGTACAAATACTGGTGTTGATATAAAACACTCTCACTCACTCTCTCTTGCTTTACTCTCACAATCCAACGGGATAGAAGAGCGATCGGCAAGAGATCAGGCACAGGGGTTGCCATAAACCCCACGCTTGGCAGGTGACTTGGGGATCGCAGCATAGGTGTTGTTTTCCCTTAGTCGCCTCTTACGAACACCCAACGGGAGGAAATGTGAGGGTGTTATTTTACCCGAATACCCCACGTCTATATGATTTACATTGCTATGGTTGATTTCATATTCATTGCTATTAGAATGCGTAATTAGTCCTGAGAGTCATTAGTACAGTGAACGTTAAGGTCGGTACACGTCCGGCGGTTCAACCGGCGCGGCTTTGCACTTAATTCTCAACTAATTTCCGTTTATTACAAACTGAGTGACTATTATTATTGTTTTTTTTTATATTACAATATTAAACTACTCTTTGCTCTGCTCACGGGCAGACTAAGGATAAGTGCTGCAAAGCATTCGAAACGACGGGAAAGTAAAATCTATACTTATAATAAAACTGTAATCTAAAATAAACCACGATATATTCCGTAACAGTAATTTAATTACAATGTAAACCCTCAATAAAACTGTTACGAAACAGTTTTATTGAGGGCTTATTTTTTAATCTCTAAATAAATGTTATTCATCGAAAATTGTATTATACCGATAAATTCAAATAAAAAATATTTCATATTCTTCCCTTATATTTCAGACGACGAATAGCAGATTTTACACTATTAAATAAAATTATCTCCAACGAAATCAATAGTTCTGACTTGTTGCAGAAAAATCATTTTAATGTCCCTAGTAGATTACTTAGATTTTATCCCCCCATAAGTATTCCGCCATGCAACACCAATTATAGACAAAACTCGTTTATGGTGCGTGCGAGTAGAGATTTTAATATGTTATGCAAAGGGTTTTCTTTGGATACCTTTTCTAGGCAAGGAAGGAGCTCAACCTTAAGTTTTTTCAACAGATTAATGATGCTTAGTCGGATAAACCGAATAATGTATTAATGACATGTTTTTCTCCCTTACATGAGTGACAACTTATATATTATATTGTGTTTCTAACCGTGTGGTCCTTTAAATGCTCTCTATTTCTTATAATGTTATGTATGTACTTCTATATTTTAAGCTGGTGGACTAACTTTAAATAAAAATAAAATTGAAAATGTGTTGTCATCTGTCATCATTCACTACTGTAGGTGATATTTCTTTCTGATAAGCTAATAATTTAACAACCGATATTTTTTTTATAAATCGATCCCAAACTATCACTAATTTAGTTAAATACAAGTTTGACAAATCCGAAATAACTATTTCTTCTTATACTCGTAGATAGATTGATAGATATATTACTAATATTATAAACGGAAAATTATTAATTCTGTCACGCAAATGAGCTGTGGCGTTTTATCTGCCAACCAGCCTAAGGTAATTTTCTGGAATATTTTTACCATAAACAGAGTTGAAATTCCAGTCACGAAGGTGAATTTTTCGTTTTATTTCATTACTCCTGTGAGCCGTAAAATGTTTACGAATATTGTCGGAAAAGGTATTTGCAACGAAATGAAAGCAATCGTCGAAAGGAAATTACAGATCGGACAATATAAACGCTTAACATCGGAAGGTGTAAAAGATTTAAAGAGTATTTCACAGAAAATTGAGCATAGCTGTAACGGGCTATAATGTGCCCCCCGGCAGCGGGTGCAGATCCCACCGGAGAGCCCAGTTCCTCTCATGTGCCGATGCGACAGCCGCGGGGGTTTTAGGGGGTAAGAATCCCACATACTCCGGTGGACCCCCATAGGTCCTAGAGACCTTTTGAAGATTTCCCCCGCGAAAAAAAAGCAGAAACAGCTATAATATGCATTTATATACAATTTTACATACATACATAAAATCACGCCTTTTTCCCGTAGGGGTAATAAGAGCCCAAGGGCCGCTTTTCGCCTCCGTGAGAAATGAGACGTGATGGGTGGCGAACCACATCGCCGCCATTTTGGTTAATTTATATGATTGACCATTGCGTTCTTACGAATAAGGAGGAAAAGGAAAGGATAGGTGTGAAAAGGAAGATTGGCAAGTTAGAGTGGGAAATAGGAAAAGTAGGATATTACCGCCCAGGAGGGCAAGGAATGGGTCAGTAATAGCTAGGGAAGCCGGGGTCGCATATACGGGTACTATACCACATCTACCGGACAGGTAAGTTGGGATGAGTATCCCATGACTACAATTATACATGTCATCATATTATCTTTAAGCACGAAATGGCGAAATTTAGCAATAAAAGCTTTCGTGGAATGATAATGGAGTTATATTCTTAAGGGAAAAAGCTTCTCGGGGCGCTTATTGAATTCTCAAATGTGGTTCGAAATCTGTTGATGTGATGATGTGTTAGGACGTCTTTTAAGCCCTCCGAATCACGGAGACACTCCGTGCTAAATACCAATATACAGTCGCTCATCTATGTACTGACCTTACCTGACGTTGCTTAACTAACTTAACTAACCGATCGTTTACTAAACTGTGATTAAAGCTATAATAATAATAATTCCTTGTTTTGTCCCACTGTTAGGCACGGGCCTCCCGTCATGGTGAAGGGGTCATAAGCCTACCACACTGGCCAAGTGCGGGATGGCGGACTTCACACGTCATTCGAAAGCTAGTTAGGCTTTGTCAGACATGCAGGTTTCTTCGCGATGTTTTCCTCCACCGAAAGCTAATAAGAATCGCACAAAGACGATTTGCACATGATTAATTAAAGAAATCAGAGGTGCGAGCCGAGGCTCCTCACCCACTGAGCTATACGGCTATAAGCTTAAATAATAATTAAATTTTGGTTAGTCTTTATGTAATAAAGCGAGTTTTTGACAACATTTATATTAGCTCCAAAATTCTACGAAGCAATATACTTCAATAGCTGTTTGTCACCAGCTTCCTCATCACGCCGCTGACGCTGCGAATGTTTCAAATGTTCAGCGTTTAATATCTGAATGGAGCAACTCCGTTCACGGTTGTCAAGCGAAAGAAATCTGCGAAGTAATGCTACCCCACTTCCCCCTTAGCTACAGAATCGGGTCAAGATGAACATAATGGCAGGGCTGTCGTCGGGTTTTTTGTACAGAAATACTTTAGAAGAGTGAGCTCACTGATTAGTGAAGCACTAGTTGAATCTTACATTAAAAATAAATTTAACGGGATACCAAACATACCTACTCTAATATTTGAGCGAAATAAAGGCTTAATTTTTTTTTCATACTACCAAGGTGGCAAGCAAGCATGCGGCCCGCCTGATGGTATGCAGACACCGCAGCCTATAGACGCTAGCAACACCAGAAGAATCACTAGCGCGTTGCCGACCCTTAATACATTAGATATTAAGTCTTTGTGTCCGGTAATTTCACCAGCTACAGTGCCCTTCACGCCGGAACACAGCAATGATTACAAACTGCTGCTTGGCGGCAGAATGTCTGACACTGCGGTGGTACCTACCTGGACGGTTGCTTGGACAAGGAACCTACCACCTAGTAAATTAAATGAACCGAAATGAATTCATTGGATTTTGTTAGGTTACTTTGTTATCCGACGTTATGAACGCTCTACAGATTCAATATTTAGTCACGGGAAGACCAAGGTATTAGATTGGTACATAATAATAAAATCAATCAATTCAAAAAAAACAAATCAATCCTGTGAACCTGAACCTGAACCTGTGTGCGATGTATGCTTTTGCGCTCAGACGCGCTCTCGCTGACGGGTGTCCACGGAACATCAGCGTCGCGACGCTGATCTTCCGTGGGCGCCAACTAGGAGCAACGCCACATGCTGAGTGGATAACCTTTCAACGGCATTCTTATTAGTAGTTTAAGTGTAATAGGCTAGTTATATGTCGTTGAATAAATGTTTTTCTTTCTTTCTTTCTTTCTTTCTAATAATATGTATATTCTTCTATTTATGTATATAAGCGTACTACCTGCCTGTCATTGCTGACGCAATCTCCCTCTTTGCGTAAATCGTAGTGACTCTACTATCCTAAAACCTTGAATTTCAAAGACCACTGTAGAGAACTCTGTCAAGATTTTAAAAATGGAGTTATTTTCTTCAATTTTTAGCGACGAGTGTAATTATATGGGGACGAGGAGACGACATTATAGACGCAAATTTTCACTGGCGAACGAACTAAAATTGTAAACCTGAAAAAGTCAATTTAGTTCCTCGTATACCAAGTTTCATAAAACTTATTTATTACTTATCTAACTAACTTATTTATTACTTATTTAACTTATTTATAAACTTATTTATTATTTATTGAAGTTTTGTGAAGCAGGTAGCAGAAAAAGTAGGTGGAATGTCGGATCAGGAGGTCAAAATGAAGGCATATACTAGATCGGATTGGAAATTGCTTCACCAACTCTTAACCCTGCTCTTATCTTAAGTTGGAGAGAGAGATCCCAAGCTTACTCGGCAAAGTAACTTTATTTAATTCAAACTGATATTATTTATTTAAGACGCAGCTGATATCATAGAAAAAGTACATGGAAATTTGTTTTCTTTTTTGTTTTTCGGAACGAAAGCCTACTTTTTAACCGACTTCAAAAAAGGAGGAGGTTCTCAATTCGTCTGTTTTTTTTTTCTATGTATGTTCGCGCATAACTCTGGCAATTATTAACCGATTTGAAAAAATCTTTCTTCCATCCATTCTTTAATCCGTTAATTGGGTCCCATAAAAAAATTATTGCTTAGTAATAAGTAGTTCCTGAAAAAACAAGAATGGTGACTGCGCACTGAGAGCTGCAGGAAAGCCTATATAGATGACTTTATGGTGCTTTTTAAGGACAAAAATGGTCATAACTCTGGTAAATATTTACCAATTTCAATGTTTTTTTTTTATTTGAAAGAAGAAACCACTGTAATGAACCTGTATGAATTTTGTCACAACCGGATAAGAACTTCCTGGAGGACCCTGAATGATATGGAGGAATTTATCTGGTAAAAACCATAAAACTGATGTTCTCCTTTACATTTCTCTGATAAATATCAACCGATTTCGATGATTCTTTTTTTATTCAAGAGAGTAAACTACTATGATGATTCCATGCAAATTTCATTACGATCGGATAAATTGTTTCTGAGTTTCTGAAGAAACATGAATTATGTAAAAGTATGTAGACGATAATGTGAAATCATAATGATGTCATAACCTACCTAGATCATTTTACCGTCTTCGATGGTTCAATCTTTATGTATGAAAATATCACTAAAAAGTATAAAATAAAATATTTAAAAAAAAAATTGAACCGACTTCAATAACACTAAGAAGTATAAAATAATTTAAATATTATTGAAGTTGGTGCCAAATATACACAGCAGGTACGCTAACACCAACTTCTTTAATATTTAAATTATTTTATACTTCTTAGTGTTATTGAAGTCGGTTAAATTTTTTTTAAAAATATTTTATATAAAATGAAATTAATATGCAGTATTACTAGAAATTTTACTGAAAATTTATTATGAGGTACGCAAGTCCTGAAATATTTATTATATCAGGTAGTAAAGTAAACCGTTTATTTGAAACAACCCTAGCAAAGACGCACTTTTATTGCTGCGACCTCGTTTTTAAGCCGACTAAGCGTTTTTAGAGAATGATTTTATTATAATCTGTTGCTTTTTTACGATATAATAGGCTTATCAAATATAATGAATGTCCAATTAAAATGTTTTATTTTTCATAATACCGTTACATACAATTTCAGTTAATTATTTTTATATTTTTGTCAATTAATTCGGACAAATAATACCGCAGTGCCCGAATACAAAGGTCTTTAACCAATGTGTCCAATGATGAAGCAGAAGAAGAAACTATAATTTTATTTATGATATGACATGATTTGATTATTACATACTAGCAGTAGCCCGCGGCTTCGCCCGCGTTTACTTTGTTACTCAAACGTGTTTTGAATTATGGTTCGATGTTTTTTAAAATATAGTTTACACTAATGTTGTCTTTTATTTACGCGAATGCTACACATTGAAATCATAGTTTGATTTCAATGTGTAGCATTCGCGTTAGTTAAAACGTTCAAACGTTCGTAATAAATTGTTACTTACCAATCTATCGTCCATGTATTTGTGAATTTCCATTAATCCTTTAAGCATTAATAATCTTTTTGATGTCATGCATTCCCAGTTTTCCAGGACAACATTTACCGTTTCTGTATTTTGAAGCCAGCTTCTTAATAAATTATAAGCTTATTGTGTTTTACTTACGCGAATATATATAATACACATTGAAATCAAACGGATTTTTACGGATTTTATCGCGGTTTTTTTAGCTTTTACTATCCCGACGTTTCGAATGCTTTGCAGCACCCATGGTCACGGAAGAACTAAGATGTTGAACGTCTGTATGTCATAATTATGCCGGTGTACCCTCAGGTCTTCTTAGTTATTATTGTTGATCCGATCTTCGGACGATCGATTTCAATATTTTCACACTTTTATTAACCCTGATCTAATCAAGTATGTAGCCTGTATTTTTGCGTAAGCTATCATAGCTCCAATTTCTTAAATATTTACTTCTTTATTTAAAAAGATACTGTACTTATTTTGCAATTCCAAAAACATATGAGGGTATTGTGGAAACCATTTGGTAACCCCGTTGGTAGATGCCCTTAGCGGTTGATTTTTGAAAAATGTTGGATATAAGTTTATTTAGTTCATTCACTGAGTTTCGTTACCATAGTTGCATTAAAGCATTAAATGGAGATCTTTCTTCACGCAAACTTTACAACCTCTTAAAATGACCTTAGGGATTGTTTTTTGAAGAATGACTGAAATAAGTTTCTTAGATTATTGTGTGCAATACATAAAATAAGTCCTGTGACTGTAGGACAAAAAAAATTTTTTTGGACCCAATTAGACCCTTTTAGGGGTTGATTTTCAAAGTAATTAAATTGCTTTAACTTGTTCAATTTATTCACAAAGTTTCATCAGTGCAGCATGATTTTCTTTGCGCGCTTGATTCTCAAAAACCATGCTAAAACCCCTTCAAGGGTTGATTTAAAAAATAATGTGATACACGTGTTTTTTATCAGTACACTGATAAAGTTTCGTGTCCATGCGATGAATATTTTTTTCCATGGTAACTTTGATACCCCATTTGGCCTACTTAGGGGTTGATTTTTGAAAAATGGTGAAAATAAGTTTGTTAAATTGTTTTTTTGAGTTTATGTATCGAGTTTTGTTACTCTAGCTGCATTATAACATTCAATGGAAATCGTTTTACGTGTAAACTTTCCAACTCCATTACATGACCTTGTTGTTTTCTGTTAAATGCTGGAAATGGGTTTCTTAGATTATTGTGTGCAATACATAAATTAAGTCTTATGACTTCAGATCGAAAAACATTTCTGGATCCCAATTGGACCCCTTTAGGAGTTGATTTTCAAAAACTATTTACACATGGATTGCTTTAGTTTGATAAATGTACTCGCAAAGTTTCATCAATGAAGCATAATATTTTTCCGTGGTTCACACTTAAAAACCATACTAAAACACCTTTAAGGGTCGATTTACAAAAAGTTGTAATACACGTGTTTCTTTATTTCTTTTGTTTAGTACACTGACAAAGTTTCATGTCCGTGTGACGAAAATTTTCTTTTTTCCATACAAACTTTGGGAGCCCATTTGACCCACTTAGGGGTTGATTTTACAAAAATGATCAAAATTAGTATTTTCAATTGTTGTATTGAGTTTATTTACCGAGTTTCGTTACTCTAGCTGCATCATAGGATGAAATGGAAATCCTTCTTTGTGCAAACTTTGAAACCCCATTAAAAAACCTTAGGGGTAGTTTTTTGGAAAATGCTGGAAATAAGTTTCTTAGATTCTTCTGTGCAATATATAAACTAAGTTTTATGACTGTAGGTCGAGAAACATTTTTTGGACCCCAATTGGACCCCTTTACGAGATGATTTTCAAAAAATGATTATTTGCACTTGGATTGCTACAATTTGATTAATGTATTCGCAAAGTTTCAGCAATGCAGTATGAAAATTTTTTTCCGCATTGCATACTCAAAAACCATGCTAAAATCCCAATATGGGTCGATTTTCAAAAAGTGTGATACACTTGTTTCTTTATTTCTTTTGTTTAGTACACTTACAAAGTTTCATGTCCGTGTGAAGAAAAAAATTTTTTTTTCCATACAAACTTTGGGAGCCCATTTGACCCACTTAAGTATGGAATTTCGAAAAATCCGTTCTTATTGTTCACCTAGACTATTTGAATAATGTTGGTTCCAAATTTCAAGATTGTACGTAATATGGTTTTTGCTGTATCGTGATTCCTAGAAAACACCCTGCTCTTTTATTAATATAGATAGTACAGAGACGTGGTCCTTAACTACTGGCATATTAAAGAAGCTCATAGTCACACAACCAGCTATGGAGAGAGCTATGCTTGGAGTTTCTTTGCGCGACAGAATCCGGAATGAAGAAATTCGCCAAAGAATCAGTCATTGACATAGCTCTCAGATTTTGCAAATTGAATCTGCAAATTAAAGTAGCAATGGGCGGTTCTCGAATAGCAACCATAAACTGGAAGACACGGCGTAGAAAAGCCTCATTCTAGGAGGCCTGAATCCATTTTGCTAACATCCGGCTGAAAATGGTAATGATGATGAAGTCTTAAAACGAAGAAAGAGTGGTATTAATTTTTAAAAAACCTCATAACTTAATAACTTATAATAAAAGGTCTACTTTATCTTACTGCTGTAAGTAGGTATATTAGTTTGTTCAAATACCTATTATGTAAAAACTCGCAGAATTGCAGGTATATACAGGGTAAAAACATATTACTTGCATATTAAAGGTTGCCTGGAAGAGATCGCTTTTAGCGATAAGGCCGCCCATTGTAGCATGTTTTATTAATTTGTGTCTTATTCTTTTAATATCTGTTTGTTTGTGCGCAATAAATTATTGTCTATCTATCTATCTACTTGGCTCATGTGATTAAATATCTAAAAGTAATGTCAACGAACGAGGGTGCGATAGAAAAGTCCTTGGATATGATCAAATGTTCCTTTACGATGTCATTACTTGCCACCTTGATAACCCAGACTTACTTGCTCAAGTCAAATTTTCTACCCCCTGTTGCCGTACTCGACAAACTAAGTTATTTGCCATTACCCCTACTCGTACTAAGTACGCATCAAACTCACCCATCAATCGTGTATGTTCCGCCCACAACCATATTTTCCCAAAATTAGATTTATTTACCTCTAAAAAACATATTTATAAAAAGCAAGTATTAGACCTTTTACTAAGTAATTTCAAACGCAACAACCTATAAGACATATACCAATAATTATGTATATTTTACACACATACCAGACACACAACCATACACATGTACATACACCCACTCACACACACACACAAATACACACATTTATAAATCGTGCATTCACTTTTTGCTTTTTCAATATATTTATTTATACTCTTTATTGTACACACATAAAAATAAAATAAAAAGGACTTGAAGAAATTTGTACAAAGGGCGGCCTTATCGCTATCCGCAATTCAATATACCTAATCGTAATAAAATTGTAACTATTTGCTACGTTCTAGCTGTTACTTACCATGTCTCTCCTATTATTCTTAGTACTCTAGGTAAACCTATAATTGGCTTATGTAAAGTTTACTTTAGTTGGATAAGATCATTTTGTATTAATGCTGTTGTATTATTAATAAAAAAAAATAAAAAAATTGTCACATAAAATCAGGTGGATTTGTCATTCATCTCGTCCTAATATAAACCCTAATTAATTAAATCAGAAGTTATAACCTTAATCGAAAACAACACATTGCTTACAAAACTTATCTTTCAAGTAAGATTTAATTAACGTTAAAATTTCACAGAGATTTAATAAAACATTCAGTAAGTTGGTAAAATTATAAACTTCCGAGATTCGTAATTATCCTAAAGAACTTTCTTCAAGTTTTAGAAAATGTGCGTTAAACGTGTAGATAATTGAAATTAAACAACGCAGGTACATACGTTTTAATACACCGACGCCGAGGGCTTTGTCGTAAGTGAAAACGCGTAGGTGCTCAAAATTTTGGAACGTCGCGATTATTATATTGCGCGGGACGGGGAACTTTCCCGGTGCTGCGAGATATTAATTTAAGATGTGGAGGAGTTTCGACGCTTTACTTTTGTCTCCGCACCAAGCGTCACATACCTTCAAGCGTCTATTTCCCAACGGGAAAGTAGAAGCTTATTGAATGTGCACACGTGCGCCGTGTAATTATTATATGTCTATGTTTAGAAGTAAATGCATTTGAATTCAGAGTCTTTGAGAACAGAGTTTTAGTGAGGAAACGACGTTTGTCTGACGAATTGCACTGCCAATTGTCGCCTGAGACTTAAGTGCCTATTTAGTCTTTTGAGTTCATTAATTTCTTAAGAGCCCTACACATTGTCGCTTTGCGGTGTAATATCCGACACACAGGCGTTACCTACCTAGACATTTTCTTGAAGAGTGCTAGCACTTAGCCAAGATTTTCTTTGGAAATCAATGCTAGGTACAGTAGGCGGTGGTCTATTGCTTGGGGCACTTTAAGCGTAATCGTTACTTTTATTAGAGCCTTATGACGTGTAAGCAAGATTTGAAAAGCTAGCATCAAATTGTAAATACGACTTCAGTTGTCACAACCAAACTCTCACGTAATGTTACGCCCGTATTGCTAGAGTTTGACTCCAAAAGTATTATGTTAGACAGACTGTTCCTACTTATTATTTATTTACCGTAGAATACAGAAAGGCGAGGGCACTAATATAAAAGAAAACATTAAAATTAGGAAAAAAACTTATCATAATTACAATAATAACGATCTCCAGACCGTATCCGGCCACAGTGGCCAATTTTTTTTAACACAATAAGCTAATTAAGCAGGAGATATTATAGTACACAAGCAAGTAGTGCTTGCGCAGGCACGAGTGAATTATTCACCCGAGAATTATTCTCTCTCCGTTTGGGTACTCTCAGAAATCGATGGGACCGAAGACCGACACGACTGGGGAGAGATCAGGTGCAGGACCGACTTTTTACATGCCCATCCGACGCATGGATCATCTTACTTTCCAGACAATCGAGTGATCGCCAGTATTACGTGATTTCAAACCGCGACCTCCGCGTGTACACGGTGGCAACATAATAAATAATATCACAATGTTATAATACAAAAGCATCATGAACATCAATGTAATGCAATGAGAAAATGCTTCCATTTTGAAAACAAACAGCTATCACGTTACCAAGACGGTCCATTAAGAGAACAAAGACCGTCAGCTCTTTCATGCGTTATAGAATATGATTTTAATTATCTATTGTGATGCCATGAGTTATGTAATGCGTGTTCTGTTAGGTATTTCATATTGTGTATATAATTGAGTTTAATAAAATAATATCTGTAGTAGATAAGTAGAAAGTATCGGTGGTCGGGTTTTGATATAGATTTAGTTTTTTTTTTCACTTTTGGAATATCGTTTTCTTCCCGATGATTTGCTTGCTATGCAGCATGTCACGGGAGGGTTGACACTATATAAATATCAATCTGTTGTTTTTTTTAATTTTCCTTCAGAGACAATCGGGTAAAAAGTCTCATCATCATCATCAGCCAATAGTCGTCCACAGCTGGACATAGGCCTCTACAATATCACGCCACTGACTGAGATGGGCTCTCCTTATCTAATTTCTGTCTGCCACTTTACGTATGTCGTCACTCCATCTCGCTTGAGGACGTCCCACACTACGTTTGTCAGCTCGCGATCTCCACTCAAGAACTCGTTTGCTCCAACGATTATCGGTTCTACGGCAAATATGGTCAGCCCACTGCCAGTCCAGTTTGCTAATCCGGTAGCCTATGTTGATAATTTTGGTTACCTGTCTGATCACCACGCCTCGTTCCGGATTCGATCTTTCAGAGAAACTCTAAGGCCTCGTTTACGGAAACGCGGGGCGTCGCGCGTCGCGTGTGGCGTAGCGTCTCGCGGCGCGTCGGACGTTTTTATTGTTTACGTAGCGGCGGCGCGTGAAGCGGCGCGTATCATCGCACGCGTAAACACAAACTTATAGCAATATATGATGCTGTTTATAGAGACGCGGGGCGGGAAAAGTGGCGGTGCCCGCCGCAGCGCCCGCGGCGGGTACCGCCGCGTGCAACGGCGGTGCAACTCACTTTTTAACATACAATTTTCTTGTAAAAAAAAAACGATCATATCATACTCCATTGCGATGGTGACTACGTCTGTGTTGCATGATTACCAAATAGACTGGCAGAAGGTTCCGCCACAGGCATCGCTTCATCGAGAATCGCCGCTGCGTGCGCCGCCGCGATGAACGCCGCGTGAGACGCGGCGATGCCATCCGCGGGCGCCGCCGTAAAACACGCTCCATTTCAAGCAAACGCGTGTAAAATCGCTTCTCCGTAAACACACTCATACAACGCCCTACATTTGAATTTAGTGCGGGCCGCGCCGCCACACGCGACGCGCGACGCCCCGCGTCTCCGTAAATGAGGCCTAAGTGGTTGGCAACAGTGAACGCGCGGTGACTTGAGCCTAGCGCGGGCGCGGCGGCGGTCGCGGCGGGTGGCCACAGTGACGGGCTGTTGCGGCGATAACATTTATTGCAGGTGTCGCAAACCTTTTATGAGGATTCTGTATTTTTTACTGGATAGGCCAATCCTGAGATGGGAGGCGTTGATCATAAGAGATGGTGTGCTGGGTGCTCACGAAATAACTAAAAACAGTTAAATGAATGGAGATTAAAAAAAAAAATATGTTAAGAATTGAAATTGTAGTCAAAAATATTTATTTTATTTATTAAGAAACATCAATAGTATACATATTATACACTTACAATTTCAAATGTCCAAAAAAACCTTTTTTATACATGTATTTAAAGTTATTTAATAATAATAAAATACTTAAAATGAGCGACAAGACCGAAATGGTTTGATACCCCGCCAGCCGCGCGATCGGTCGCTTGTTGACTAGGCCCGCAGTGTGGCCAGAACGAGCGGATAGGAACGTTTGAAAAGTACGCCTGCTAACTCGCTCAAGCCGGTCGCGCTAGGCTCCCGCCTAAGTCACTTCAGTGTGGCCGCAAGCGGCGGTTTCATATGTTTGATATTTCGCGCCCGCCGCCGCCGCCGCGCTAGGCCTGCAGTGTGGCCGACCACTAAGCATAGTCCTCTCTATAGCTCGCTGAGCGACTTTAAATTTGTGAACCAGCCGTGCCGCGTGTTCACGTTTTGGCTCCGTATGTCATAATAGGTAGGCTGCACTGATTGAAGACTTTTCTCTTCTGATTCTGGGTGATAGGTGATCGGCGACGAAAATACTTGACGTAATTTCCCGAACGCATCGCTTTACCTAATGGTAAAAAGTCTACTGAATAAATATTGTATTCACAATTTTCATACAGTATAAATAATATTATGCGGTTACAGCTCAGTTGGCGAACGCTTGCCTTGGAAACAAGGTGCGCAGGTTCAAACCCCGGCTCGCACCTCTGATTTCTTTAATTAATCATGTGCGAATCGTCTTTCTGCGATTGTTACTAGCTTTTGGTGAAAGAAAACATCGTGAGGAAACCTGCATGTCTGAGAAAGCCTAAATAGCTTTTGAATGACGTGTGAAGTCTGCCAACCCGCACTTGGTCAGCGTGGTGGACTAAGGCCTAAGCCCCCTCATCTTGAGGGGAGTCCCGTGCCCAGCAGTGGGACATAAACCAGGGCTGGTATTATTATTATAAATAACATTATCGCTCATATTTCTTTTCACATTTTAAAATTACTGAACTACGATCGAGATCCATTCAGAGAATATTTAAGTCGTATCTTAAATAGATACCTCGCTTTGATATAGTTCTTAGAAATATGATAATTTCTGACCCATTTGATGTCTAAGAAATTTAATGAATGATATTATTAGTTAGTACTCTAGACAGAATATTATAGGAAAATCATATTATTTTAGCTAATTCAGTATAGTGAAAACTAAAATCTATACATGAGCAGCGTATTTATTTTATTTTTTTTCGATATAATCTAGTACGAGCTTCCAAAAGTAAAACAGAGTGTTAGTAAAACCTTGTCCGATCGCTGAGGGTAGATATTATAAACCATAGATATGTTATATCCCTACTAATGCGCGCCAAAAATTGTGACTCATGTAATTAAAATATTTTCTCATATATAGTTAAGTTAAGGTATGATATCCTCTCCTTATTATTTACTTTTGTACGGTACTTTGTCCATTTTCTAAATACGCATGAAGGCATTTTACTTGATTTTCAAAGGCACACGTCACGTTCGTTACATTTTACCGACGCGTGACTTACTGCTAGTTTCCCTAAATCAATTTAAGTGAATTTCGTTGTTCGACTTTTCGTGCGCTAATGGCATATCTATTGTATAAAATATTAAAAAAAATATAAAAATATTTTTTTTTTACCAAAAGGTATTCTAGAACAAAAACGTGTTTCTTAAATCAATCATCATTACTCATTCCATCACGAAGAGCCTAAAAGAATACTTTATTTAACAAAAAGCCTTAATTTAGGCGTGTCTTGGCAGGCGCTCGTAAAAACTTGAGCGCGGAGGACATTTGCCGATTCTATTCTAGCTGTAAAAACTTCTAACATAATATAAAACGTCGGAGATCCGTATCGGTTGTTCCCAGTTGAGGAAATTGCTGAAACTGATTACTCCGACTTTGAGTTTTCTTCGGAAACGATAAATCGTAAAGTTGATGTGATTTTTGGTGAATTCGCGACTGTATTGATGAGTCTTTATCTAAAATTGAGAAAAAGTTAAGGTTCTCAATAACGAATTCTCTGAAATAAATTGCTTACCAACCATGAGTTTTGAGAAAATTTGTAAAGTACTAAAAATATTTTAAATACTGAACCAAATTCCACATAGCCAATGAAAACATCGGGTCCTAAAATAAAACCTTTTATATCCCTTGACTAAAAAACAAATAACGAAAACCATTTTCAATCGCGAAATTCATCTTAAGAACTCTTTTGTTTCTCGCAAAAAATAAGCAAAGGAAAGTAAAGATTAAGATTCAGCAAAAAAGCACGATCCCGAAATAAAATGCCAGCAAAAACCGCTGGACTAACAAGGTACCTGTAGAAGAAAACTAGACTGTTACGTCATAACAGCCCTTAGATTGTTTTACATAAGCGGCAAAGATGTCTTTTTTTTTGTGAAAAACTCTTATCTGCCACATCATTCGTCAACAGAGGTCGACTCAAGAAAATGTCCTATTTATATTTTTACGCAACCCTTAAAATGTGTTCTACTCTAAAATCTCTACTCGAAAATTCGTCGCCTCTTTTTCATTATTGATGTAAGGGTTGATATAACGATGATAATTAATCTGTGAAAGATATAGATTGGATAATATAGATATCAGATAAGTTCTTGGCTACCAAAAGTAAACTAAGATTTAGTTGCTAAGTCGTTAACGGCAAACTTTTGCGATCTTTTTCTCATTGAATCTTTGTAGGTAAAGCATATTTTTTTATTTTGCATTGCCTTCAAATTTTTATCATCAAATTATTAAAAAATTGTGTATCAATCCAAACTGTGAAGGAGAAGAAACTCTCATCAAAAGGATCTTTAGGGTTTATATTATACATTTTTAAGAATGAACTGTTAAAGTTATGTACCTACAATCTGCAGGTTGGCTTTACTCGATTTCTATATTCCCTCGCAGGCGGACTAATTGATCACGCTATTGTGCAGATCCGAGCCATCAGCCATTATGGAGGAAATGTTTTGAAGTTAAATATGCCCATATTTAAATAGGAACTCCATAATTTTTAGTGGTATATAATAGCCAAGACACAAATCACAGCCTAAACAAACTATCAGAATACTTCAGCAAAGTTATACCTTGCATTTTTATTGTTCCTTATTTTAGGACAAAACAGGTCGATCACATGATTGTGTCGGTCTTCCATCCTATCAGATTGTGAGAATGAAAAAACGTTCTCTGAATATAAATACTAGATCAATTTCGTCAGAAAAAAAAACGAAATTTAAGAAAAATATGACATACATCAGGTCCATTATTTCGAAAAGAGTTTCCTCTGCATTTAAACATTACAGATCCATTTTCTCCGCCGAACCACAGCAATTTTGAATGAAAAACCGGCCTACGCCTTTACACCATTTAATTTATGAGCTAATTTATCAGAGCGGCCATCTAAATAAGTCCTAGTATACGAAGAATGTTGGCACCATTCGTTTTGAATTGTTTTGTTTGTGGCCTTGAAGTTTGCATATTAGAATTTTCCCCTAGTCTTCAATCAAAGTTGTGAAGTGGTTATTATGTCTGTAAGGTTTATTTTCGAACTCAAGTGCTATCAACATTAATATTTAAATAAAATAATAGTAAATAAATACAGTATTATTGTATTACGGTACGTTATTTGACTGATTAAAAGAATTTGAGAACCTCCTCCTTTTTTGAAGTCGGTGAAATTACTTAGAGTTAAATTACGAATGAACAATAGGTATAGGTATTTTTGAGAATGTTAGTACTTTCATTGTTTGATTTAACCTTAATTAGTCAAAACCATTAAGACCCCACGCCGTAATAAGCCTCAGAAGCTCTCCAATCAAACCATTAAGTTAATGGAAACCCGGACTGAGATGAGACTGCAATCTTCAGCTGATATGTCAGAATATGCTGAACTCAATAGACGAATCTCGAAATCCATGCGTCACGACTTGCGTTCCTATAATACAGCATGTATTAAGGACGCAATTGAGCGGAACCAAGGCTCTAAAGTGTTCGCAAAGAATTCGTCTATTGGGCGCAGCCATATGACTAGGCTGAAGATCGACGACGGCAGTGTCATCTCATCGAAACCGGAGATATTGAGAGAGCTCGAGAGGTTTTACGGACAGTTATACACCTCAACACAGGAACCCATTGCCAGAACAGCTCAGGACACCAGAGCCAAATTAACCCGACACTACACTGAGGACATCCCAGACATCAGCCTGTACGAGATTAGAATGGCTCTCAAACAGCTTAAGAACAACAAGGCGCCGGGTGAAGACGGAATCACAACAGAACTTCTGAGAGCGGGTGGAAAACCGGTACTTTTAGTCCTCCAGAAGTTATTTAATTCCGTCTTACTCGAGGGTACTACGCCAGAAGCATGGCACGGGAGTGTGGTGGTTCTTTTCTTCAAAAAAGGTGATAACACCTTATTGAAGAATTATAGACCCATCTCACTCCTGAGCCATGTATACAAGCTGTTTTCGAGAGTCATTACGAACCGTCTCGAACGCAGGTTTGATGACTTCCAGCCTCCCGAACAAGCCGGGTTCCGAAAAGGCTTTAGCACCGTAGACCACATACATACGCTCCGCCAGATTATACAGAAGACCGAGGAGTATAATCGGCCATTATGTCTAGCGTTTGTGGACTACGAGAAAGCCTTTGATTCAATCGAGACCTGGGCGGTATTGCAGTCCCTCCAGCGGTGTCACATTGACTATAGGTACATCGAAGTGTTGAAGTGTTTGTACAGCAACGCCACCATGTCGATCCGACTACAGGACGAGAGCACGAAACCAATCCTATTGCAGCGGGGCGTGAGACAGGGAGACGTTATTTCTCCGAAACTGTTCACGAACGCATTGGAGGACGTTTTCAAGCTCTTGGACTGGTACGGATTCGGCATCAACATCAATGGCGAATACATCACTCACCTTCGTTTTGCCGATGATATAGTCATTATGGCAGAATCGCTGGAGGACCTCAATACAATGCTCAGCGACCTCAGTAGCGTTTCCCAACAGGTGGGTCTTAAAATGAACATGGACAAGACGAAGATCATGTCTAATGTCCATGTTGCACCCGTACCGGTAGTTGTTGGGAACGTTACACTCGAAGTTGTTGACCACTACGTATACCTAGGACAAACTATCCAGTTAGGTCGGTCCAACTTCGACAAAGAGGTCGCCCGAAGAATCCAACTCGGATGGGCAGCGTTCGGGAAACTACGTGACATCTTCTCATCAGAAATTCCGCAGTGCCTGAAGACAAAGGTTTTTAACCAGTGTGTGTTGCCAGTGATGACATATGGTACTGAGACGTGGTCTCTAACAGCTGGCCTTTTGGAGAAGCTCAGAGTCACACAACGAGCTATGGAGAGAGCTATGCTCGGAGTTTCTTTGCGCGACAGAATCCGGAATGAGGAGATTCGCCGAAGAACCAAGGTCACCGACATAGCTCGTAGAATATGCAAGTTGAAGTGGCAGTGGGCCGGCCACATCGCTCGAAGAACCGATAACCGTTGGGGAAGAAAGGTTCTCGAGTGGCGACCACGAACCGGAAGACGCAGCGTAGGCAGGCCTCCCACTAGGTGGACCGACGACATTGTTCGCGTCGCAGGAAACCGGTGGATGCAAATAGCAAATTGTCGTTCATTGTGGCGGTCTAAGGGGGAGGCCTTTGTTCAGCAGTGGACGTCTTCCGGCTGGTGATGATGATGATGATGATGAGTCAAAACCATGGCTCGAAAGCCAACACAAGTAGGTTTAACATTAAAGATTTCTACGTGGGTTCCAAAGTCCAGTTTTAAATTAGTATAAAATAACGTTAGCTATGTTTTTTGATATTTGTAAAGGTTATTCAAGGATTTCGTGTGTCGATCTTGTACTCCCGATGCGGGAGAAGACGCGGTGCATCATTGCGAGCACCGCGAAAGAGCCGAGGGAGCGTTTATTTCTGCTACCCCCAGTGCGACGTGATCTAGAAGAAGAAAAGAAGAAGAAGAAAAATCATTTATTGGTATACACCATGGAAATACAAAAAAGAACAAGCAATAGGTAAAATATACTTAAAATGTAACATAATACTTCCACGGGACATGCCAAATGGCCAACAGCTCAGCTTATGTTAGGTGATATTACACCTAACGCTGATTTTCAGCTGCAGCCCGGGAGTAACGGAAGCTTATAGATTATAGTATATTACACAAATTAATTAATACCTACCTATGGACAGTAAAATATATAAGTTTAAAAGTAGGTACACCTGTGGGCAGAATTAACTCACAATTAAAGACTACAGCTAAATATATAAATTAATATACAGAAGGAAAAAAAAAAAACTTAACAGGTTATAAATACTGCAGGCATGCAACAGAAGGCAGATACAGTCCAAGACCAAACAAACTTACAACAGCACAAGCTGAAGATAATGATATAGAGCTATTAACCAACTAATAAGAGCTATTAAACATCTAATAAGAAACTGCTAGCTGCGAACACTACGAAATATTAAGATTATATAATAGCAAAGTTACCTCGTATATTTTCATATTCTTTTTGATGAGATAGTAAGAAAATTTTAACTTGTTTTTTAAAGGTTACAATATTATTACAGTCCTTAATTGGGGGAGGAATGTTGTTCCAACACTTTGTTGCTGCGTAACGGAAACTACCCTTGAACGCCTGCGTTCTATGTGGTATATAAGAAAGTGGCGGAGCACAACGTCTGCCTTTCCCAATTTTATGTCTAGATGTCCAAATCAGTTTGTTGTACAGATACAAAGGAGCACGTGTTTTAATTATCCCAAACATCAGACTAGCTAAGTGTAACTTGCGACGAGCCTGCATTTTCAATAAATTACTTTTATTAAAAAATGGCGTTACGTGTGTTCTTGGAGGTATATCAAAACAAAAACGCGCGCAGGCATTTTGAAGCCTTTGTATTTGACGTTCGGTTCCAGATAAGAGTCTTGGCCCGTATACAGTATCTGCGTAATTGAGCTTGGATAACACAATCGATTCCACTAGCAAAATTCGCAAATCTTCGCTAATAAATTGCCGCATTTTATAGAGAACCTTCAGCCTGTAAAATCCATTGCGAATAGCATCTGATATATGCTTTTCAAAACGAAGATTTGAATCCATAATAAGACCCAGATTACGGGCCTCGTACACACGTTCAATGGGTTGCCCTTTCACCATGACGTCGAACACAGAGGAGTTCATTGCGCTCAATTGGTGCTTTGCGCCAAAAACCATTAACTTAGTTTTAACAGGGTTGAGTACAAGAGAGTTGTTATCAGACCAGTGCACTATTCTATGAAGATCTTCGTTCAGAAGCCTTACAGCTTGTTCATAATCTTGGGGCTTAAAAGATATATATATTTGGATGTCATCCGCATAAATGTGATATTTGGAGTTGCGTATAGTTGTAACTATATCAGCACAATAAAGAATAAATAATAATGGTCCTAAGATTGATCCTTGAGGGACTCCCCTAGTGACGGAACGCAAGCTAGATGTTGATGTGGAACCATCCGCGCGACGTAACTCCACCATTTGCGCACGGTTGCTCAAATCTAGTGAGTGTCCAGTGCTGGTTAGACTTTGGCGAGGTCCGAACTGAGAACACAGAGTCTCTTTATAGGCCGGTAAATGTTTTATCCTGGCCTCCGTCCGTATGACGACCGGGAGGACCTTTTGAAGCTTTCCTTCCCTACAAAAAGCCAATCTAGATTCGTCCATTTTATCGCAAAATAGTAGTATGGAAACATTGCCTTTTTAAAGGCGATACTGGTAGAGATGATCCACCGAGAGAGCGAGCTGCGATGCTCGGTCAGGGCCTAAGCGGTTGATGTTGGGATGTTGTAAATATACATTTACTGTCTTATTAATAAAAATCGCTTATTTTTCTCTTACTCCAAAGTTACGTCGGAAGTAGTTAATTCTAGACTAGTCACGGAATAGCTACGTCTTAATAACGGTATTAATAAATACGAAGTAGGTTCGGAGTAACAATACAATTCTTACACTGAGACTAAGGTGTATGTTATGGCAACCCACTGAAATTAAAAGTAAAAAAAATGAACAAAATGACTAAAAAGACACTGGCAGTTAGGTAAATTTTGATATTTGACACTTTTATTTGACAATCACAACTTTCACTCTATATTTATCTTACATCATAATATTCTATATTTCTCTTACATCATAATATTCTGTATTTCTCTTGTTGAATTCAAGATAGTGGTTTTAGAATTTGTGTTTTTTTATTAGCAGAATATTATCTATAAATCAAGAAAGTATATAACAAGTAGGCCGGGGATCTAGCCTGTTACACACCGTCCCTAACAAGAAACTACAGTGCACCTCAAAAAACGCGTGTAAGAGCAGAAACCACGGTGGGCCTCAAGCACGAGCCGGCGCGTGTAATGCAAAGCTTGCTGACAATGCAACCTATCCAAGAACAGAAGGGCTATTGTATGGACGCATCCAGCATGTGTACCGAAAACCAGCTGACGGCGCACAACTAGATCCATTGTATGGACCCATAGCGACGGAATCGGCTCTTCACTTAGCTTCTAACATCGAAGCGGTCACTACATATTTAAATTAGATATTAAAAATGTAATTTAAATTAATAAAAATTAGTTTTAAAATCTGTTCTAAGTTATTTCTGAACATCCGGCTGTAGCCTACATAACTAGCCTAATAGTTTAGTTTATTGAGATAGTTTATTTACCTCTCCACGAGCCCAAATCCTTTTTGCAGCTATTAATGGTAATATTTCTTCAATTCTTTCTATAATTCTCAAATCGTCAATGAAATAATCTCTATTCATTTTAATCTACAATAATTACAATATACCACTAACACTAAAACTACACTGGTAAGTACTCGAACGAATACCAAACAAATATGAAAATATATTTAGGTTATGTTTAGTATATATATCTCAATGGAAGTTAGAAATACAATACAAATCTATGCTTACTCAAGCGTTAAACCATGGGGCTCCGCGGAGTAACTTTTAGTCCGGGAGTAAATTTTGATTAGACAACTCCGTCCTTAGTCCTAGTTTATTAATACCATAACTGCCTAATCTTTGCGTAAGTCTTGGAGTAAAGTTGTGCTGACGCTAATCATAATTTATTAATAAGGCTGTAAGTATTTTAAACCTCGATAGCGCGATTCAGAAATAGGTGGTGTCTCGTATTTGTGATACTCGCTACACGAGGCACGAGGCATGACGACAGATAATCACACATCCTTTTGTACCTCATTCTAGGAGTTGCGTGTTCCATGCGCCCAAGTTTAGGTAATAACATTTGTATTTTACGACATTCCGTGTGACACGTTTATGAGGATATTTTGGGTTATGAAAGGGCGAAATAGAGGTTATAGATAGTGACATCTGTTGAAAATAAGAGCATACTGACTTCTCATGATCGCACAATTTCGAAAATCAAACTTACTGCAGTTCGATTCTTGATTCAAGCTAATTATTTTTCTGTTTCTGACAAAATTTGCGGGAATTATCTGTGCTGGTGGCGGAAACATGAAGCTTATAGGTCAAAAATGGAGTCCAAACTCCAAATAGTTGATTGAGGCATACGCTATCCCTTTCATTGAGGCCGGATCTCTCTTTCTAAGTGGTTCAATGTGTGGTCCATGTAATAATTTAAATTACCCGAGAAATGGATACCCTAATATAGAAATGCTCTACTTCAACATCAAAAGATTGTTTTCCACCCGAAAACATAAAATACGATGACAATCATGTCTAATATTTTTTTTTTTGGTATTGTTCTGCGAGTACGATTAGAATACAGCATATTATATTATATATTACGATTAGAGCATTAGCTCTATTGTGTTTTCGCCAATTGTACTCAAATGCAATTTTAAATATCGATTTTAAGGGTTCGTATTTTGTGGCAACACTGGCGCTTATTGTCAGCATGAAACTGTCTGTCATTTAAATCGATCCAACATTTAAATACCATCATTTCACGATAAAGTGAATTAAACTAATAAGAATGGTGATAAAATGTGTAGTACTTAGTTGCAAAAATATAGTAAGTCCGTAAGTCCGATTTGTTCAATAATGTACCTACCGATGATCCCTTTGGATTATGTACCATATTTTCGATCAGTTCTTCTTTCGATAGGCACATAACACGTTTTCAGTTTGTTTGTTAGTATTGGGTTTAACTTTCTATTAATTTGTAGTTGAATTATCTAATTTAAAATATTTTACATTGTTTTCATAGAGTAACCATGGTAAAGATTTTTTGAAGACTTTCCGTTTTGGGGATTTTTTTACCGCCACTTTATGATAAAAAATATACGATGTAGGTATTTAGTTCAAAGGATTGATATGGAAAAAATATTGTATGTTCAAGTGTGTATGTAGTTTTAAACATATTATTAAAATCATATTTATTCTTGTCGCCTCTTAGTCCTGTCGCGTCTAGTAGCCTCTGTGGCGCAGTGGGAAACCGCTTGCTTGCGTACCGGGGGTCGCAGGTTCGAATCCTGCGGGGAGCAACAACTTTGTATATTTGTTCCTTACTGGCTAGGACAATGCAGGCTGGTCATCTGATTGTCTGTAAAGTAAGATGATCCATGCGTCGGATAGGCATATAAAAAGTCGGTCCTGCGCCCTCAGAGAAAGTACCAAAGGAGTTAGTATCGCGTCGATTCCCCGAACAAATTTTTCGTGGCACTTTTGCGGGGTGCGGGAGGCGAAGTAAACACACACAGATACACTTTCACGCATACCCACACTATGATAAACTCGCAACACATTCAAAAATACACGCACACAAATAAAGAATGACCTGACCATATGACCAAAAATTTGGCAGAGGGGATTAGCGCATCATGCTCTCTCCAGTGGTATCTCCTCTAACCCTGCGCCTGACCTCTCCCCAGTCGTGTTGATCTTTCGTATCACTAAATTATGAGAGGTAAAAGGAAGAAAGGGTGCACTTGTGGCTACGCAAGCATTTGTGCACTGGCTGATGGCTGATCTTGCGAAAGATTGGCCGCTGTGGTCGTATCGGCGAGAGTACCTATATCATTTTATAAATATACATATAATCACGCCTCTTTCCCATAGGGGTAGGCAGATACCACTTCTTTCCACTTGCTACGATCCTTATATACTTGTATCGCTTCGTCCACTTTCATTATTCCCTTCATACATGCTCTTCGGTTTAGGGTACTCTTGACCTGGCCTTTTTTCAAGACGTCCCTGATTTGGTCTTGAAACGTCCGCCTAAGTCTACCCCTTCCAACACTTTCATTCACACTCGCCTTATACACTATTTTCGTCAATCGTTCCTCATTCATTCTCTCGACATGGCCAAACCATCTCAGCATACCTCAATTTTTGTCAAAACATCTTCTTTCATACCACAACGTTTCCTTATGTCACTATTTCTTAACCTGTCACTATACCTGTCACCTGTCAATATACATACTGTTTTATTTACCCGTGGTCAATATTAATACATTTTTTATTTTCTTGTAGATTTCCTAAAGATATTGAGCGAAGGAATATTATGACTATCCATTGTCCCATTCGAAAAGAAATTTTATGAAGCTGCAATGATCTGCAGTTGGTCCAATGGAAACCTAAATTTACTGCAAATGCTTTTTCTATCGTCTAATATGTGGGTTACAAGGTGTTTTAGTTGTTTGAATATAATGGAAATTGCTATTCAATATCTTGTGATTAATCGGAAATCGTTAAACGTACTGAATAAATGATCTTGTAATACAATTTCTTTTTATCATAACTTCATATTCTTTTATTTTCACAACCATTAACTTATTATTTATTTATTACTTGATTGTCTGTAAAGTAAGATGCTCCATGCGTCAGATAGGTATGTAAAATGTTGGTCCTGCGCCTGGTCTCTCAACGGTCGCGTTGGTTTTTCGTCCCGTCGTATTTTGAGAGGTAAACGGAAGCAACTAGACATATTTAATCGGTTTAAACTTAAAGCTTAAACAAGCCAAGTAAGTCTTATTAAGCGACGAAGTTAAAAAGATGTCCTGATTTTTCATGAAACATCAAGGTTACCCTCTTAGAAAGGGAGATTCGACCTCAATTAAAGGGATAGCGTTGACCTCAGTCATGTATTTGGGAGTGTTGTCTCCACTTTGATCCTATATCTTCATGGGTGGAAACGTGAACTGACGGTTTTATCATGACGTGTAGTTTGACAGTTTCGTATAGACAGTAGCGACACTATCGGCAAAAATAATTTTGTCAGCCTGAGGCTTGAAAATAAATAAACAAGAGCGCAATTTCTTTGTGCCACTTTTCGGACCGTAACAGATAATCTAGATTAAATATTATATCGATCGTGCTAAAAAATGAATTGAGTATGATTGACCTAAAATTTGTGACCATTTTACGAAAACTACAGGAATTACGAAGAAGCTGCTATGAATACAGAATACAAATTCCTTAATGTAGCCTTTTTGGCCCGCTGTTCTCAGCGACAGATCAGAAGTGGGTGCTAAACTCAACCCTATATGAGATCACTCAATCACACTACTATTAGGTACTATTACAAAAATCCTTTCATTAGATACGAGTACATTAGATATAATAAACTTTCCAGTATGGGGATATCTAATTTTGATGATTTGATGCCGTGAAGCACTATCCTAAAATGAGTAAAAAATAAATAAACTCGGTAGCGTTTACAATCTCCTCCCGTTGGATGTCCGTAAGAGGCGACTAAGGGAAAACAAGAAGACGCCCGTCTTACTGCCCAGTAGCGTCTTCCTATTGGACTATCTACTCCCTATACTGCAATTATGGCAAACCCTCCCGTCCAAGGGCCTTTATTCAGCAGTGGATTTTTTTTCGGCTGATGATGACGCTGATCGTATACAATCTTATGAATTGTTCTTTGGCAGCCATGTGTAATACATACATAAAGCAATTTCTATATTTTTTACTTAGATAATTTACTTCACCCGCTTTTGTATAAAAGCTGAAAAATACTTTATCCTATAACTCCATATCCTTTACCTAAAATTCCCTTCAATACCAAGATATAAAAATGTTTTCCGCCACCGCGCCGCGGGCGGTGTGACCTACAAATAAGGTATAAGCAAGTCTTTGGAATATACGGTACTATAATCCGCCTACAACGAGCGAGAAGCCGTCGTTGTAATATTCTACATATGTATTTACATGTTTTTTTTTTAATATATTAAATTATGTATTCGGTTTTTTGAATGTTGATCGTAATTTCGTAATTTTTGCCTTACCTTATTTTATCAGAATAAAAAAAGAACACGTTTTGTTATAAGAAGTTGATAGGTACTTCTTTTGATACTTTTGGGAACAAAAGGTGGCAAACGCGTATTAATGTGGTAAGTACTCTAGTAATTTGAACGGTTTTCGTTTCGCTTACGAAAAACTCTGAAAACGAGTACGGAAATCGAATCACGGAGAATATTAATATGCATTCAAAAAATGACCATATCGTGTCTGGCCTGTCTACTGTCATCGTCATAATCAGCCGGAAGAGGTCCACTGCTGAACACAGGCCTCCCCCTTAGAACGCCACAATGAAAGACAATCTGCTATTTGCATCCACCGGTTACCTGTGACGCGCACAATGTCGTCTGTCCATCCAGTGGGAGGCCTGCCTACGCTGCGTCGTACGGTTTGTGGTCACCACTCGAAAACATTTCGTTACCACCGGTTATCGGTTCTTCTGCTCTACTTGCAGATTCTGAGAGTATCTCCATATTTCGGATTCTGTCGCGCAAAGAAACTCCAAGCATAGCTCTCTCGATATATCGTTGTATCATGTCTGTCGACTGTACCACAGTGTGAATAAAACACTATGAACAAACTGTTCTAATTACATAGACAGTCAATATGTATATAGTTTGGCGGCATGTATTGAAACGGCAACGAGCCATGAAGGATTCATCTCTTTAATTTTGACAGGAACGTGCACGACCCGGCTGGATACGCGACTGGCTTGCTTCAAATAGTTGCTTGCAACAAAATTGTTTGCTTATTACGTTCATAGCACGGTCGGTACCGGGCTGGTCATGTGGGCATAGTCTTTAAATAGAGAATTGAGTGCTTATTATATTAGGCAATGGGGGTTTTCTATACGACCAGTCACTAAGTGTACTACCGTTTGTTTGCAAACTTAGAACTAAATCATTAAAATATTAAATTTAGTAGCAAAAAGCTTTTTTACTCGAATGCGAATTTGACAGTTTTTTTTAATAATAAACAAAACATTCATGATTGAAAGCATTTTCCTCAAACGTCGACGCTTCGTTTCTATAAAAAGAAAACAATTCTTATAAAAGAGCCCATTTCAGGCTCAGAGATTAAAGGATTATGAATGCAGGGTGGGATCAAGGACTTGTATGAAAACCGTAAAAATCGTAATTCAGTGGTTGAATCGAATGATTTGTGAAACCGGATTTATGGACCCGATTTTATCGGCGGTTATTTTTTTAGTATTTTTTTTTAATATTCATATCTGTCGAAAACTTTATATTATTAGCAATAAAGATGGGTGGGCCCACCCATCCACCGAATCCTATGTGTCAGGCTTGAGTTTTGGTGGCATTGGATCTCACAAGTTTGGCATCACCCCATTCGGAGACAGCCTGAAATGTGAGACTCGCGCACTCCACCAAGGCTACTCTTTCAGACTGGATAACATCCTTACTGACCTGAGCACTCAGCATATATCTCTCCACAATAGTGCTACCCATAGATACCGGGCATCAGCAGATAATAATGAATAAAACCTTTAACAAAAAATAAAATGTATTCACACCAATGTCTAATATCTAGGATAATGCAACAGCAGCTATACTCTTCCCATGGGAAATAACCCATAGCACCGTATCACTGATTACACGTTTAGCGGTTACCTTAAAGACCCCTTTTTAAAGGTAGGCTAGATCCGTTGGAGTTTTGCCAACGAGGTCAAATACGGTGTCGCTAGCTGTGTAGCAAAAACTTTCTACCCAAGGGTTAAAAACAAGGTTACTAATATACAAATTCAAGACATGTAAGCACCACCTTTAGCAACTCATCTAAAAAACACGTATTACCAATGGAAATTACTAATACTCTTTTGCTCATCACCTGAGACATTTACTAAGTATCTATAGCAATATTTTTTTCAACTACAGTGCCTACAAATTTTTACGCAATGCTTACGACACGTCCGGTGTGTGCCTTTTAGCCCGCCGCTTGGGCTAATATATCACAATCGCAATGTCGAGGGGTCGCAATCCCACTGCAGTCTCTGCCGTAATCGATGGAGGTCTAGGGATCACACCCCAGACGTCCAGTGACTTTAAAAGCTGCGGTGGTACGTGGTACCTACTACAATATTTGAGGAGCAGGACTGGGGTAGTACAGAAGATTGCAGACACATACGCCATCTTCGGCGTTATATTCTTGAGGGAAGTAAGCTTGCAATATTCTATAAGAGTAGCTGTGCTGCACCGTAGCCCGTTCCTTTTGTTGCCAGCATATCTGACTGACGGTTTTAACACAGGTGATTCCATCCACGGCTTTGTGGTCAAACATTTGCTCTCAGGACTTGCAAGTTAAAGAGGCAATGAGCAGGCTACATCGCTCGAAGAACCGATAACCAATGGGGAAGAAAAGTTCTGCTGGCGACCACGAATCGGAGACGCAGTATACAGGCTTCCTGGACTGACGACATTGTAAGAGTCGCGGGCTACTAGTGGATGCAAATGGTTAATGTTGTTTTTTGTGACGCTTCATAAGGTAGGCGTTTTACGGCTACTGATGATAATGACTGGTTTGAGTGATCTAAACAATTTTAAGCTTAATAATAATAATAATGTCCTCCTGGCCGAAACGACCACAGCGGCCAATCTTTCACAAGATCAGCACGCAGGAGATATTATAGTGAACAAGCGCTTGCGTAGACACCCTCATAATACCTCTCACTCTCATAATCCGATGGGACGGAAGACCGACACGACCGGGGAGAGGTTAGGCGCAGGTCCGACTTTTTACATGGCCATCCGACGCATGGATCATCTTACTTTACAGACAATCAGGTGATCGGCCTGCATTGTCCTAGCCAGTAAGGAACAACTACTCAAATTTGTTGCCCCCCGCAGGATTGGAACCCGCGACCTCCGGTTTACAAAGCAAGCGGTTTCCCACTGCGCTATGGAGGCTACAAGCCTAAGCTTATCTGTATATTTAATTCCACTATATTTTAGACGCCTGACGCGATAATATAACAGGCCTGTCTATACTTGACAGCGGTTTAGCCGCACGATAACTTGCGGTGAGCCGCGATGCGTCGGTCGCAGTGGCCAGCCTCTATGTAGGTAATGCTCCTCTATTATACAGTCGTAGATGTATTGTATTTTATTGTTTGTTTAGTGTTTATAAGATAATAAGGTAATTGCGGCTTTTACTACAATTATTTATAACATACTTTAGTATCTGCGTATAGTTTGTAGTAGATACCTACAGATCGCTGTCAGTAAAGTCCTGAATAACCCAAGACGGTGAAATCAATAATAATAATAATATCTTGGGACGATCCACACACGGTCAACCGCTCCCAAACTAGGCAGAGTCTGTACTATGGAAACCAGACAAGTGATACTAATACTTATATACTTTTTTTTTGTAAATATATACTTAAATACGATAAATAACACCCAGACACTTGTTGGGAATCGAACCCACGACCCATCGGGTAGCAGCCAGGGTGTCTAACCACTAGACCAACGGGCCCGTCATTATTCAATAATTGCAAAGCATACTACGTAAATAAACTACACTACTCCTCACCCTTGGTTTTTTTTTTTTGGAATGATAGGCGCTTATGGCCGCAGATGGCCATTACAGCTTCACCGGACAATAGGAGGCGAGCGCTCTAGCCTTAACGGCAGAAGTAGCGACAAGCTCAAGGTCACCTCAGGGAGGCACGGCCTCGGCTTGGGCTGTCGCTTAAGAGAGGGCTGAGTTTACCACCGGTTCACAACGCGCCCCCACTGAGAAGAACCGGCAAGAAACTCAGTGTGGTGATGCACGTCGTTTAGGTCGCATCCCTTCGGCCTCGCCGGCGAGACCGGTGTCTGATTAAGGGAGTATCCGGGTAAGAATGGTACCCTTCCATCTCGGAAAACGACGGGCAGCAGCGCCTTTCTAACTACCGGTAACATCTCGGTTAACAAGTAGATATGTATCAGTTCGATATAGCTAGACAGTTATAGGCAGGCGTATCGCTTAACCTCAGGTGAACAACCTGCTTGTCTTGTAAGCTGAAAAAAAACAAACGGTATATAACGGTTTCGGTTTCACAGTTTCGGCCATACATAAACTGAATTCAGATAGAATTCAGTACAGCAATATGTTAGTAGTTCGTGTCCACATTTTTTTCAGTTCTACAATTTGCCGCACGTGCGCGCCCTGAGTTATTAAAAATCGTGACGCACGATATCGTGTTGTCGTCACGTGAGCCGGGGAAATCCATTACCGGCAAATGCGGTTTCATGACATGGTACAAGATATGAACTGACACCGGGTAGACTTATATTTTAATTCATTTGAAAGTGCCTATAATCATAGATTACAATCTACAATCTTACAATCTATGGACACTAAATCAAAAGTTAATTGATAAACTGAGAGCTTTTGAAATGTACATTTTACTCAAAATATTAGGACTGAAAAATTTCAATTCATAAAGTTTTGCAAAAAATGAATATAAAATTAGAAGTACATAGTGGAAACTATAAAAAAGCAAAACTGCGTATTTTGGACATATTTTTAGCAATTAAACGTTCAAATTACTCGTTCAATTAATAATCAAAGGTAAAAAAAATGTATTCACAAAAAAATAAAGGAAAAAAGGGCCTGGTAGAAGAAGGATATCATGGACTGAAAACATAAGAGACTGGTTGAAGGTGGAAGACACAGACAAATTAATTCGCATGACTGCTGACAGGGAGACATAATATCGACAAATGGTCACTGACCTCCGTGATGGCTTGCTAGTGGATTTAGCTATAAATAAGATAGTTTATATTATCTACTTAGGAATACTATCAATTAATAGCAGCTCACTTTCGAATTTTAAAGCCAAGGCAAATCAGCATTAATGTAAGCACTCACTAATTATATTATCTGCAGCCATCTCATATCAAAATATAAAAATCAAAATTTGGAAATCGAATTTAGTTTTATTGATACGAATATTTTTCCGCTTCCTCCTATACCTTGGGCTATTATTTAACACGCCAAACACGGATTGAAACTAGTAACAAAATTCGACTGGGGACTCGGAGCTCAGAGCGCATCACGTAACTCTTAGTACGTTTGCAGTTAAATCGACCTAATAGTTTAGTTTTTATTTTCGCAGAAACTATAAAAGATCTCAATGATGACCGTGATTTTAGTTATTTCAACTGGACTTCATTACGAGTATGTATCTCTTGGAAAATCAAGTAACGTCTTTCTATTGTATTAGGTGGTAACCTATACTGCGACCCCAAGACGCCGCCAAGCGTGGCAATTATGGCGACCACTCCCTACAAATGGGAGGGTTTTGTTCAGTAGTGGAAGTTTTTCCACTGCTGATGATGATAAAGAAGTAACTCTGTAAATGTGAAAGTGTCCCTCATAGTTGGCCTGTCATGACATTCTTCAAATAATATTGTTGTTTAACGTTGCTGACACGCTATGTAATCAAAATGAAATGCATGTTGTAGACGATCTACAAGACGAATGAAATTGGCAAATTAAAATAATTTTCAATTTTTAAGTCTTCATTATTAAACATGAAAACTTTGAACATATTTCAGATTAATTAATTAGTATCAAAACAATAAGAATTCTTATAACGAACTTTCAAAGCTAAAGAAACAAAATTTAATACAATGAGTTGGGTTTTGCATCGGTCATGCTCGGCATTGAGAAGTCCTTGCTTCTGACTTTTGTACGGAGGTCACCCCTTCCCTCCTGTATGTTTGAGGGGAGTGAAGGTTGTTGCTCAGGTCAGACTCTTGCCTTGGTCTTGCTTAGAGTGACTGGTCTGCCCGCTTCATCGATTTGAGTATTAATATGTAGTAAGCATTTCAGTGAGTTGCAGTTTACTTTCTGACGGTAATGGTGGCAAAAGTACCATACGCTTACAGATTTATTTAGAGACATACTCAATTAGAAGAAAGAGAGAAAACAACTACTATCTTTTAAAACTCAAGTTACATCGCACTATCTCTCCCTTCTATTATATTTCATTATGTAGTTTATTTATTAAAATGTAGAACATCTGAAGTCTAGTAGTCTCTGGGATTGGTCATACTTTGCTTTGCTTGCTCACTATCGAAAAGTGTTTGCTCGTAGTGGCTTAATGTGGCGGCTCTCCCGTTTCCCTACCTTCGCGGGGGTAATGACTGATGCGAACATCATACTCGTGTGCGGCTGCTCTTACGGAGACTAGTCCAAACATTGTCCCTTAATTTGTTTTAAGTTTTTTTTATTATTATTTGATTTATTCCGGTGGCAATATTTTAAACTGTTAAAGTAAAATGTCCAAAACTAAAAATTGCACACTATGTTAAAATAATACCTAATAGGGAAAATCTCATATTTGTAAGAAACAAGGCCATAGGTAATACATATAATAATATACACCGCACTTCAAGTGTAGTGTGTATCAAATTAACTCAAGCTTATTCAGATGTCAACTTATTCATTCACGAGCGGACAGCAAAACTTGGATTAATCGCATTACACTAATCCCCAGTCACTGGACACGTTATTTGTTAGTTCAGTGAATATTGTTCAGGGTGTGCTATCGGAGGAGATAAATCAATCCGCAAAGGTATACAATATAAATTAAGTTCTTTAAAATATTTGATCGCAAAAGGTTTTGTAAGATACATATGTTGTGTTTCAATTCCTTTAAAATCTACATCATACACAGCTTTTTATTTAAGCTTATGATCTCGGAAAATATCAACAACTGACTGGTTGATTAACCTTCATAGACGTACTATAGTAGTATTATTATTATCTTATAATAATAGTAAATAACCTTTTGTTGGATGTTCATCCATCCATCAGGTCCAACAAAATGTTCTTCACTCGTGAGTGTCCTAACACCTATTCACAAGAACTTGAATGATCAATGTCTTTGTTTGCTATCAAAAATCTATCAAAGAAATATTCTTAAAAAGAGATCACTTTTGATATTAACTTTTGACGTATGACATAATACAAATGTTTTATGGCAGCCCGCCCACCTGAGCCTCATCTTTAAAAACTTATATTTTACCATCGCATTTGGCTCAAAGGCATTCTGAAATGGCATTTCACGTGTCATATAATATAATAACAAAAACATTGGAAAGACCACCACAATAAAAATGAAACATCGTAACGTTGACATTAAAGAACATCCCAAATAAAAGTCCCACAAAATTACCCCAGTAACTCTAAATTAAATTTACTCACCTATGAAATTAAACAAGAACAATGGAGCGAGAGCCCGTCAATTTGCCGACGGCGATGACCGCGGGACTCGTCATTACCGTGGAAATACAAGACTAAATTAACTTCTTAATGGTGTGTTTTAATAAGTGTAATAAAAGGTCGATTCGGTCGTTTGAGCAATTTGCGTTCGACCCTTGCAGCAGTTTTGGAAAGTCTCTTTTGTCTTCTGTATCCACTGGATCATCCTGACACGTTTGCTTTTTTTAAACAGGCGGTCTCTTGACTGATATAGGTACCGTACTACGTTCTTCCATTACCGTATCTTTAGATATTTTTGTAGTATAGTAAGTGGGGAATTTGGTGTTATTCAAACTACCCTTATGCCTCTGTCTTGATTTAACAACTGTTGTCTAAATGACAACAACCGGGACCAATATATACGTGATCTTCGAAGCATACGATATACTCATCATCATCACCAGCCGGAGGACGTCCACTGCTGAGCATAGGCCTCCCCCTTCGAACGCCACAATGAATGACAATTGGCTATTTGCGCCCACCGGTTACCTGCGACGTACACAATGTCGTCTGTCCACCTAATGGGAGGCCTACCTACGCTGCGTCTTCCGGTTCGTGGTCGCCACTCGAGAAGCTTTCTTCCCAAGCGGTTATCGGTTCGTCGGGTGATGTGGCCTGCCCATTGCCACTTCAACTTGCAGATTTTAAGAGCTATGTCGGTGACCATGATTCTTCGGCAAATCTCCTCATTCCGGATTCTGTCGCGCAAAGAAACTCCGAGCATAGCTCTCTCCATAGCTCGTTGTGTGACTCTGAGCTTATCTAGAAGGCCAACAGTTAGGGACCACGTCTCAGTACTATATGTCATCACTGGCAACATAAACTGGTTAAAAACCTTCGTCTTCAGGCACTGCGGTATTTCGGACGAGAAGATTTCGCGTAGTTTCCCGAACGCTGCCCATCCGAGTTGGATTCTTCGGGCGACCTCTTTGTCGAAGTTGGACCGACCTAACTAGATAGTTTGTCCTAGGTATACGTAACGGTCAACAACTTCGAGTGTATCGCTCCCAACAACTACCGGTACGGGTGCAACATGGACATTAGACATGATCTTCGTCTTGTCCATGTTCATTTTAAGACCCACCTGTTGGGAAACGCTACTGAGGTCGCTGAGCATCGTATTGAGGTCCTCCAGCGACTCTGCCATAATTACTATATCATCGGCAAAACGAAGGTGAGTGATGTATTCGCCATTGATGTTGATGCCGAATCCGTACCAGTCCAAGAGCTTGAAAACGTCCTCCAATGCGTTCGTGAACAGTTTCGGAGAAATGACGTCTCCCTGTCTCACGCCTTTCTGCAATCGGATTGGTTTAGTACTCTCGTCCTGTAGTCGGATCGACATGGTGGCGTTGCTGTACAAACACTTCAACACTTCGATGTACCTATAGTCAATGTGACACCGCTGGAGGGACTGCAATACCGCCCCGGTCTCGATTGAATCAAAGGCTTTCTCGTAGTCCACAAACGCTAGACATAATGGCCGATTTTACTCCTCGGTCTTCTGTATAATCTGGCGGAGCGAATGTATGTGGTCTACGGTGCCTTACGGTAAAGCCTTTTCGGAACCCGGCTTGTTCGGGAGGCTGGAAGTCATCAAACCTGCGTTCAAGACGGTTCGTAATCACTCTCGAACAGCTTGTATACATGGCTCAGGAGTGAGATAGGTCTATAATTCTTCAATAAACCTTTTTTGAAGAAAAGAACCACCACACTCCTGTGCCATACTTCTGGCGTTGTACCCTCGAGTAAGACGGATTCAAATAACTTCTGGAGGACTAAAACTTTTCCACCCGCTCTCAGAAGTGCTGATGTGATTCCGTCTTCACACGGTGCCTTGTTATTCTTGAGCTGTTTGAGAGCCATTCTAATCTCGTACAGGCTGATGTCTGGGATGGCCTCAGTGTAGTGTCGGGTTAGTTTGGCTCTGGTGTCCTGAGCTGTTCTAGCAATGGGCTCCCGTGTTGAGGTGTGTAACTGTCCATAAAATCTCTTAAGCTCTCTCAATATCTCCGGTTTCGATGAGATGACACTGCCGTCGTCGATCTTTAGCTTTGTCATTTGGCTACGCCCAATAGACGAATTAATAATAATAATAATAATATCTTGGGACAATCCACACACGGTCATCTGATCCCAAACTAGGCAGAGACTGTACTATGGAAACCAGACAACTGATACTTATACTTATATAATTTTTTTTTTGTAAATACATACATATATAGATAAATAACACCCAGACACTTGGTGGGAATCGAACCCACGACCCATCGGTTAGCGGACAGGGTGTCTAACCACTAGACCAACGGGCCCGTCAAACAATCTTCAATCAACTCAATCAATTCAATCTCAATCAATTCAACAATCAATTCAATCAATTCAGTCAATTCTTTGCGAACACTTAGAGCCTTGGTTCCGCTCCATTGCGTCCTTAATACATGCTGTATTATAGGAACGCAAGTCGTATCGCATGGATTTCGAGATTCGTCTATTGAGTTCGGCATATTCCGACATATCAGCTGAAGATTGCAGTCTCATCTCAGTCCGGTTTTCCATTAGCAAAATGGCTCAATGGTTGGTTATTAGAGAGCTTTTGAGGCTTTGTACGGCGTGGGGTCTTAAAGAACTTGGACCCCACTGCATGGACAGTTTGCACCAACCCATCGTTTATCTCGTCCGCAGTTTCGCATTCGGCGAGGCACTGAAAGCGATTATGCAGTTCGAGTTGAAAGTCTTTGGGGTTCTGGATTTGGGCGGATCCTGGACCTTTCGAGCTTAACATTGATATTCAATGTGCTTCTAACAATACGGTGATCACTCCCGGTTTTCACCCTGCCGATCACGGAGACATCATCGAATATATGCTTCTTGGTCGTCATGATGAAGTCGATCTCATTTTTGGTTGAACCATCGGGGCTTATCCACGTCTTCTTCCTTGATGGTCGCTTCTTGAAGAGCTATCGCATAGAGTCTTTCCTTCTCCATGAAGTCGACCAGCCGCTGGCCCCTTTGGTTCCGCTGCCCATACCCATACGACCCCACTCTCAACTCATCGCCATTCCGAGTGCCCACCTTTGCTTTGAAGTCCCCCATAACAACGGTGAAGTATGTTTTGGAGGTATGCATGGCTTCTGCTATCTCCTCATACATAGCCTCTACTTCATCGTCAGGGTGTGCCGAGGTCGGTGCGTATACTTGTATGACCTTCAGCGAATACCGATCGGTTATTCTGAGTATAAGGTACGCTACCCTGCTCGACACACTATCGACCTTTACCACGTTGTTAATAAGGGACTTACGGACGAGAAACCCGACACCACCCTGGTATTTTCGATCTCCTTCCCAGAAGAAGAGCAAGTTTCCGGAATCAAGGGTTATCGTATCCTGTCCCTCTCGTCGGATTTCAGATAAACCCAAGATGTCCCAACGTAACTTGTTCAATTCTCCCTCCAGCTCGATAACCTTCTCATCGGTCCTAAGAGTGCGGACGTTGTGTGTTGCCAGGGCCAAAGTTCGGTGGGGGTGGTAGCGGGGCATCTGCCGGAGATTCTTCGCACCCCCTGCTCGACCGTTACCCCGCCCGCTACCAAGGGGAGGAATAGAAGAGCTGCCGGGGACTGGGGGCCGCCTGCAATTATTATCAATCATTGTGTGGGGGGGGGGGGGGGTTGTCATAATCCCCACGCTTGGCAGGCATCTTGGGGATCGCAGTATAAATGATGAGATCGATCACAAAACAGTAGACGCTGCTGCCCGTCTTCTTGATTCCCTAAGTCGCCTTTTACGTACACGCAATGGGTAGAGATGGGGGGGTGCTATTCTTATCCGGACACCCCACGGGGGATACGATACGATACGATATACTACGCGTAGTTAAAATGCTACTAAATTGTGTTGTGTGTGTCAAAATAATTATTTACCGTCGTCTTCTTTTACTTAAGATTGAATATTCAGTTCGACGTCGAATCTAAAAGTGACAGTGAATATAGATTTTAATAGTATTAAGCTCAGCGTCAAGCACAGCAATGGACAGGCAGGCCACATCGCTCGAAGAACCGATAACCGATGGGTAAGAAAGGTTCTCGAGTAGTGACCACGAACCGGAAGACGCAGCGTAAGCAGGTCTCCCACTAGTTGGACAGATGACATTGTGCGCGTTACAGGTAACCGGTGGATGCAAATAGCCAGTTGTCGTTCATTGTAGTGATCCAAGGGGGAGGCCTATGTTCAGCAGTGGTCGTCTTCCAGCTGGTGATGTCGATGACCAAGGTATAATAACAGTTCTATTTTGTATTATATTTTAATAGCCAATAGATTTATTTATCGTTTATTGAATCAGTAATCAGAGCCGCAAATACGGGTCTTCAATAAAATAACAAGCTCGACTTAATAAGCTCTTGTTTATTATCTTCATTATACATGTAATTTGTTTACCCTTAAAGAAATTGTATTGTTGGCTTAAATATTTATTATTATCAGAAAACATCCCTTAATTGCGTGTTAAAAATATGAATTTTGTTGGATATATTTGCAAGACTAGAGCTTTTGTAAGAAAATTGGCGATTTAAGGTCAGAGGATTTTTATTCTGCAATAATAAAAAAAACAATTTAAGAGAGTCTGGCCCTCTAGACAATGTAACAAAGTATAAAAATGTAATAGAAAAATCACGTGGCAAATTATAAGGAATTGACAACGTTAGCGAATGGAGAAATAGAATCGCTATGAAGCGATTGTATCTTGTCTAAGCCCTCTGCTCAGTCGACATGTAACTCAGTGGTATAAACAACAATATTGTTACCTATCACCCGGCCCAGCCTTTGCATCTTCCTGTATCAGCCAACAGCCCGCCAAATGTATGTGCAAGCAAATTGGATTGTCCATATACAGCATGGTGCTACAAATTGCACGATGCTGCATATCCTGGAGCCAGCTGCCAGTATCTAAGATTTATGGCCCACATTTGTGTAGATCGATTTGAATAAATTGAACTGGGAGATGGTAAACTAAATTTGCATGTGGATAATAAATTGCTGCGATTTTGTTTAGACTATTATTTTCACTGGTGGTAGTTAAAATTGTATTTCATACATAAACAAGTATAAATTAAAAAAAAAACCCCGGCATATGTAAACGAACTTTTAAAATGACTTTCCTGTGTTATTATCAGACCCTGATCTGTCTGTCTAACTACTCGTCAAGATTTAACCATAACTCGGTGGGTCCTACATTTAATGGAGCCGAGTTCCTGTTGCCACCTTCCTGCTTGCTTCCATCAACAGACTCTGATCAACATTTTTCTACCAATTACTCGCAGCAACCTATCCAACGAATCCAAATTCCGTGGGTCTACGATTATTAGTGCAGAGATCCCATGACCACCTTCCTGCTCCATCACCAGACCCTGATCACCATTAATATACCTACTCTAGAAAAATATAACACGGGACATTTGGGCAAAAATGTGTACCTATGCATAATGTCATATAAGACCATTTTGATTGTTCGCAGTCGGGCTTTATGTGCTTTTGTATAATTTATACTTGTTATTTAATCTTTTTGGCTAGAATTAATACATAGATATCTGGCCCTTAGACATAACCGCCTAATCTGTGATCATCATAATATTTTCTATTTGAAACAAAAGAGAGCTCTATTTTCCTCGTCGATAAATTAATTTCGCCCGATTCGTGGTCAACGTACCGTAATGGAAGATGACTCTAAATCTCAGGGTGGCATCAATTCGGCAAGAAAAGTTAACATTAAGTCCGGTTCAGTGAGCTCTTATTAATTTTTAGTTCTTGCCTTCTTTATGTTGGGCGATTTTTTTAATTGGAATTTTTGCTCAATTGGTCGCCAGTTTGAAAACAGAATGGCAGAAAATTAAATGTTATTATTAGCTTCTTAAGTCAATAATTCTTTTTTAATATAGATATTAGAATGCTGGCCTTCTAGAGAAGCTCAGAGTCACACAACGACATAGCTATCAGAATCTGCAAGGAAAAATTATTTAATTATTTAGTTATTTACTCTTTATGCACTAAAACAGTACATAGGCAATTAATTAATAGGCAATTAACTATTATTATTTTAGAAAATTAGCAATGTAATTTGAGAAATAAATATTATTCCGCATAATATTCATTACATGCTCGAAAATTAATAAGTCAGTCATTTCTCATTTTCCATATAAATGGTTTCTGTAATGTTGTAACCATGAAGATATAGTTGACCTACTTGCTTCATGGTTGTAACGGACATTATTTGACATCTTATAAATTTTTTTTTCGGTGCGATGTCCCTTACACCCGTTATACGCGTCAAATATAGAACCTCCGTTTTGTAGTCGGCTATAGCTACAATAGAAATCTAAAGCACAATAAAAAATACAATATCACCTTGTAAAAAAAAAGCTTCTCGTTTGCACCGTATCGAACCACCATTCCGAATAATTAAAATACCTTTTGTGTAAGCCCGTATCCCTATTTCTGACAGTCTTTGTTTCGGATAATGGGGTGTGTAATGCTACCACACAGGTTGGGCGGAAATTTTTACATGACCACGCTAATGAACTATATTGTGAATGTTTTTGCGGTAATACTGACCTTTTGATATAGACCAATGATATGTTATACAATAGATATGCCATTAGGGTATTACCAGGCATCGGTAAACGTCGATCAGATGACCATGTGTGGATAGTTCCAGAATATTATTTTTATTAACCGATGCCGTCGATCGACGATTGATCGAATGGTCTGGTAAACACCCTTAGCGGCCGACAAGTGAAGCAACGAAATTCACCCAATTGGGTAAACCAGCAGTAAGTACCGCGTTAGTCGGTAAAATGCAATGTTGCCGCTTTGTACGCTAGCAGAAAAAGCTACCTGCCCGACGGTCGCCTGAAACTTCAATAAGTTTGGATGAATTTTCTTTCACTAAACCGTGCGTCTCCAAGAGAGATTAAACCAAGTCCCCATGGTCTCCACCGCATAGGGCGCTCATAATATATTATAGCTGTAACCTAGGATTGTTGCATACTCTGCGCCGCTTTGCATCACATTAGGTACTTGTAAATTAGTTTATCAAGCAATGTCGCATATTCGTGCTGTTTTTTTTGCAAGCTGCATAAGCCCATAGATAAATATGAAACTAATTTATATTAAAGTACACATTGAGGCGTCTTCCTTTGAACATCCGGTACAAGATTCCCTTCGGCCAAAACTCTTCCTTCATGAAGGTCTCCAGCTCGGCTGTAGGAACTCGCACCACAACGGAGCTGAATGAACCTCAGAGTAAGCTTAGTCTTGACTTGTGCGTATTCCGTTATACTCAAACTCAAACTCAAAAATCTTTATTTCAAATAGGATTAACGCTAGCACTTTTTAATGGTCATTTTTTTTAAAGCTACCACCGGATCACAGCGCGGCCTCAACTGAGAAGATCCGGCAAGAAACTCAGCGGTCTTGTAATTTTTTCACTTTTTTTTAGACATTGTTTTGTTACAAATGAATCGACATTAGAGATAGTGTGTCCTGCCGTTCGAAACATAAAGCAAAAAAGGGAAAACATTATTGAGAGAAAAGAAGAAAATAATAAATTACGACAAAAATTACAAAAAACTAAAAAGCCAAAGGGATAGTAGTCGGACCAGTCCCCCCAAGCAGCACCCGCGCACGTGTTGACTCGAGCAGCAGCCATCACTCCCCTCAACCATATTAGAGGGAAGGGGGTGACCCGCCACACGAATATATATTCTCTATAGGTAGGCGTATTTAATAACTTTTACGCAGACGGCTAAAACAGTAATAAACCAACCTCCATGATTATTTATCGTGTACTATTCTACGATTATCTAGTCTAGTTACAATGAAGCAAACATTTGCTCAGATACGTGGTTATACAAGTTGATACGAAAGTTTATCGTCAACAAATAACAATAAGAAACGTTACCATTTTGGACAAACGCCAAACCTTTTACTGTACTGGTAAGGTTGCGTAATAAAATATTTACTACTTGCGCACCTTTGATGTGAAAGTTTTATAGCACCGAATATACTGTGAAGCCAATTTTGTTTTGTTTTCTACTTATATACATATATATACATTTTTATTATTCCCTAGGTGGTCACTGAGTGCCCGTCATTGTGACGATGAAGTCCATGTGGGAGGTTTAAGCGGATGAAAATTCTACAGAATCCTGCCTTTTTTATACTACCAAGGTGGCAAGCAAGCATGCGGCCGCTAGATATTAAGCAGTCACCGCAGCCTATAGACGCTACCAACTCCAGAAGAATCACTAGCGCGTTGCCGACCCTCAAGACATCAGATATTAAGTCTTTTGCGTCTAGTAATTTCACCAGCTACAGTGCCTTTCTCAACGGATCGCAGGAATGTTTACACACTGCTGCTTGGCGGCAGAATATCTGACACTGCGGTGGTACCTAACAACAACGGTGTCTTGTGCTAGCACAAGGAACCTACCACCTAGTAAAGCCTCCGCCGTTATGGAGATTTTTTTCTTTGGAAGGTTTCCTCTCTGCCAAAAAGCCCAAAAACAAATATGATCAGATATCCAGGCGCCAAGCAGTGGCTTGTTATGTATATAGACGTTTTACAAATATTTTGTTTGCAGCCATGGTTTTGTTTCTTTTAATTTTGAGGACGTAAACTGCCTTTTGTTTTTTTTTTACTCCGTGCGTTCAAACGTTTTTGTCATACCTATTATTGGAAACAAGTTTAAAAAATCAAATAGGCGTCTTAAAATATTAGCAGAATCCGTGGTGCCTTACGGGTGGACTAGCCTTCGTTGGTCCGCCTGTAAGAGTCTTCCTTTTTGAGGTTGTATCGACCGTTTGTTAATTCTTTGCTTGTCTCCCGCTTTGCAAAGGAGGGAAGTGGAATATATGTATTTCCGACTCCTTCTATCTACCTTTTTAGTTAAATTTGTTGCGGGTTCCAAGACAATTTAGCGTTCCCCTGGGACTCGCCGAGGGTCAAACCTCGGTGTCTTCAGTGGTGACCACTGTAGATCCTGGCTTGCAGGAGTAACAGTGGTGGGAATGAGTGGTGGGATTAGTCTCTAAAACATCAATTTGGCTACCAAAGGTATATTTATACTTTTTAAATGCATGTGTGATGTATCTCTCTCCAATTTAAGAACTATGCTCTTGTCTGTGAAGCAATTTCCAATCCGATCACTTATAAGCCTGCCTTTATTTTGACCTCCGACTATGCGACACTCCTCCCACTTTTTCTACTACCTGTTTCATGAAACTTCGCCTTGGTCTACTTCTTCTCCTGCTATTTTACCTTACATTATCTTTTAAACAAGGTGTCGTGTCGTATCAAGTGGCCAATCATCTTTCCTGTCTATTCCCAAGAGTTCTTAAAATTTGTCTTTCTTCAATCACCATTTCAAAAATTTCATCATTCATCTTCCTTTTTGTCCAACTTATTCCCTCCATTATTCTCTCAAATGCTTCCAACCTTTCTCTATCCCTCCGTGTGTATTTTTAAGGTACATAATACAATTTAATTACGTTATTTACACACGACGGAGCACGGTCAAACGCTACCTTACAACTAGTCTAAAAACAAAGGTTCTTACATAACTGTATTACATACAGCACGGTGACCTCTTGTGACCTTTGTAACAAGGCAATCACCAATCGATCACAATTCTTAAATACTGCTCCACGTAAATTCCTCCGTAATTAACGTAACTAGGTTTTATAGGAGAATAAATTTTCGGAACTTCCAGCGAATTGCTCTAAGTAGGAGCTTAATAATTTTCGAATAAAGTTGCTCGCGTTTCCCGAAAGATGTGCCAAGGGGGTAATAAAACAGGTGTAGGTATATTATTCTATGATGTTATGACTTTATTATTAAAATAACCTTGCTTTATTATGCCTTGGATAGCTATAAAACCAGTAATAGATAAGGTAATGATGATCGTTACTTTCTATTTCTGGACTCAGCGGTTTCGGCTTCAGCAATTTGGGTTCTATTGTGGGTGAAAAAAGACGGAACTTGTGGGGCCCGTGGGGCCTACTCGTGGTGTGTCCGGGTAAGAATAGCTCCCTCCCATCTCCTCCCGTTGGGTGTTCTTAGGAGGCGACTAAGGGATAATAAGAAGACAGACAGCAGCGTCTTTCTTTTGGATTTCCTACCACCTATAATGCGAACCAAACCCCCACCAATGGGAGGCCGTTGTTCAGCAGTGGACTTTTTTCGGCTGATTATGATATTTTTACATGTTACTAATGAAGACTTGATCATTTTTATTAATAAACTATAAAAAACGATACGAGCTATGTGTAGTGACTACGATTCAAGACTGTTATCTTTTATTTCGTCAATTACCGACAGGACAAAGGCACTTAATCCAACAGTATTCATTACCAGTTTGTGATAATACCAAAGAGAAAATCGTAAAATAACCGGTAATTTTATCTGATAGAAACTTTCTAAACGATAGTTCATAAAAGAGACGTCTAGACGTGATTCTGCGGACTTAGATCTTATCGAATATCATAGGACTTTCTTTGGGATAATAGATAATGGAGATAGTTATTTTAATTTTAAATCTACTTAGATATTTCAATAGTCGCCGATAAGTTAATCTAAATCCACACTAGTATTATACTGTTAAAGTATGTTAAGGTAACTTTTGTTACCTTATCGAGTGCTTATATCCAGTTACTCACTGTTCGGTAAACGATCAGTTGGTTAAGCAATGTCAGGCAAGTTCAGTTTATAGATGGGTGACCGTTTTAGTGGCACTTGAAATGAGCATTTCCGTACTCCGGAGGCACATCAAAAACCGATTGTTGTCATATATGCATTAAGCTAAGTTTGAGGACTAAAACAGCTTGATTGAACAACTCTGGCAACAGGTTGGTCACTAACCATACGACAAAAAACCAACACTAAAAAAAGAGGTACTGTAAACTTCGAATTAAAAATAGAATCATTACTATTCTAAACTATTACTTAAAGAATCGTTACCGTGATTACATAGTAAAATAATTTGGATCCAATTGATTTAAGCAAATATGTACAAATTTTCAGCAGAATAGAATTCAAATTCATAGCTTTATCGTCAAAAGATTTTATTTCAATTTCATTGAATTCGATGAAAAATATTTAGGTCATTTATTCCTCCTCATAGTTTATTACAGCAACAATTTTAAAAAAGACCGTTTGAATAAGAACATCATACATTTTATTCAATATCTGAAAATTGCGATAACACACGCTCGCATGAATACATACATAACATACATAATTATCACACAGACGTTCCACATTAGATAACCAAGTAGGTATAATTATGTTGCCTGTCTAGCCCTAGTTAGTTCGATCGCTCCATTTCATTCTATGAATATTCATTAAATCGCGATTCTCATACTTAACCAACCGTCTATGTCTTCATAGAAATATTAAGCATAACAATACAAAGTATACAATTAATACATGCCTAAACCTAAAGAAATAATGTATATCAAATAAAAGGATAAATATATAGAACAAGTGTAAAAAAATTAAGCCCGTGGGGCATGGTATCCAAAATGCTGGCAGCGTTTCCCCGCTGAAACGAAATAGCCACTCGTCCATCACGTCGTTTAACTGTTTTGATAATTGAATATAAAATCTTTTTTTTTTTAAATTGTACCGACTTCAATATCACTGAAAAGTATAAAATTATTTAAATATTATAGAAGTTGGTGTTAGCGCACCTGCTGTGTATATTTGGCACCAACTTCAATAATATTTAAATTATTTTATACTTTTAGTGATATTGAAGTCGGTTCAATTTAAAAAAAAAAAAAGATTTTATTTTAACCTTTTTAGTGATATTTTCATACTTATAGATTGAACCACCGAAGACGGTAAAATGATCTAGGTAGGTTAGCTCACATTATCGTCTACATAGTTTTACATAATTATGTTTCTTCAAAAAAAAATTATCCGGTCATAATGAAATTTGCATGGAATCATGATAGTAGTTTACTCTCTCGAATAAAAAAAGAATCATCGAAATCGGTTCATATTTGTCAGAGTAATGTAATGGAGAACATCAGTTTTATGGTTTTTACCAGATAAATTCCTCCACATCGTTCATGGTCCTCCAGGAATTTCTTATCCGGTTGTGATTACATTCATACAGATTCATTACAGTGGTTTCTTCTTTCGAACAAAAAAAGAATCATTGTAATTGGTAAATATTTGCCAGAGTTATGGCCATTTTTGTCCTTAAAAAGCGACGTAAAGTCATCTAAATAGGCATTCTTGCAGGTGTCCTGCGCAGTCATCATTCTTGTTTTTTCAGGAACTACTTACTTGTAAGCAATAATTTTTTTATGGGACCCAAACAACGGATTAAAGAATGGATGGAAGAAAGATTTTTTCAAATCGGTTCATAATTGCCAGAGTTATGCGCGAACATACATAAAAAAATATATATATATACAGACGAATTGAGAACCTCCTCCTTTTTTGAAGTCGGTTAAAAATATGAGTAGAAGTCTCAACTCCGAAAGGCATTTAATAAAAATATTAGTTTAGTTCTTAGAACTAGGGCCATTCATTTGTGTATACAAGCTATGCATATTATTATATAACGCATCATCACTATTCCACAAAATCCATATTAAGTTAATAAACCCAAGAAGAGTATCACTGTGCTGGTAACAAAAACGACTCAGACTCAGCCATGCCTCGCTCACTATCACTGTAACTTTATACAGGGCACTCTGGCACGTTCATTGAGTACGTTGGCGACTTTGAGGAAGACAGCGGTGGAGTCGTGACCTCCACCCCTGTGAGCCCCATGTATGGTTTCCGGGTTTATAATGCCCCCTAGTGACAGGGTCAAAGGCAAGGCTCTCAGGGCTCTTAGTGAAGATCCCACTGGAGAGCCCAAGTATCTCCTCTCATGTGCTGATGCAACAGCCACGGGGGTTTTAGTGGGTAAGAATACTCAGGTCAAGTCCCACTGCTCCCGGCAACCATTAGCAGGTTTCCCTTGCGAAAAAAATAAAAAGGGTACTCGCACGTCCATTGAGTACGGTGGCGACTCTGAGAAAGACGGAGTCGCGACTTCCGCCTCCGTGAGCACTGTGTCTGGTTCCCAGGGGGCTATAATGCGCACCCCGGCGGCGGGTTCAAAGGCAAGGCACTCAGGGGTTCCTGGGGCAGATCCCACCGGAGATACCTCTCATGTGCCGATGCGACAGCCGCGGGGAAGAATTCAGTGGGTAAGAATCCCACACACCCCGGTTGTCTCCCACTGGTCCCAGGGATAGTTTGAAGGTTACCGCCGCGAAAAAAAGAGTACTCTGGTAGCATGGATTAGCAACATAACGTTGCGTTTTATGTTTTTTTCTTATTCAAACTAGTGACGAGACATGCAAGATGTCCGCTTGATGGTAGGCGACACGCCTGCCTATAGACAGCTGCACAGCACTGCCACTCGTCACCTGAGGCATAAGTTATTAAGTCTCTTGCACCAGTGCCTTTCACATCGGAATACAGCAATGTTTGCAATTGGAAGATGACAAGTCCTGGCGTTGACGGATACGTCAGGAAAGACATCATTCAGAAGTCTTTTATCTTATACAAAAATACCTACGTTAAAAAAACTATTCCAGAACTTTTTATCTATCATCTTTAAAATAGGATCTAAAGAGGATCTCTAAAACAGCAACCCAGAACACTTAATTTTAACGATGTCCTATTAAAAGGGCCGCTGTTCCGAAGAAAATAATCTTAAAAAAACTACAAAGCTTCGCCCGATCAACTGGATTGAACGACGACGCTTCAACTGTCTAGAATTTTATTTTCCAATAAAAAAAGTACACATTATCGATAAGGTTAAATAAAGCCGAGCGTTGTTTTTTTTCTACTGAGAGTGTGTTGTTTGGGGAAGGGATACTGTTAGGATCACTGCTGCTTATACCACTTTCATTCACACCACTGTGACTCCTGTAATTTCGAGTCTACAGTAGTCACCAGTGAAGACCTTGAGGTTTGACTCTTACCAAGGAACGGATGATAATGTTAGGACCACTGTGCTACTAATCCCGCCATTCATTGACACCACTGTGACTCCTGTAATTTCGAGTCTACAGTAGTCACCAGTGAAGACATTGAGGTTTGACCCTTACCAAGGAACGGATGATACTGTTAGGACCACTGTGCTGCTAATCCCACCATTGATTGACACCACTGTGACTCCTGTAATTTCGAGTCTACATTAGTCACCAGTGAAGACATTGAGGTTTGACCCTTACCAAGGAACGGATGATACTGTTAGGACCACTGTGCTGCTAACCCCACCATTGATTGACACCACTGTGACTCCTGTAATTTCGAGTCTACAGTAGTCACCAGTGAAGACATTGAGGTTTGACCCTTACCAAGGAACGGATGATACTGTTAGGACCACTGTGCTGCTAACCCCACCATTGATTGACACCACTGTGACTCCTGTAATTTCGAGTCTACAGTAGTCACCAGTGAAGACATTGAGGTTTGACCCTTACCAAGGAACGGATGATACTGTTAGGACCACTGTGCTGCTAACCCCACCATTGATTGACACCACTGTGACTCCTGTAATTTCGAGTCTACAGTAGTCACCAGTGAAGACATTGAGGTTTGACCCTTACCAAGGAACGGATGATACTGTTAGGACCACTGTGCTGCTAATCCCACCATTGATTGACACCACTGTGACTCCTGTAATTTCGAGTCTACAGTAGTCACCAGTGAAGACATTGAGGTTTGACCCTTACCAAGGAACGGATGATACTGTTAGGACCACTGTGCTGCTAACCCCACCATTGATTGACACCACTGTGACTCCTGTAATTTCGAGTCTACAGTAGTCACCAGTGAAGACATTGAGGTTTGACCCTTACCAAGGAACGGATGATACTGTTAGGATCACTGCTGCTTATACCACTTTTCATTCACACCACTGTGACTCCTGTAATTTCGAGTCTATAGTAGTCACCAGTGAAGACAGGTTTGACCCTTAGCAAGTCCTGGGAAATGCTAAATTGTCTTAGAACCCGCATGGAAAATCATCAGAAAAGTAAACAGGAGGAAAGACAATTTCCGCTTCCCTTGGCAAACTGTGGTACTAGCAAAAAGCGCTAACGGTGATTCTTTAGTCACCAGCGGATTCTCAGAGCACTGATGACTAGCTTTACTTAACACAAGAATAAAGTACTATTCGTGAACGTGGCATTATTTCTACATTTACCAGCGAGCCTAAAAAGGCCACATTAAGCATTCCTATTCTGCATTCCCAGCAGATCCTTTGCAATTCCTGTAATTTTTGCAAAATGGTCACACATTTTAGGTGAATCATATCGATTCATTTATAAGCACTAATTAGCAGAATCTTATTTGGTGTTAATGCGAATAAAAATGAAACCGCAACTTACTCATAATATGATTCACCAAAAGTGGCACCCTTGCACACCTGCGTGATATCAACACGATGCTTTCACAAAACAATCTTAGCCAATAATAGTTAACTTTATAAACCAGTCCCTTCAATTACAACGTTTGAAATAAAAAGCAGGCGAAAAAGCAGTGTTATATCGTTGAATGAGCACCAAAAACTTATCAATATTCCGAATCGTTAAACACTTGAACTTCCAAAGCGTCCTATCAGTTTCACACGCCAATTATTCTCTCAGTTACATTACACCCCTCAACTACCAAAACAGAATCACTCTAAAATCGTTTTAAATTACTCCAAATTTATCTACACACCTATTGTCTCGGTACCGAGTGGATGAACTAACAAAGGGTCCATCTGACCCAATTAGAGATTCCTACCATTACGGGAACGGCGATCGCAGCGGGAGGGTTCGGTTCGCCGGTGCGTCGAGGTTTTTGGCGGCACAAATTAATTTGTGGGCCCTTCGAGGGGCTTACGTACATATGTTTTTGGGCTAATGTAGATATATAGCAGTGGTAAGGACCTCTTCGGTACATTCTATAGAATATATTGCTGTAATAAATTTAAGTGCGAAAGTAGGCTAGTGACCACTAACCGGAAAGCGGAGTGTGGGAGGCCCTGTGTTTAGTTGGAGCGACGATATGCGCTGTTGGCAGTGACTGAATGAGAAGAGCCGAAGATTGGACTCAGTGGCATGACTTGGTGAAGTCTATGTCTAACAGTGGAATGATGTTAGCTGATATAGGCTGCGAGCTAAAGTAATAGTGGGGCATCAGTCTGAACCTGGTTTTTGTTTTACTATAGAAATGCAATTTGCTCTTATCTTCTTAAATAACACTGTGGAAACTAAAAACAGCCAAATGCCCAGCAAATGGGAGTAGCCTGACAGGGGGAATAATTATAATATCCTCCTCTAATAAGGCCACAGCGAGCGGCCAATCTTTTATAAGAATAGACATCTATACGGGAGAAATTATAGAGCACAAGTCCTGGCGCAGACATATTTAGTTCCGTCCTTTTTTTTTTTTTTTGACGCGGTGGAAATCTTCGAAAGATCCCCGGGAGCTGTGGGGCTCGACCGGGGTATGTGGGATTCTTACCCACTAAAACCCCCCGGCCCCCCGGAGACCCCCGGGCTCTCCAGTGGGATCTGCACCAGGAGCCCCTCAGTGCCTTGCCTTTGAGCCCGCCGCCGGGGGGCGCATTGTAGCCCCCCGGGAACCAGTCACGGTGGTCACGGGGACGGGGGTCGCAACCCCGCCGCCGTCCTCCTCGGAGTCGCCGCCGTACTCAATGGACGCTCAAAGGGCCCACACCCCGAGCGTCCAGCGACTCCGAAGGGGTTAGTTCCGTCCTACCCACCCGACGCATGGATCATCTTACTTTACAGACAATCAGGGCCTCAAGTCTGCTAATTGTAATAAAATTTCATATAATTGCCATTCTAACGACTTGCTGATGAAACTACCATTAGGATTGTAACAAATTAGGCAGGTGATCGGCCAGCATTGTCCTAGCCTGTAAGGAACCACTATACACAGTTGTTCCTCCCCGCGGGATTTCATCCTCGATTTGCAAAGCAAGCAGTTTTTTGATTCGCCACTAAGGATACAATGAACTGGAGAAATATCTAATACATTGAAAAACAATCCAAAGGTTTTCTGGAAGCGATTGCCGTGTGCGATGGGACCGGCCATTGTTCTTTTTTTTACTGCTTTATCCGTAGAATATAATATTATATTTCTTGATGGTGTACAATAACGAGTTAATAAATAAATAAGGTAGGTACCCATGGGGTGCCCAGGTAAGAATAGCACCGTCCAATCTCCTCCCGTTGGGTGTCTGTAAAAGGTGACTAATTGACAACAAGAAGACGGGTATCATATTTTTATCGGATTACCTACCTACCACCAACCCGCACTTGGCCAGCGTGATAGACTATGGCCTAAGCCCCTTCATCTTGAAGGGAGGTCCGTGCCCAGCAGTGGGACATACACAAGGGCTGGTATAATTACCTACCTACCACCTATACTGCGATCCTCAAGACGCCTGCCAAACATGTGTATTATGGCAAACCCTCCCTTCTAAGGGGGAGACATTTGTTTAGCAGTGGACGTCTTTCGGGTCTTCGGGTTTTAGTGGGTAAGTATCCCACATACCCTGGTTGACCTCCCACAAAATCCCGGGCACCTTTTGAAGGTTGTCACCGCGAATACAAAAATATGGCCTTGAACAAGATCCATTAGGATTGTTACGTATCTCAGTTGAAACCAAAGTCATGATCACTTTGCAAAGTGACAGTTATTTAATTATCACTTTGCATACGACGTGGAGGGTCCGTTTACTACGCGGATCTTTGGAGCACACAGGCGAACTTCAAAAGGCGGCGAGTGGTTCGACAGGAGGTGTATGGAGGATGACTAGATGGTGGACGCACCCGGTGACGGAGTACGTTACGCGTGCTGTGTGACCAAGAAAGGGGAAAAGGACGACGGGACACGGGCGTAGCAATAACTTGTGTGAGTCAAGAATTGCGCGCGGCAGACAGAGCCTTCCCGTGGGGTGTCCGGGTAAGAATAGCACCCACCCATTTCCTTCCATTGGGTGTCCGTACAAGCCGACTAAGGGAAAAACGTGAAGACGGGCAGCAGCGTCTTTTTATTGGATTACCTACCACCTATACTGCGATCCCCAAGCCGCCTGCCAAGCGTGGGGATTATGACAACCCCTCCCTTCTAAGGGAGAGGCCTTTGGTCAGCAGTGGACGTTTCGGCTGCTGATGAGACAGAGCTATACATAGTATATGACCGGATGGTTGGTAGGGCTATGGGTTGGAGGAGGGTCACTTAGCACAGTAACCATGGGGTGGGGTATCTGGGTAAGAATAGCTCTCTCCCATCTCTTTCCGTTGAGGCTCGTAGGAGGCGACTAAGGAACTACTACACGTATACTGCGATCCCTAAGATGCACGCCAAGCAGGGTGATTATAGCAAATCCCTTCCCTAAGGCGTTGGAAAACTGTCTAGAGCCTTACGAGGACGCTTATGTTCAGCAGTGGACATATTCCGACTAATGATGATGGTAACCATAAACGAATTTCAACACAACGAATTTTACAAAACATCAATAGCTTGAAAATTGCTGTAAATTATATTTAAAAAAATAATTGTACATCTAATTAATGGCCATCTAAGTAGCGGTACCCGTCGTAAAAACAACTGCTACCGCAAATCACAGAAAGTTATGAACAATACCAACAACCGAACATCAATGGTCACTTGGGTTGCTAAAGTTAGATAACAACCCATCTGGTCCAGTAGGATGCGATTTATACCAATTAAAGTTACTTAAACTGTCACTAGATGTGTTCGCAACTGAATGCTCGGCTCGCAATTAATGTTCGCGGCAACTTGACGGCTGTTTTAATGTCCCTGCTCCCAGACTATATTTTAATGCAAAGAAGTAGATAATATTCTCCTAGTATGAGTGTAGGAGTATCCTGCTACATTTAGATTGCATAAATATTAACATATTTTTTTTTAAATCTATTTTCAAATATATTTGTTTAAAATGTTAAATCTATGACGATTCATACATTTTCTTATTTATTTCAGTTTCTTAACAAAAGTTGGACACAATTTTCTTTGTTTTTATCATTTTATCGCAATCATCATTTACACAATGACGGATAAAGAAGCTTTTTATACTAATAAACATTGCTTTGATAACAGTCAGCAATCAGCAAATGATATTGTTGGTATAGATACGACCATAAAAAAGAAATATGGTAAACCACAATTTATTACATACTTATTACAAATTATATTTATTTCTGTGTTTATATAGTATATATTTAAATAAGATATTAGTTTATAGATTCCGTAAAAAATGCAATAGCATTAGGTATAGTAATTACACTATATAATTATGAATATAAAAATAAGTAACTAATTAATCTTGAGAAATATCATGCAATTCCCAAGGTTATTCACGTTAAAAATGTCATTAAAGTTACGGTACGTCAAAAGTAATTTCCCAATATGTCACAAGACCATAGCAAAAATGAAACAAATTCCCATCTAAACATAAAAAGCTTGAAATTACTCACATTCCGTATGCTATGACTCTCGCGGGAACGTACAAATCACTCGTTGAATTGCCACAGAACACAACACGACCGTTTTAAAACAGACGGCACACTTATTGAATCGACTACCACTGCACTGGACTTCACAATTCGTCTGGTTATAAACACACGATCACTGTGTTCCTATTTTTTGTGTTTTAGTGAGTTACGCACGTGCGTTTTATGGATGATCGCGTTGAACCGAGGCTTGCTAGCGTTGGAAGCACACTGAAACGTGGAGACCGGACTCTGAAGCCGGTTGTTTCTATCTCTCTCTTGCACGGGAGCTTGAGCTGGTCTACAGTGTTTTGTCTCTCTCAAACGTCCTGAAAACGCGAGGAGAGTACTTGTATTACGTATAGGTCAATATGAAAGCTCCTCGGGTGCTGGAGGCTGCAGTTAGGGTGGGTCCTCTGGTTATTAAATTTTTTGGGACATATTAAATTTTTAAATTCAATTTAATAAACTTGAAAATGTGTGAAAAAATGACAAGCCCGCTGAGTTTCTTGCCGGATCTTCTCAGTTGAGGCTGCGTTGTGATCCGGTGGTAGCTTTTAAAAAGCGCGTTAAGCCTATTTGAAATAAAAAAAATTGAATATGAATTTGAAGTTTCTTTTTTAATTAATAAATACTATGAATACTTTGAAATTATTACAAATAAATAAGAAAATGTGGATTACATGTAATATGTAGTGTCCCATTTAAAAAAAAACCATTTTACAGGTCTGATATTACAAGGAATAATAATATATTTATATTATTATTAAATACTACATATACATGACTTATGATTTTATTTTAATTAGACAAAGTATTCGAAACATTGGGAAAATTAAACAAAAACGCAACTGCAATATAATACGTAAAATTCATTTGTCGATTTTGTTTGTGATAAACGCCATTAAGTTCAAAGTTTTATCTGGTAGTTTATATCTACGTATTTTTTTAAATAAATAAAGCTAATGCTTAAGATCCCGAACCCTGGATATGATGTTTTAAATACAAGAAAAATTACCCTGTATTGTTTTACTGGCAGAGAAAGGAATAAATTATGGTAATTCTGCTGCCAGCAAAGTGAGCGCACTACGATAGACTTGCGATACTAAGAAGGTGACGATATTTGGCTGAGATATTCTGAAAGGTAGAGGTGCTTTAGATACGAGTCAGACTTTTCCGGCCAAGATGACTTTTTAGAAAAAAGGGGCTTTAAGCGACTGCCTGCACTTCAGTGGTTAGTAAAATTATTTAAAAAGTCTTAAATATATCGAACTTTTTGGCCAACCTACTCAATCCGGATCGTATCACCGGCGGACGCATGCGCGCTGCATGTCTCGTGGTACGCATCACACAACACACCCCTGAAAATTAATTATTCCAAACATCACTGTTACTCGAATGGTACATATTATTCATTGCATTTGCATTGATTAGTTTAAAACCAATAATTGGCGTTTCAGATTTTGTAAAGGAGTTACTTGAAATCAAAGCTCAAAGGCGCTATTATTAAAAAAGTATTCCGAATTTTGAATAAGGAATGTAAGTTTTTTTTTCTAGTATGTAGGTAACGGTTAGGAATAATCATTTTTCTATAGTGCCAGTAAACTTAATAGTTTTTATTTTGGTGTTTTATTAATTCAAGTTTTAATCTTTTTCTTTTATCATGTTGATATAATTTCAACGACGTTGTTTAGGTCATTGTAGAAGGATTCGGTAGTCCACAGCAAGGTGTTTTTAGGCTGATGCGCCCGACAAACATTAATCTGTAATGTCATTTAATAACGCAAAGAGAGGATTTCATCCTTGTATTTAGAGGGCACGAGCGTAGGAGTTAGGAATCCTGTGGAGATGTAAAAGGGGTTAGAATTATCAAACCTATGGACAAACATTTTTCATTCTAAATATTCTACTGGTAGGAAAATACTGTGTAATGTATTTATTTATAAATTTATGTACACACAAACATGGTTAGAGAAGTATTAGGAGAATACAGGTACAAAGGCAGAGCTTATTTCTATATGTATGTGTAAACATAAGAGGAATGTATTATGTCAAATTATGATAAGTAGGTTCTATGCTACATGAGAGCAGTGGTTGCAGAAGTTCATCATCACCAGCCGGAAGACGTCCACTGCTGAACATAGGCCTCCCCCTTGGAACGCCACAATGAACGACAATTGGCGATTTGCATCCACCGGTTTACTGCGACGCGCACAATGTCGTCTGTCCACCAAGTGGGAGGCTACCTACGCTGCGTCTTCCGGTTCGTGGTCGCCACTCGAGAACCTTTCTTCCCCAACGGTTATCGGTTCTTCGAGCGATGTGGCCTGCCCATTGCCACTTCAACTTGCAGATTCTGAGAGCTATGTCGGTGACGTTGGTTGGTTGGTTGGTTGCAGAAGTTAATAGCCTAAAAATTGATATCGGCAAGAAAGCGGTTCTCCTTTAAAACACGTCGATCACCTGAAAAGACATGATTGGATTTGAATTTGCCAGGGTCAAAAGCAACCACACAAGTACTGATTTTGTTTTACTGTCTAGGTGGAGACCTTCAAAAGGAACTCGGTTTGAGGGGGCGGAGGCAGGGTTATGTGGGATTTTTACCTACCAAAACCTCCCCGGTGGCCTTCATTGGCGGTATTGGGAGACTCTGAGGTACTAATATAACTAGAGATAAAATCAGAGTTAGATTAATTTAAACATGATTCAGTTCCGATATGTACAAGTGCAGACACAAGTGCAATCTCTTTAACTTTACTCTCAATCCGATGGGATGGAAGACCAACATGACAGAGGTCAGGTCCTGAATCGAATTTTCATATGTCCATGGGAAGCAGGGGTCATCTTCTGTAGGCTCGTTATTAGCGATACTAAATTAATACAGCCCCTTGCGACAAAAGGTTAAAAGTGAATCACTGCAACATATCGCTCTATGTGACCTTCCTGAAGTTCCCCAAATGGGGTGCCCAATTTGCCAAACCACTGTGTTTTTTTATTCCAGGGGCCTTACCATGAACTCTTACAACAGGGCAGTTTAACATGAAATGTGACCTGTCTTACAAATGTGTACCATGACCGCACTAATTAAGCCTGACAATAGTATTCTCACGCAACCACTCAACTATTTGGTTGACTTAATAGCTGGGTGGGAAAAGCTCAGAGTCACACAACGAGCTATGGAGAGAGCTATGCTTGGAGTTTCTTTGCGCGACCGAATCCGAAATGTGGAGATTCGCCGAAGAACTAAGGTTACCGACATAGCTCTCAGAATCTGCAAGTTGAAGTGGCAATGGGCAGGCCACATCGCTCGAAGAACCGATAACCGTTGGGGAAGAAAGGTTCTCGAGTGGCGACCACGAACCGGAAGACGCAGCGTAGGCAGGCCTCCCACTAGGTGGACCGACGACATTGTTCGCGTCGCAGGAAACCGGTGGATGCAAATAGCAAATTGTCGTTCATTGTGGCGGTCTAAGGGGGAGGCCTTTGTTCAGCAGTGGACGTCTTCCGGCTGGTGATGATGAATAGCTGGGTGGTCTGCTAATTAGTGCGCTCATAGTAAGTACACAAGGTAATTTTGCGTGTTAATCTGCCCTGCTATATTAGTTCATGGTAAGGCCCCAGGAGTACGTTGTACCACGATAGCTATGATCTAAATAATTTATACTCACTTTCTTAGAGTTTCTATCACACACACAGCAAACCGTATTCATGTACACCTTTGATAAAAGCTCTCGTCCGTCTTCCTTTTTATCTTTCTCAACACGGAACCGAGAAAGGGTCGCCTTTTATTGTGAAAATAAACACCACCGACATTTTCGCTAAGTCAAAAGTAAATTAAGGTGTGCCTTGATAAATTAGAGCCCTTTCTTACAGCAAAGATCCCATGATAAAAGTGAGCCCATATTTATTAATTCTGAGCATGTGCAACTGTTTTCTTTGTATTTGTGTTGAACTTGTTGAATAATGTCTGAATAGGAAAAAATTACAAAAAGTTGGGAAAAAAAAAAAAGGTTGGGTACGGAGTCGCTGGACGCTCGGGGTGTGGGCTCTTTGAGCGTCCATTGAGTATGACGGCGGTGACTCCGAGGAGGAAGGCGGCGGGGTTGCGACCCCCGTCCCCGTGACTACCGTGTCAGGTTCCTGGGGGGCTACAATGCGCCCCCCGGCGGCGGGCTCAAAGGCAAGGCACTGAGGGGCCCCTGGTGCAGATCCCACCGGAGAGCCCTGGGGTCCCCCCTCTCATGTGCCGACACGACAGCCGCGGGGGTTTTAGTGGGTAAGAATCCCACATACCCCGGTCGAGCCCCACAGCTCCCGGGGATCTTTAGAAGACATCCCCCGAGTCAAAAAAAAAAAGGGTGTTGTAAGAGAAAACGGCAAAGACGGGCAGCAGTATCTTTCTATTAGATTATCTACCACCTATATTGCTATTCCCAACACACCTGCAAAGTATGGAGATTACGGCAACTTCTCTTTTATAAGGGGTAGGTCTCTTATTGAATGTTGTACCACACAGATATATTACGTTAAGAAAATGTAATGTTGATACACAAATGAGCGTTGGAAAGGTCATCGATAAGCAACATTAAACAGGGCTATTGCCATCTCAGTTCCGGCTTGTATCCCCAAATCGCGTTCTTTATCCTCGCTGTTCGAATCGGTTGCGTAATTTCAACTGTTTCTCATGGTGTAGTTAATATCGTTTGACGTGCCCGTTGGTCTAGTGGTTAGACACCGTGGCTGCTACCTGATGGGTCGTGGGTTCGATTCCCACCAAGTGTCTGGGTCTTATTTATATATTTAACTATATATTTACAAAAAAATGTATCAGTTGTCGGGTTTACATAGTACAGGCTCTGCCTAGTTTGGGATTGGGTAACCGTGTGTGGATTGTCCCAAGATATTATTATTATTATGTTTGTTCAGCTGTGAACGTCTTTCGGCTGCTGATAATGTTCTCATTCATTCTGCCGCACTCACAAACGCCAATTAACTTTAATTCTAATTAAGTCACTTATTGAAATCTATTTATTTCGACTGTCGAAGCTATTTATGATTAATTTCGATTATTGAACACGAGATAATTGATATATCTACTCACTATCTGAGTTTAAAGTATTATTGGGCTTAGAGTATCGAAATAATCCGGTTTCAAAAAATGGATTAATGATCATTAACTTTAATTGACGTTTGTAGGTTCGGCCGGAGTTCAATAGAAATGGGCTCATAGATGAATAAACAAATATTCTGTCATTTTTATGATACTAACTGCAGCCGTCAATTTATTTTTAAAATAAAATAATAACTAAAACAAATCGTTGGAAACTCCATCGAGCTGATACTACGCGTGTAAAGCAAAACTGTCAATTTGTTCTGAAATATCGATCATTGCCCCACGTGGGATGAATCCATCAAAGTTCTGTTACGTAAAATGGAACAAATTCACAAAAACGTGCACACCCTACTTATTTTACGTATGAATTTGGACTTTATTTACTTTGAAGTAGGGAATGGGAATATGACAATGGTTAATATGTTTATTGCTTTTGTTCAATTGATGAGATTCACAATCAATAAGTAATTAAAAACATTTATTGCTTTACAAATAGAACATAAAAAAAAAAAAAACCATAAACAAGGTAACTTAAAAATAAACGGCCGTGGCAAAGGGCAGTGACTCAGCTTGTACTGCTAGCGATCGACAACAACTACATGAAATTGTTTCTTTGGGCCCCCACGAAACCATTTATACGTACTACTTGGTACGTAAGATTTCGGCTTGGGATCCTGTGATAAATATAATTAAATCCAATATCAAGCAAAACACTGTACGGCCTCAAGATACTGTAAGCTCTTACTGCGTAGATCGGACCAACAATAATAACTAAGAAGACCTGAGGGCATAATTGTGACATAAGGACGTTCAGGTCATCTCAGTCCTCCCGTGACCATGGGTGCTTGCTGCAAAGCATTCGAAACGTCGGGATAGTAAAATCAAAAATAAACGGCGATAAAATCCGTAAAAGTAGTTTGATTTCAATGTGTAATATTCGCGTAAGTAAAAGACAACATTACGTAAGATTTGTCAAAAAATACATAGATTCAGTTTATACTAATCTCCCCACTCATTCCTACCACTGTTACTCTTGCAAGCCGGGATCTACATTAGTTTGTGGTTAATGATTGAAATAGGTATTATATTAGTGTTTTTTTTTTGTGGTCTTTAATAAATAAATCGTCATCATCAGCAACCGAAAGACGTCCTGAACAAAGGCCTCCCCCTTAAAAGGGAGGGTTTGCTATACACTGTTACATTTAAGATTTGTAGGTGGGCTGCTCTTGGAATAAAACATAGGATATGGTACAATTATGTTCTTTTTATTGGTAAAATCACAAACTGTTCCCTACTTAAGTCTTAAACCTTATATTTAATTATTATTAAAAGTAATACACTGTATTAGGCCCAGTGCCATACACTATGCGACGCTTATGCAACCCTACTTGAAATTAGCCAGCTTATATTACTTATTCACTCAGCGGTGGGAGCTATGGTCGTGGGTGGTTGGGAATAAAGCCAATATAGTTAAAAGTTTTAGAGTTACTCCTTCCAGTATTAAAGTATACGAAAGTATTAGAACCGTGTGGGGAAGCCTTAATAATTAATAAAAGGGCGCCCCCCTTTAATAAGGGACTGTTTCAGTCCCAAATCCGGAGGTGACGAGGCGATGATCACTCGACGCTTCGGTTAAAAAAGTACTCCACAAACACCAGTTAAATATAACCGGTTAAATACCGGTATTTCAAAATGTTAAATAAAAATATTCCCAGTTTATAAAAAAACTAGGTTAATAAAAAACCTATGTTAAAAAAACCGTTGTAAATAAAATAAAAAACGTTGTAATAAAAAAAACCGTCTGGCCTGCCTCTCGGCTAGGCGCACTCGGTGTCCGTACAGCCGTCCCGGGGTTCTTACGGACTCGAAGGCACCGGTCACGACCTGATTCGTGGCGTCGAGACGGCCCCTCGGAGTTCACTCCTAGAACGGACAATACGGACCCCTCATGAGACACTATTCACACTAACATCAGCAAGGTTTTAGACACAACTAAATTAATAGACTTTCCAAGACTACTTACAGTTTTTGGGGATGGTATTTGGCGTAGCTGTACGGTAGGCCGGTCCGCGCTCCACTCGACACTCGAGCATCGGAATTCTGAAACGATTGTTAGAATTTAACACTGATACAACAACCTATGCGATGGTTTCTTTAAAATGCCACTACTGGCACAGGCTAATTACCTGAAGAACGAACGGATCACTGTGTCTCGATGTAGTCTAGGTGTCTCGGCGGTGAATCGTGCTCAAATGAGCTGCCTGGGGTTTCACCCCTCCAATCCTACCTCAAATACGAATAATACCACCCAGTGGCGATTAGCCCAAATAAGGGTAAAATTAAAGTCCAATGCTTCTCACAATGCATTCCATGGCGATAATTAAGATCCTCAAACTACTACAATTTGGCGTTGGCCAACAAAGTTTACATCAATCAGACTCACAACATTGATAAATCACTGGAATTCACAATTCCCAGTGAATTAATTACGATAAAAAACATTTATCTGGGGAAAATTATCCGGTCATTGACTGGAGAAATTAGTTTTAGTACCATTGCCACACTTAGTCCAAAGACAAACATCACAAATCCACAGATTAAATATAATTCGGCTAAATCGAAATATCTAGAAAATACTTCATATTATTAAAAAAAAAATTGTTAGACTTCCGTTAATTTGGTTAATCTTAATTGATTTTCACTAGAGAGTGATTATAAGTTAAATATACCTTGTAAATTAGTTTTAATGGACTGCAAATAAAGTTTTACTTAAGTTTTATTTACTTTATTGTCTGTGAACTCGACGTAATTTTGTTCGGGACTGTCAGATGGCGTTACTGAGCCCGTTCAAGTTTGACATTTCAATTATCACAACTATGAAACGTAAACAAACAATCTTTGGAAAAGAATTTAAATTACTGTACAAGGTGTTAAAATTAGTTTATTACTTAACAAATAGAGTGAAGTGAATTGCAATTACAGTGACAATGTTACTAGAACAAAGAAAAGTTATAAGAAAAATACTTCTACGACAAAAATAGTAAAAAAACAATCTACAAAATGTTCAAAGGTAAGGTACGCTGCTTTTTGCATCGTAACAACACCCCTTGCATGGCATGCATTTTTTAGATTGCCGTATAGATTGTAGTGCAGGTAATCCAATAACAAGACGCTGTTGCCCGACTTTTTATATTCCCTTAGTCGCCTCTTACGACACCCAACACGGGCGAAGATAGTCGGGTGCTATTCTTATGCGGACACTCCGCGGGTAATAAATGTATATGCAATGTGCTAATGTCTTAATATTTCGAATCACGTGATCAATAGGTCAAATTACTTCATTCGTCATCAATCGCAGCACCGTCCTTATTTTTTTAAGACCACAAATACTTCTATAATTATAGTTACTTTGCACTTTTGGGATCCTAAACAACTAATTATCCCAAAAATGTGTCAATAACCAATTAATTTGGGATTATAATGTGTTGAATGCGTTTTATTAACTCCAAAACTTTGTTAGGTATCGAACTTTGTAAAGATAAATTTCATCCAGTTCGAGTTATTTGTACACAGAACGGATTTCGGCAAAGTCTATAACATTGAATAAACAAATTATTTATTCTAATGACTCCCGAAGTCGGTGCCAAGATTTAGAAGAAGGATAAGCAACTAATTACACGAAGACTAATTGCCAAGAATGAGTTCCGCTTTGAGGGGCTATCATTTGTAGGCATATTTGTTTTCGAGTTGTTTCAAGATGTTGTGGTGTGTTTTGACGGACGGGAATATTATTCATTTAGTAGGGAATTTGCGCTCAAAACAAGGCTTTTGTTGTATTACACGAGTGTTCATGATTATTATCTGTAACTTCCGTGGCGCAGCGGGAAACTACTTGCTTTGCAAACCGGATGTCATGCCTTCAAATTACGTGGGGAGCAAAAATTATGAGTTGTTCTTCCTTACTACTTATGACAATACAGGTCGGTCAACTACTGGTCCAAGAAGTAAGATGCTTTATGTCTCGTGAAAAGTCAGTCCTGCGTTGATCGGACATATAAAGTCCGATTTATTAATTCTCTTAAGTGAAGCATCAAAATACAGGAATATTTACAAATTGCTGCTTGGTGGCAGAATATCTGAAACTGCGGTGGTATCTACCTGAATGGTCTTTCACACGAGGGACCTATAATCTACTATCTAAATTGTTGAATATGGTATAAGTATCTAGGCGGTCTTTTCCACAAGGGATCTAGTAGAAGATATCATACCAACTAGATACAAATGAATTTTAGTGTCAAGAATCTTAAAATATCAGCTTTAGTAATAACCTTAACAAAACTGAGATAGCGCGAGAACTTTACGATGTTACAGCAGACTTTATCGTTGAAAATCTTAACTAGAAGATTATGTTCGGTGAATAAAGTGATAAATGATTTAATTTTGGGAGCGATGAGGTAGGAATATTAATTTAGCGTCCGTGGCAAAACGCTTGCTTTGTAAACTGGAGGTCATGGATTCAAATCCTATGAAAGTGATGAGCACACCAGCACGCCAAAGAAAATAACGGCGATGTGTTCCTGTGGCGATTAAAGTTTTGTGTTTTTTAAGGAAGTCTCTGTCCAGTAGGTACGCTTTACCAGTATTTAATCAAAGTCGTTTGAATGACGTTATGTGCGCTTTTTTGGGCTGGCTCATGCAAGCGATTATCGTCCTAGACGTGGTAAGGTGATAGATCCAAAGGGAGGAGCTGAGGTGGTAGTCACCGTTCAGGACCACGAGAGTACCATTGTTTGGTTACTGGCACTATAAACGTCTGACACAATGTCCTGTTTCTTGAAAATAAGCTATTCTGCATATCCACAATTGAATCACTTCCTACCATCAGGTTTTTCTACCTCGTCTGACTCCTTGGCTCGCAGCAATAAAATTATCGAGGCTGCTCAATTCTGAGCCTGAAGCCACCGGCTACTATTGAGGAAAAACAATATTTTCTTAACCCTACGCTATTTCTGGAACACAATTTCATTCGCACACGACACACATGTCGGTGCAAACATTGTCCCACTCGTGAGAGGAGTCTGCGATTCAGTGTGGACGGGGACTAAGGGACTACTGACGTTCTATAGACGCAACACTCTCAAAGCTGAATACCAAATGTTGTTTTAGGTCGAAACACTCACTGCTATATTACCGGTATGTATTTAGGTTCGAAATCACAGAGGCGTGGACAATTCTATTGACGGTTTTAATGATAGCTATTGTAGCAGACCAAACCTTATGGTAGATAAGATATAACTACAATGAGTTGATTTGGAGAATTTATAATGAATCGTAGAAGCCAAATAAGAGAGTAATAGAAATATACCTACTGGATGGTAGGCAATTGTACAAGATATCGGCTAGATAGATTAAGCCGCTGTGTTTTTTTTTGCACCAAAGTAGCGGTGTGTTAAATTATAAATCCCGGAAAAATAATGAGTCAACAACCTTGTCTCAGATAAAGAAAAATATACAAGTATTTCAACATAAGTAGCTTCTGCTATTGATGATGACGTTAGTAATGTCTTTCTTGCTGTCGATTCGGATATTACCTGTATCACTGAGAAAATAATAGTAGTGTTCGGTTCAGAACTATTTATAGATAATATATCAAACATGATACTCTATAACAAATTGGCCCTTGAAGATTAAAAAAACTAAACAAAATAAAAAAAAGGACAGAAAACCCTTTTCAACAAACTTTTCATATCACACTTAATGAAAAGCTTAATAGCTATAAGTATATTTAAAAGTTTAGCTCCTCTAAATATATAAATCACAAACAAAAAAATATCAATAGATTCAATCTCTTACCTCGACACCCCAAGGTACGCAACAGTCCCCATAAAATCCGTACAAATTTTCCCTCTTCCATGTTTATTATTATAAACACCGTCCCTCCCATACTAATTTCCGATTGGCCTCATATCGATTCCCTTTAGAGGGTCTATTCTGTGTATGACTGTATTATTGAGTGAGTTAATAGAGTTGAAAACCATTCGAGATTCCAATAGATGATTAAGTCACTCCATTTTTAAACTGCCAAAGGAAGCAGGAACCAAATTGTTTGAACCTATTGGTTTGATTGTTTGACCCTATTTGTAACTAAAAATACGTTTGGTTTTAGTTTTGGTCTACCTTGAGGGACTGAAGGGTGAACTCGCACCAAAATACTTACACAAAATAAGAAGTACGTGTAACTCACTAACTAGTTCAAACTAGTTCTTGATCGGAAGACTCCTAGTATAAGTTTTGATCGTAAATAAAAATGAATACTTATAGTTTGCCCATTTCCAGTAGTTTTCACTAGAAGCACTGATATTAATAGGATGGCGACAAATTAAAATTATTAAGGTTTTCTGTAAATATCAAAGCTCGTATATGGAGTGCAGAATAAAGTTAAGTTTGTTTGGTATTATCAGCACTTGGTCCTTCTTTGTTAGGTTTTTAACGATAAATTCATTCATTAACATTGTATTTATTATATTAACATATGACAAACTAATAGCTGTCAATTTTATCAATAAAGTTAGAGATACCCAATTTATCAAATAATAATCTCATTTCACAATTTATTTTGATGAAAATAATTGGATCTGTTGATCAGGGTAGCATTGTCCGTAATTTTCAGACTGAATTCATCTATGGGGAATAAGGATGGCGACGATATTATGAAAGCAGAATACAAATAAGTCTTTATCGAAGAGCCTCATTGGCACGACGAGGGGATCTCAGATTTATTTGGATTTTAAAAGCCTCGCGAGGAGCGTTGCAGATTTTATAAATCTTGAACGATTTTTTTCTTGTTTAATTGGATCAAGTAAGTTTTGTTTTTAAGTAGCATTTTAAAACTGTTACCATTTAAAATAATAAAATAGTTCTTTGCTGCACTACTGGACATCATTTTTTAGCTCACAGCTAAATAATAAAAGAATTCGTCCATGAATATTATTATACGCAAACATTTTAAAGGACGTATATAATACAGTGGAGTATAATATTATTCAAGTAACGATAAGATAAGAAGTAGCAAAATATTAATTCCAAGCGAGCAAAGTAGAGGGAATCTTTTTTTGGCAGTTTGTTTAGGAATAGAAAGTGGGGACAGCTGAATCCTAAATAAACAATAGAAAGTACTGAATCCACGGAGTACTGTAAGCATTTCTGATTAAACATTCTAGAGTTCAATGCTTTAGGAGAATTGAGGCCAAATTTAGAATGTCATACATTCTTTGAGAATAAATATAACTTTTAATTTACGAGGTCAGTTTATTTTGAATTGCAAACATGACAATAGAAATGGTGTTTAGGCAGTTACTTAAACAGCTAAACATCATAAATAGCCAAAACCAATTTACCAGATAAAATGGGATTTAATTATCAAAATTTTAATTTCCTAACAGTATAGATAAGTATCGTGAAGCAACCTAGGCTTATTATAAAATGAATTCAAAAGACATTTAGAACGATACAGTTTCAAAAACTCAATATGATGACTATACCAACAGTGAAATTTAGATGTAATTATTTTAATGCATATACCCAATGGTTGAGCCGATCCGATGATTTGAATAATCAACCGTTCAAACCCAAACAATACAGTCAATCCCGATATCTCATTAAAAACAAAGCAAATTTGTTTGGAAATTACTTCACAGGACAAACACTGAAATGGTTTGAATCGAATAATGTTGCTTTACCGTCTTTATTACACAATCGAGGTATTACTCGGGGGAGAAAATGTTAGTAGAAGTAATCGTAAGGCAACCGGAATATGGAACGAATAGAAAGTTGTTGGGGCAAAAACCGATTTAGTTTTGGTGTTTGTTGTCTGGGCTCCATCTTGTTAAGGGTCTTTTTTCAAAGTTTGGGACATCTGTTTTGAATTTGGATTGGATGAATTTTAGATATTTGAGATTTTCTCAAAGTATTTTCTTCTTTCAACGATTCGATAAAAAAAGTGCTCTAAAGACTGTTAGAAACATCATTATTAGCGAAAATACGTTTATATTGACTGCAAATTTATTCGAGATCAAATGATTTTGGTTTAAAATAGTTTAGGGAAATCAACAGTAAGCAACAAAAATTTTTTTTGGATGTTACACACATGTCCATTTCACTCCAATGTAGACACAGCATGTACTATGGTAAACAGTATTTTTTTTTATAAATACCTACTTACTTTTCGTAAACCGGAAGCCGGACTTGCTTATTATGTCTCATAAGAGTAAAAAAAATACTTGATGTAGATAAATATCACTTAAATGCAAGATAAATAGATATGTTCATGCACAAATTGTACGTCTTGGGTGGGAATCAAAACCACGAGCTATCGGGTAGCTGCCAGGGTGCTGCAACTAAACCATCACACAGCCAATTGTCACACTTGTCACAAATGTCTTGTAACACGAATGCTTTAGATTGGATTAAAAATACTAATAAATAAACCTGTATTTTAGGATAGAGTATGTATAAACAAACCCCATCTGAAATCACTTCACTATAATCCTTAAGCTTTTGAAATCTACAAAGATCTTAACGCTTCCTTCCCCTGTCGTTTTGTTAATTTTGCTTTCCAAAATTACTTTAAGGTAATCTAAAACTGTTGAATTGACTTTAAGAGAATCCATTTTATTCCAAATCTCAGCCCAGTATTTAGACTTTAGGCAAACAAAGGGTCTTGTACAATGGGGCGCCCTTATCCCCATTAATTAACATCATCTTAAATTAAATTTTCAACTCCAAATCTTTGTCATGATAGCCCCGACCTTTTGACGTATTTGTTATCTTCTTGTAAAACTACGTCTTCTGATTAAAATACCATATTTTGTTTTAGTTTTTGTTGTTTGATATGCTATACAGCAATCATGGTCACGAGAGGAATCGTCAGACTATTGGCCTATTCTTATAATATTGCCCGACTACACGACTAGATCTTAAACCCCTTTCTGTATTTTACAACCAATATTTAGAGGTATTTTGTGTAACTTTGATTTTTTTCAGACCCAATGCGGCATAGCTACTCCTTATATTCGTTATTCTAGACTGCTCATAAGAAACCAGAGGTAACAACAAACGATGCCTCAGATTGCACAGTTTATTTCATCTCAGTCGACACGTCATGTCATATTTACAGTTGACTACGAGAAAAGATGAGCGAGGTGTGAGTGACCGCGTTTTGATCCCTCTTTGGCAAGAAATCGAGGGGTGGTTATATGTTTAGCACTGTGTATGTATCTGCCACTGTATCTGTCTGATTGTAGCATTGCAGCACTGGAACAAATGGTCGATTTCTATTGATTTGTTTTATCAAACAGCTAAAAATCGGTATGATTTTATCTATATTTGTTGAAAAAACATTCATTTGTGTACAAAAAATTATTGGTTTCTACATGTCTTTCTTTTTGATTTATTATTTCAATCGCTCTGTATTGTGTGAGTCCGTATTTATTAACAACTGTACGAAAACGTACATGATTTTTAAGATGAAACTAACATCATAAAAAGTAAGTAAACGACGGACCATAATATATCCCTTGAACCTGATAATATCCCTAGCTACAGTGTCCTATTCACCGGAACACATCAATGTTTACACATTGCTGCTTAGCAGCATATTATCTAACACTGTGGTGGTTCTTATCAGGACACTTAGTAATCGCTTACACTCACACCTCGGGTGACCCCAAAGACGCGTGGATTCTGCGTTGATAGAATACTTTATGCTCTCTCCGCGCCTCTACTTTGAATTACTGTAGACATTATTCCGAGACGAATACAATTTTATGATACAAATGAGCACGCTGTGAGCGTTAATAAAAGCTTGAATATTAGTTTGAAATAATACCATATACGAATGTTATATGAAAGATGTAATTGGAATTTGATTGTTGGTTTTGCCTTTGTTTCAATTATGTTGCCAAATTTGTACGTCTGGCAAGTGAACAAACAAGATTTCTTTTATGCAGTTTGTGCTTCGGAAGGCACGTATAAAGGTGGTCCCAGTTGCTATCATCAGTCGTCAAGCCAAGTGGGAGGACTAAGGGCAGCTCCGACACCAGGTTGGCTACATACCACAGTACGACAAAAAATCTAAATGTGGTTTTTTGTTGAAGTTATTTTACAGCGCATTTTGCTGAAGCTTTGTACAAAAGTCGTCAAGTTTCGTAACCGGAATAAACTGTTTTGTATATTAATATTTGTCCTGTCTGCGCTTGTCCGGGATACAAATGAAAATATAGGCTGTTACACGTTTTACTGAGAAAACTTTATGACTTCCCTGTTTATAGAGGATTTAGTAGGATGTGTTTGTTTTTTTATATTTTTGCCTTATTGCTTTTTATGTATTTAGGACTTGGAAAAGGCACTGTAATTCTGCTAATTATGATCATATTTTTTTTGAAACCTTGTCTATAATAAACTAACGTCATTTTTAATTTGGGTGATTATTTGGTGTATGGATTGTCCCAGGATGTTATTATATTAATTTTTCTTTTCTCAAGTGTTTGGGGTTTCCATATCTGCAGCCTTTTGGCGAAGCAATAAATGCTATGATATTAGGAATATAAAAATAATTAAAAAAATAAATGTTTTATTTTTCAACCACTTTTTTTAATTTCTAGCTTAAATTCAAAAAGAAGTAGTAAAGGAAGTGGATATTTCTGGGCTGAAGCCGAATGAGATGAGGCATGGTTTAAAAAAATGGTTATATTTTTATGTAACGATGTGCATAAATATCAGCCTACTAATCAATCTTGGGGAAAAAAATAGGAAAAGGTTTAGCTAACAAATACTATAGAATCGATTATCGATTATAGATTATCGTTGAAGTCTTCAAGCAAAAGTATAAAATCTACATTTTGAATAATGCAGTTCGCATTATTAATAAAAGTACATTACTCTATCGAAATCAATGAAAATAAGTATACAACTCAAAAGAAATATATTATATTTATACGTTTAGTTTTCATATCGATGAATTAATTCGATTTATTGCGTAGGTATTTTTAGTCTGTTGAGCTCTGACCGTTTGTTACCTTTTTGTTACAACACATGACATATGACAACTCTATTAATCTATGAAATCACTCGTTCATGTCGTATCGTTTTGTATGTTTGTGTTTTGAGTATCGTTTTGTTTTATTTGTTATTCCTTAACCACTACTTTATATCTACGGTCTGCTGATCTTGCTCAACTTGATCGACCCAAGCATTTATACATCACGCGACGACGAAGCTCGCTTACCCGACTGAATTGGATTTGTTAACAGGCCGGCGGCTTAAAGACTTTGAATTGTTCTTATGGATCGATGTGTAAATTGATATAAAAATAATTATACTAGTCGCTGTAATACATTAGGCTGACGTGCCTTAGATGATGAAAGGGTACTTTCAGTGATTCGTCAATGGCTGGCGCTACAACCTGTAAGTACACACACCTTCGTCATTATATTACCTGAAACCAAATCAAACCTAAGACCTACCTACCTACCAAAGAACTACCCGCTTAATTGGCCTATACATTGCATCTCTAAGTTAAATCAGTTTATATGTGTACTACATATTACTATTATACTATTTTAAACTGTAACTGTACATTTTTATTGTAAAATCCTTCACTCATTATGTATTTTTGTTGTAGATAGTAGCAGCAAATCGTATATACCACCTTTGCTGGATGGCTACAGACAGAGTTGCTGTACATATTATGTACAGCCATATTATGGCCTCTAGTCCAAAAACTTCGTCCCGAGGAAGTAAGACTGTAAGCTGCTGCGGCCATATCATGTCTATAATATGGTACCTTAGTTGAGCCAGGCCAGGTTTTAGATGATATATTAATCATTAATTGTTAAAGATGAATAATAAAGTTATATATCATGTGTCTTTCATTTAAAACCAGTAAAAATAAAACTACTTATATATAAGCACAAAAACCCAGACTGCAAACACAATAGATTCAGACTTAACGTAGAATAGAATAGAATAGAATAGAATACTCTTTATTGTCACACCAAAGAAAAACATACAGAAAAACTTACAAAAATAACTTAAATTAGGTACAAATGGCGGTCTTATCGCTAATAGCGATTTCTTCCAGACAACCAAAACTTTAAAAAGAAGAAACAGCTATTTGGGTAGTTAGTGGTGTACATACTTTGGTACATATCTTAAATTGTACATCTTATACACATTACATATACACGTATACGTAGTTATACATTACAGTATCTAATAGCAATTAATATATAAAAAAAAAAGATCAGTATCAGGAATTTATAGGTTCAGATAATGGTGTTTGACCATTTCTTTAAAAGACAGCAAGGATTGAGCACTTCTTATTGAAACAGGCAATGCATTCCACAAACGAACAGCTTGTACGGAAAAGGATTTATCAAAGAAGTTTGTGGAATGCATTGGCATTTCCAACATCAAGTTCTCTGATGATCTTAAAATTCTAGCATGCGCTTCACGACTAAAAATGAAACGATTTTTAAGGTAAGAGGGCGTGATCGGATTAAATAGAATACTATAAAGAAGATATAGTATGTGAGCATTCCGGCGAAGACGAATGGGTAGCCACTTGAGCTTAGTACGAAACTCAGAGACATGATCATATTTGCGAAGACCAAATATGAATCTTATACAGAAATTTTGGACGTACGTACGTTTTGAACGTATGTATATTATGTTATGTATATATTAGAACTAGTCTATTTAGACCCTTATTAGATTTTTTTACTGTATGAGAGGACTTGTTGGTCCAGTGGGCACTGACCCAATAGGTCTTGAGTTCGCTTTCCACCTTGTGTCTGGGTGTATTTATCTATATAAGCATGTATTTGTTCACATCTTGTAGGTATTGTATCACTTGTCTGGTTACCATAGTACCTACAGGGTCTGTCTGTTTAGTAATCAGATGACCGTGTGAATGATGTTTATGTCGTCCCAGGATATTATTATTATACAGCCATGTCCCTTGCACAACTAAGAGCAATCTAACTAACGACTTAGCATAAGTTAAACCGCTTAGGTTAGGGGTAGTTCCAAAGAAATATACATTACTTATGTACGCTAGAAAAACATAACCCTCCTGGCGCAGTCGAGTAAAAATCCCTTTATTAGGCCGATCTCTGAAATATCCTATTATTGTATATTATATTATATGAAATACATAAAAAAAACCACAACACATAAAAATCAGATGATAAAGCATCGATATACTATACTAACTAGATTAGCTGTCACGAACAAAATGACAACGAAAATGTGGTCGCGGTTACATATACTTACACAACTATACACGTAGCTAGAAATTTTAGAAAATAGTTTTAAATAATTCGGAACGTCGGACTAATAGAAGCCTTCACATGTAGTAATAAAGTCTAATTCTGTATGCAGTAATGTTGGCACATAAAACCTTTACATCGGAGACAAAGAAAAATCAATAATATCACCAAAAAAAAGTAGTTGTTTTTACTTAAACAAAAATGTACTCATTTAAAAGAAAATCTTAACCACTATAAAATAAGGTTCAAAACAGGTATGTTTCCATTGTGTGTGTACTGACTTACAAACTTATCCGTGCTGGTGGCAAAAATGAGAACTAACTTTTTTATTATGGTAGTGACGTGTAGTTTGACAGTTTCGTATAGACAGTGGCGACACGCCTATCGGCAACATTAATTTTGTCAGTCTCGGCATGGCAGTTGCGAACTACTAGCGGAGAAAATATCAAATAAATAATTTTTATTTCGTATTATAATGATATCTTACTTTTATATTATTATTTAAACTAGTAGTAATATGAACACGAAACGAAAAAAAAATTCTCCATCTGCAATTTTAGTATTATGATAAGTATTTGGATAGTTTATAAACGCGCAATAAGGAATTTCGATACGTCCTTACGTCCTGTTGTCGGCTCGTACTAATTTGAAATAGAGCGACAGCCGTCTCCGTAGCTCTTATTTTCGTGACCACTTTTCGGGTCGTGACAGCTAATCTAGTTAGTATAGTATATCGATGTGATAAAGTATAAGCTTTTCATATCATAACCTCACTTTTGCTTAGTAGCTTTTGTTGCTTATAACTCTGCTCCCAGATTGACCAATTCTTCAGAATTTTTAAAGGTTGTTTGGTATTATATTAGCTATTGTTTGACACTATTTTCATCGTTTTCCGTGCATGAAACTGTGTGGCCCGAGATTGTATGAAACTGTATCTGTCTCCTTTGTGCCTGTTTGTTACCTTTTTACGACGAAAGCATCGCGATATATATATATATGGTCTATTCCCAGTTGTCACCACTGGCTTTGTCACCGATAGACAAGAGCGATCTAAACCTTGATATAATTTGGCAAGAAAATAATTTGCAATTATGAGGATGTCGCGGGTTTTAGCCATTATTTGTGGTTAATGTTTTAAGAATAGCTTTAAGGGCTTCCACACATAACTGCGATGCGATGCGGCGAGAAACAAATGAATTTTCGATACAAGTTCCTGCAACTTACGAAAGCTTCGTGATTCAACCTTCCTTGATATAGCGCTCTTTTGACAGAAGGCAAAAAGGCAAGAGATCATAACTGCAGCAATATTGTGGTTTTGTTTAATGCAATTCAATAACGAGACCAGAAGTACGTACGCCTGACGGTAAGCGATCCATGGGAATGGCCCATTGCACTGCCGATTCTTACCTAACACATATTATATTTTGCCTCTAAAGACCGGAGCACACCGGATGCGTACCTACGTAGACGTGCGCGTGCACGGACTATGACGATGTTGTAATGTCTTTATGAGACATGCGCAATGCGCATCTGGTGTGCTCCGGTTTTTAAACCCAGAATATGAGCAGTTTCATTGCTCTTCACATCGAAATACAGCAACGCACACATATGCTGCTTTTCGGCAGAAAACTGAAATTGCGATGGTGTCATCACCTCTATAGTCTTTGGCACAAGAGATCTACCGCATTGTGCACGATACTTTATTATAATGTTGTTCGGTGTAGACGGCCCCTAAAATTATAAATCTATGTTAAACGATGTATACTTAGTCTATGAAATAAAACAATAGCGAGGGGCGGCTGGCTGCGCGGGGGCTTACAAGGTCTAGCTCCCCCTCTTGGCCACCGGACACCGCGCTGGACGCACGCTATGCTCCCGAACAGCCGCCCGCCGCTTACGCATTTTTGAGAAAATTTCGGTTTTATTTTGTTCCATACAAATACAATTACATCAGGCTCAAGCAATATAAAGGTAGAACAGGTCGGGAACCAGGATCGATCCCTCACAAAAATTGGCCTTAGAGCCGGATTAGGATACGACCTACGTGACCCCAAGCCAAGATGGCCGTCTTACGATTTTAAAACGGTGAGGGTCGGTTGACCCTTCGTTATTTATCTCCTCCAAATAAGTAAGTCGGATGAGGTTCCAAACATTTATTTACCTGAAAAGCACTGAGTGTCGTAACACTACGACTAGTGATTCGTTATAAAATACAGTGACGATATGGTTATAATATGCACGACTGTTCTCCACTAAATATATACAAGGAATGTTTTTCACTGTTGACACTGCTAAATAATAATAACGAATGTGTCAAACACTAGTCAGACAGCACGTTCTAAACCGAGCTGTTCGGCATTCAAAACACATAGAAAATACACGTATCCAAGTGGCAAAGAGGTTCTAGTCGCCACATCACCCCCCCACGCAGAGAGGAAACCCCCCAAAACATGGGGCAGGAGCCTGAAGTTAAATTATAAATCTAGGATATCTCTAAACTTAACTTTACGACCGGACCGAGTGACAATGGGGGCAGGAGGGGAAAAGGAAGCTGGCGGAGCAAGCTCAACGAACGGATGATCCGAATCGTTGCTCGACGGAACACTAGCTGGACCGTCCAACATTGATCCTCGCGAGGCTGGCAACTCGTGATGCCCTAACTCCAAATCAGCCTCAATAAAAGCAGGCTTAACGCGATCAATGCTAACTGTAACCTCACGCCCCTTAACATCTAAAGTTAAGGTTTTGTCCTTGCGCCTAATTACCCTGTATGGACCGGAGTACGGTGGTTGTAGTGAACGCCTAACGGTATCGTCCCGTAGCCAGACGTGAGACGCTGATGCTAGTTCTTTGAAAACGAAAATTGCTGGACGTGCATGATTCGAAGCTTCGACTGGACGCATTACTTCCATTCGCTTCTTAAGATCTGATACAAAATCAATAATCGAATCAGGGCTACCCGAGGCATCGGCGGGAACAAGGAACTCTCCTGGCAAACGTAACGATTCGCCATACACGAGCTCGGCTGAAGAAGATTTGATATCCTCTTTAAAAGCCGATCTCATACTAAGGAGAACAAATGGCAGTGCCTTCGACCACGTTTCAGCATGGCACATTAATGCCGCCTTAAGCTGGCGGTGCAACCGCTCGACCATGCCATTTGCGCATGGGTGGTAGCTGGTGGTACGAATCCTCTTGGTCACGCAAACACACATAAGGCGCTGAAAGAGGCATGATTCGAATTGGCGTCCCTGATCCGATGTTAAAATACTGGGAACGCCGAAGCGAGACACCCAGCCGTTCACGAAGGTGTCTGCGACTTCTTCGGCAGTGATGGATGTCATCGGCCAAGCTTCCGGCCACCGCGTGAACCTGTCAATCGCGGTGAGGCAATAATTATAACCGTTAGAGTGAGGAAGTGGGCCGACGATGTCGATGTGAACAATTTTAAACCTGTCCGACGGACTGCTGAAGTTACTCAGCGGAGACTTGACGTGTCTTGTCACTTTGCAACGCTGGCAATCTAAACATGAACGAGTCCATCTGTTACAATCTGCGTTAACACCAGGCCAAACATATCTCTCAGCCACCATGCGTGCAGAAGCCTGCGCACCAGGATGGCTAAGATTATGGCACTTGTTAAATACTGCTTTACGAAATGGTGGCGTTAGGTATGGACGAGCTTTACCAGTCGACATGTCGCAAGTGATGCTTACATTAGTGCCGGGAATTAATACGTCCTCCAGCTTAAGCGAAGAACTCGCGCGAGCGTGTGCTAATTCTTCATCAGAACGCTGTGAAGTAGCAAGTGCGGCGTAGTCTGCTTCCAAGGAAATACCCTCGATACGAGACAATGTATCCGCTACGAAGTTTTCGACGCCCTTGATGTGGACAATGTCTGTGGTAAATTGGCTGATGAAAGATAATTGATTCAGCTGTGCGGGCGGGAGCTTTTCTCTTCGCTGGGCGAACGCGTAAACCAACGGCTTATGATCCGTAAAAATTATTGCGTGCTGCGCTTCGAGAATATGCCTAAAATGCTGAACGCTCTCATAAACGCCGAGGAGCTCTCTGTAATAAGCTGGCCATAATGACTGTTTAAGGTTCAGCTTTTTGCTGAAGTAAGCGATTGGCTGCCAATCATCTGCTTCGGTACGACGCTGTTGCAGGCAAGAGCCTACGTGAGTGCTCGATGCGTCAGTGAAGAGACCGAGTGAGGCGCTGCAGTCTGGATGCGCCAGGATCTTTGCAGATGTTAAACTTTTCTTGCACTCTTCGAAACACGCCAAAAGCTCAGGAGACCAAACGAAAGGCTTGGCACCTTTACCCTGGATAGCAGCTACTGCGTCAATTAACGGTGCTTGGAATTTGGCGGCAGCTGGAATGAATCGCCGATAAAAATTGGCCATGCCAAGGAATCTACGCATTCCTTCAACAGTCTTGGGGGGAGGGAAATCCACTAAGGCTTGGATTCTGTCGACGGGGGGTCTAGCACCCGCCTCATCGATGTGATACCCCAAAAGGTTACCTCTTTAGCCCCAAAAACGCTCTTAGCAGTATTGATAACGACTCCATACTCATGCAACCTTCTGAAAAGAATTTCCAGGTGCTGAGCATGCAGGGAGCTGGAATTTGAGTACACTAGGATATCGTCAACGTAGGCATAACAGAAATCAAGGCCACGCATGACTTCGTCGATGAAACGTTGAAATGTTTGACCTGCGTTTCTAAGTCCAAAACTCATGTACGGGAATTCGAACAACCCGAATGTTGTGATTATTGCGGTTTTGCAAATATCGGTAGGATTTACCGGAATTTGTTGGTATGCCTTCACTAAGTCAATTTTGCTATAAATGGTACTACCAGCAAGGTTCTGGCATACGTCACCTATGTGCCGAACCGGATATCTGTCCGGAACAGTGCGTGCATTCAAGGTGCGATAATCGCCGCACGGTCGCCACGTTGAATCTTTCTTTTCCACCAGGTGAAAAACTGAACACCAAGGACTAGAAGATTGCCTGGCTGTCCCAGCCTTGACCATGTCCTCAAACTCTTTCTGTGCTGCGCGAAGCTTCAATGGAGCCAGACGACGCGGCCGCGATGATACCGGAGGGCCATCAGTTGTCTTGATATAATGCACAGTTGCATGTTTAGGCTCCTGAAGTACACCAGGGGGGCGCGTGATACTTGGAAATTTCTGAAGGATCGCTGAGAAAGGCGATTAGGGGATGGAAATAATTTTGACGCTGGACTGGCTAACGTCTTGGAGTTCCGCGAAAGATGACAAACCTGTCGTCCCGTCGCGAAGCTTCCCATGAGTGCAGTCAGGAAGTAGGTTATACTGCGACAAAAAGTCTGATCCTATTATTCCAGTTTCTACATCCGCAATTACAAAATTCCAAGATAAACTGCGCTTATGACCTAAGTTTAAGCATAACGTGACTAAACCGTAAGTTTGAATTTTAGATCCGTTTGCTGCCACTAAATCGTACGGCTGCGGCTGTCTTTTCAGCTTGCTAACACTAATAACTGGTACGCAGCTTACGTCTGAACCAGTATCCACCAGAAATTTCCTGTTAGTATACCGGTCAGTTACGAAAAGACGGCGACTCGTGGCTGAGCGTTGGGCAGTCGCCAAAACCGGACGCTCTATAGGTTTTCCGACGACTGGTTGCAGCCACCAGCCGCTGAAGGTAGAGGGCCAGACCATTTGCACGGTTGGGCGCACTTCCTTGCTTTCGTTCCGAATCGGTCATGGTAATAGCATAACACGCTATTGCGCGAGCGTTCCTAAATCTACCTAATCTACGTTCTCGCGAGCCCGTTGGTCAAAACCTCGGTTGGCTAAAGAAGCCACTACGCGAGTAAGTGCCTCTAACTTATGGTACAGCTCTGCAATCAATGTTGGACGGTCCTTGCAGAAGGGCGGGGTACGGATGGACACACGGTTAACGACTACCTTTTCGCCTGCCGCCTCTCCATAGTCGCTTTCGCTTTCCGCCATATCAATGGTAATAACTGATGGCGCGGAACCCTAAATTTAATGAAATTTGTTTCTACGTGTGTTGGTGGTGGAACGACCGAGACCTTTACATAAATTGTTTAAATATTTAATTTGTGTAAAAAAAAACCTTAAAATATTTCACCAAATGTCAATGCGAAACAAAAGCGATCGCCGAAAATTCGCAGGCAGGAACCACGACGAACACGGCGAAAAACGAGCTGATTGCTCGTCGAATTCCAGTATGTCGCTCCACGACGAATGTTTTCGTTATTTAAATATCAATATTTAGATAAAATAAAATTCCGTTGTCGTATAATGGCCGACGTTAGTCCGACGTAAATTCCGTTAAATAAAACGAACTCCGTTTCTTTTCTAATTTTTCTTTGCTTTATTGATAGGTACTGTGTTGGTTACCTTATTATCCTCTTGTTAGTTAAGTGCTTAACGTCTTACTTTTGCGTACTTCGGCGTCACCAAATGAGGGTCGGTTGACCCTTCGTTATTTATCTCCTCCAAATAAGTAAGTCGGATGAGGTTCCAAACATTTATTTACCTGAAAAGCACTGAGTGTCGTAACACTACGACTAGTGATTCGTTATAAAATACAGTGACGATATGGTTATAATATGCACGACTGTTCTCCACTAAATATATACAAGGAATGTTTTTCACTGTTGACACTGCTAAATAATAATAACGAATGTGTCAAACACTAGTCAGACAGCACGTTCTAAACCGAGCTGTTCGGCATTCAAAACACATAGAAAATACACGTATCCAAGTGGCAAAGAGGTTCTAGTCGCCACAACGGGAACAAAGAAAAGTGAAAAGTGTTAATTTGTTATCGTGTATTGTCGTGTAATAGTCGTGTAATACAGCGCCCGGGAAACCAAGAGAACTGCTTACTTACAACACAGGCTCTAAAGAGACCTAATGTAAGTAACGGAGGTCATCTAGGTACCCTGACAATCTGTACTCATCAAACGTATAGTTAAAATATGTAGCATGTACCCTAACTCATATACTTTGAAATAAATTTCATTTCATTTCATTTCATTTCATTTCATTTCATTTCATTTCATTTCATTTCATTTCATTTCATTTCATTTCATTTCATTTCATTTCATAGTGATAAATACGTGTTCTTGTGGTGTGTATTTTCGCGTGGCGTGTCTGTATACAATTTATGTGTTATATGCGTGATTTTGTGAAAATTCATTGTCTTTGTGCGTGGTGCGTTTGTCAAATCAAACAAAGAAAATGCCGATAACAAGATCGACCACGTCGAGACGCAAAGTAAACCCGAGCATGGAGGAACAGCCTAAACCTGTGCTACAGAAAGAGGGAAGCGTTCAGAAAAGTAAATCACCCCAATCAAAAAAAAAAGCGTGCGTGCGGATTTACTTAAGCGTTTGGCTGAGGCTAAGTTGAGGGAGGCGCGCGCGGCTACTGCTCTTGCGGAGGCCGAGCTGGCGAAAATGGAGGCAGACTCTTCACGTTCTGATGGGGAGGCCAGTGAGATCGGTGGCGGTAAGCAAATAGGTGTAGTGGCTAGAAACGCAAGCAGATTGCGCAAATATTGAACCGCCGCCCTCAGTAGAACCGCCTGTCCGGCATGACAATTTAATCGATGTATCCTCACTCGCAGCAGCACTGGCCGAGGCAGCGCGGGCATCAACTCATGTTCATGCGAAGTATGTCCAGGACTTACCTCCGTTCAGTGGGGCCAGCAGTGAATGGTTGGCGTTCAGGTCAATGTATCGGGATACACAGAGCCACTTCTCAAAGGTTGAGAACTTAGTGCGTCTCAGAAGATGTTTGCGAGGAGCGGCAAAGGAGGCCGCTATATCCCTCTTCATAGCGGAAACCGAACCCGATGAGGTGATGCGACTCTTAGAGGTAAGGTTTGGTCGTCCAGATGCTTTAGTTATGGCAGAGATGGATAAGATGAAGGCACTGCCCAGATTAACAGACAACCCTCGGGATGTATGTATCTTTGCCAGTCGAATCAGCAACATAGTAGCGGTGGTACAAGCCCTTCACAAGACATACTATTTATACAATCCAGAGGCAGTTAGAACCATAGTAGATAAAATGACACCAGCTGTCAGATATAGATGGTATGCCTTCGGAGCGGGGAGACCAGAGGATGAACCTGATCTTATTAAACTTTCCTGTTTCCTCTCCAGAGAAGCCGAGCTATGCAGCCGGTATGCACAAGCAGAAAGCACTCGTGACCGATCACCACCGTCACAGAGGAAGCCGCATCGCACCTATACCACCACCACTGCTGTGCCCCCAAAGCCAACAGCGCGCGCGCCTGCCTGCAGCATGTCATCGTGCCCGCTGTGCAATAATGAACATCGTTTTCGTGACTGCCCATGTTTCAAAGACTTAAAAGTAAGTGAAAGATGGGATGAAGCCAAGAAGTTGAACGCATGCTTCCGCTGTCTCAATAAAAGCGATTTTCGTCATCGATGTAACTACAAGGCCTGTGGGGTGGAAGAGTGCAAAGGATCGCACCACCCACTGTTGCACGGTGAAAGAGACAAGGACAACGTACCCGCTGACCCAGCAGTTGTTAACTCTGCTCGACGAAGGACATTGGATAGAACATATTTGAAGGTAATACCTGTCAGAATACGAGGCCCTACTCGACACTAATCACATTTGCACTGTTAGACGAAGGCTCCACAGTCACTTTGATAGAAGACAACGTCACTCAAGCCGTAGGTGCTACAGGACCGATCGAACCATTTAAAATCGAAGGAGTGGCTGGAGCACAAATCAACGCCAACACATCACAACGTGTGACGCTGAACATTAGGGGACGGGACGTGCTGAACGAGCAGAAGATTTCAGCGAGAACAATCGATCAGCTCCAGTTGTCACCCCATACTATAGACAAATCCGTTTTGAATAATTATGTACACTTAGAAGAAGTTGCCAGTGACCTCATGTATAATCGAGGGGAACCCACCTTGTTGATCGGCCAAGATAATTTGAATCTTATCGTTTCGAGATCAATAAGGAGTGGCACCCGAAGACAACCCGTGGCATCACTCACCGAGCTTGGATGGGTATTGCACGGCCCTGGCGGAAGTGAATCGCAGCAAGTACACTTTTTATCGAGAATTACAGTCCACCAAGATGATGAAAACGAAAGTATGGAAGGCTTAATGAAGAATTTATTTGACCTTGATGCAATAGGAATCGAACCGAAGCGCTCCAAGAACGATCCAAACGAACGCGCTTTGGCTATACTCGAGGAAAAGAATCGACGCTTACCAGATGGCCGCTTTGAGACTGGGCTATTGTGGCGAAACGAAGAAATATTTCTACCAGACAATAGAGAATCAGCAATGAGACGTCTTGAAGAAATCGAAAGGAAATTAGACAGGAACATTGAACTAAAACAGCAATATAAAGAACAGATATCGCACTGGTTGGAGAATGGCTATGCCGAAGTAGCGACTGCTTCACCACCACCTGGTCGGACCTGGTACTTACCACATTTCCCAGTGATGAGTCCCACTAAGAAAAAACCCAGAATCGTGCTAGATGCTGCAGCAAGAACCCATGGAGTCTGCCTAAATGACACACAGCTTACCGGTCCCGATCTGCTGCAATTTTTACCTGGAATATTGATGCGCTTTCGTCAGAGAGAGGTCGCCGTGACTGGAGACATTAAGGAAATGTTCCTCAGAATTGGCATACGGGAAGAAGATAGAGATGCCTTACGCTTCTTATGGAGAGATGACCGGCGGGAGCGGCCGCCTGTTGACTATCGAATGTGCAGTGTCATCTTTGGGGCGGCCTCATCACCATGTACAGCCATCTATATAAAGAATCGAAATGCAGAAGAACATCGAAAAGATTTTCCCGAAGCAGCAAACGCCATATGTAAGAATCATTACATGGATGACTATTTACAATCATTTGACACAATTGAACAAGCTATACGTACTGCATCTGTTGTCCACCGTGTCCATCGGCAAGCAAATTTCCACCTACAGAAGTGGGCATCTAATAGACCAGAAGTACTGAGAGAAGTAGCACCGGAACAGACAGATGAAGCAAACGAAGTGAAGCTCCGAGATGGCTCAACGGTAGAAAGGACACTGGAACTCGTGTGGAGACCCGAAGAAGATCAGCTAGCCTTCAACCTTGACTTAAGAAGAGTACAACCAGAGATCGCTGAAGGGATGAAGCGCCCTACCAAACGAGTTTCCCGACGAGCTTCACAAGGCGTGGCTTGAGTGGTTGGGCCATGTGAAGCATCTGCGACTGTTCGCTATCGAACGTCGCTACCTGCGCTACGCCACTGCAGGTCTCCTAGAGCTGCATAGATTTGTGGACGCGAGCAAGACTGCTTGCGTCGCCGCCGCCTACTGGCGGGCCATCACCGATGACTCCACTGCACACCTGTCCCTGGCCATGGCCAAGGGAAAGGTGGCTCCGATGAAAACGACGTCGATACCCCGCCTGGAGCACCAGGCGGCCGTGCTGGGCTGCCGCCTAGCTCGCACCGTCGGGGCCGAGCACGATCTGAAGCCGGCGCGCAGGGTCTTTTGGACTGACTCGCGTACCGTGCTCGCCTGGCTCAGGGCCGGGCCACGCAGCTACAAGCCCTTCGTCGCCCACCGGGTGGTGGAGATAGGACTAAGGAACCTTTTGTCCAACGATAAAAGGCTAGTATACTTTACCATCTACGATTAGATCACCGCTTACTAAGACAGGTAGGTACCTAAGGGGGAAGTAGCAATAAAAGAATGAGAACTCAGGACTTACAATAGGATTGCGGTCAAGCTCTAACCTATACCTATTAAGCGTAAAAGTCACTGAACTGTTTATGAAATTACTGCGATGTTCCAACCCTAACATCGGACATTGATTGATGTCCGTTGTTGTTAACTCCGTAGTACGATCGCGATAGGGCTGTCGCGAGAGTTTTTATTATTTAGGTTTTTTTTTTGAGAGGAAATTGCATGCATGACACTTTTTGTATAGAATTTTCTTTGAAGCTCGCCCGCGTTGTATAAATGTTTTTTGCTTTGTGATAGCTTGATAAAAGGAAATGTCTTTTTGCGAGTGGCACAGATTTTATCTTTTGTGAGTTTACGACACACGTAAGATGTTATATTTAATGGCCACACAATTACAGTATCTGGTTGATAATGATCTTGTTAGTTTAATTGCCAAAAGTTAGTCTTGGATTTTAAATATTACGGGTATTAGTAGCAAAATTTGTATAAACCAATCACCAATCATCATCAATTTGTATAACCTGGGGAACATATATATCAGAGTGAACCTGATACAGTGTAATAATACATAAAATATTCGGTTTCGGAAGTTTATTTAATTCGAATTTAGAACTCCATTCAAATTCTAACATACTGCCGCACTTAGAAACGCCAATTAGAGTTCATGAACATTAATCTAGTCCTTACAAGATCAAAATCACACAACGAGCTATGGAGACAGCTATGCTTGGAGTTTCTTTGCTCGATCACAGAGCGATCCCAAGCCGCCTGCCAAGCGTGGGCATATAGCAATACCTCTTTTCTAAGGGAGAGACCTTTGTTCAACAGTGGGGCGTTTTTCGGCTGCTGAGTTTCTGACAATTCGATAGCACTCACCTGGACGGTTTCTTTGCTCAATGGTGTATCAACAAGTACTATCAATGAGCATAAATTTAACCTCCATTTTGAAATCCATTACGTTTTAATAGCGATTGCAACTTATTTGCTGCCGCGCCAAGTAGACGTTGTAGGCATGATATGGTATTGATTGAAGTAAAAATGAATTTGTAATAGCTATTACATTTTATAGGTACTTAAAGTTTTAACCTTTGAATTTTTAGTTAACAGCAGCCGAAACACGTTTACTGCTGAATAAAAGGCCTCCCCCTTAGAAGGGAGGGGTTGCCATAATCCCCACGCTTGGCAGGAGGCTTGGGGATCGCAGTATAGGTGGTAGGTAATCCAATAGAGAGACGCTGCTGCCCGTCTTCTCGTTTTCCCTTAGTCGCCTCTTACGAACATCCAACGGGAGGAGATGTGAGGGTGCTATTCTTACCCGGACACCCCACCGATATATAGATTACTATAAATAAAGTAAAAACAAATACTACATGGCAAGCGTCACTTATAAGAAACATTCTCAGTGGTTCGCCAAACTAAAGTTCTAGCGAATTAATCGAATTCCTGCACGTGAAAAGGTTTCCCTGTGAATTCCTAGAGATTTTTCCTTTATACACACTTTGAGCTTGGGGGTGGAATTTTGGGTTCCTTTATTACTTATCTGCCCTGTGATGAGCTGTTTATGATGCCACCCCTCGGGACCGCGCCGTGTAAATCTTGGCAATATTAGGATACATTTTATTTATCCAAGAATGTATTATTTTTTACAATATAATACGAGAGGATTTGTTGAGAATGTGGGACTACAAGATTACTTGGAGGCATAGTAAATCTTATCAAGAAATGCAGTGATATCTTCAGTCACAATAAAATGTTTCATGAATTAGATAAGTATATAATATTTAGTTTTTTTTAATCTTCTCTTTCGCTTTGTTCTATAGTCCCATGCAAGTTAGAACTAAATAGTTACTTAATGTTCAATAACTTTCATCCATTTAAACTGATGGCTAATTTCTGGTCTCATTTTTTTCTGGGAATGTCATATTTCATGAAACAGAAAATGTTTTGTAAAACGGAATAATTATTTGGCCAAGTAGACAAAGAAACATGCAGCCTACTTGATGGTAACAAGTTGCATCCTATGGACACTAACAACACTTGAGGCATCATATCACCCCAAGTAAACGTGGTAGCATACTCGTATTAGATGTATGCTGTTTTTTAACCGACTTCAAAAAAGGAGGAGGTTCTCAATTCGTCTGTATATATATATTTTTTTTATGTATGTTCGCGCATAACTCTGTCAATTATGAACCGATTTGAAAAAATCTTTCTTCCATCCATTCTTCAATCCATTGATTGGGTCCCATAAAAAAATTATTGCGTAGTAATAAGTAGTTCCTGAAAAAACAAGAATGGTGACTGCGCACTGAGAGCTGCAGGAAAGCCTATATCGATGATTTTATGTCGCTTTTTAAGGACAAAAATGGTCATAACTCTGGCAAATATTTACCAATTTCAATGATTCTTTTTTTATTCGAAAGAAGAAACCACTGTATTAAATCTGTATAAATTTTATTACAACCGGATAAGAACTTCCTGGAGGACCATGAACGATGTGGAGGAATTTATCTGGTAAAAACCATAAAACTGATGTTCTCCATTACATTGCTCTGACAATTATGAACCGATTGCGATGATTCTTTTTTTATTCGAGAGAGTAAACTGCTATGATGATTCCATGCAAATTTCATTACGACCGGATATTTTTTTCTGAAGAAACATGAATTATGTAAAACTATGTAGACGATAATGTGATCATAACCTATCTAGATAATTTTACGGTTTTCGATGGTTCAATCTTTATATATGAAAATATCACTAAAAAGTTTAAAATAAAATCTTTTTAAAAAAAAATTGAACCGACTTCAATATCACTGAAAAGTATAAAATAATTTAAATATTATTGAAGTTGGTGCCTTCCTACCCCACCGAAGCCAACCGGATCCGCATGCGCGCTTTACAGAGGGACGTAAAGAACCGCATCGCGGAACTCCGGGGGGACCGGTGGGACGGTTTTCTCGAGGGTATCACCCCCTCTCACCTAGCCTACTGGCGGCTAGCGCGGGCTCTCAAGTCCGACACGGTAGCCACCATGCCTCCCCTGACCCGCCCTTCAGGCGCCCCTCCAGCTTTTGACGACGAGGAAAAAGCCGAGGTCCTCGCAGACTCTCTAGAGAGACAATGCTCTCCTAGTGTCTCAGTTTCCGACCCACCCCATCGCGATCACGTAGATAGGGAAGTAGAGCGCAGGGCTTCTGTCCCGCCATCCGACACTCTCACCCCGGTCACCCATTCCGAGGTGGAAGACCTCATCAAAGGCCTTAAGCCTAAGAAATCCCCCGGCCCTGACGGCATCTCGAACCGCGTACTAAAAATCCTTCCCTACCACTTGATCTACCTCTTGGTAGCCATCTTCAATGCCGCCATGACGCACGCTATATTCCCTTCGGAGTGGAAAGAAGCAGACGTCATCGGCATTCACAAACCCGGTAAGCCACGTGACGATCCCACGAGCTACCGTCCCATTAGTCTCCTTAGCGCCCTGGGCAAACTCTACGAGCGCTTGCTTTTCGCAAGACTCAAAGAGTTTGTCATCTCGAAGGGCATACTCATACACGAGCAGTTCGGCTTTCGAGCCGGACACTCCTGCGTCCATCAAGTGCACCGCATCACGGAGCACGTCCTCTCCGGGCTCAACCAGCCCAGACCCATATACACCGGAGCCTTATTCTTCGATGTCGCCAAGGCATTCGATAAGGTCTGGCACAATGGCTTGCTTCACAAGCTCTACCTCATGGGCGTGCCAGACCGTCTGGTCCTCATCATACGAGATTTTCTCAGGAATCGCACCTTTCGATATCGAGTCGAAGGTGCGCGATCCACTTCCCACCCTATTCAGGCCGGAGTCCCTCAAGGCTCCGTGCTCTCTCCACTCCTGTTCAGCCTGTTCACGAACGACATCCCTCGTTCGGACAGGGTGCAACTAGCCCTATATGCGGACGACACCGCACTATATTTCTCACACAGAAATAAGGCTTTTCTGACGCGCACTCTTCAAGTCGCCGTCAACGCCCTAGGCGAATGGTTCCAAAAGTGGCTGATCGCGGTGAACCCGGAAAAGAGCGCCGCGGTGCTCTTCTCCCGGAGCACCAGATCCCACACTGCGGGCCATCCCAGGAGTCGTTTAGGTCAGATCACCCTCTATGGGCGTCCCATCCCTTGGACCAAAAAGGTCAAATATCTAGGCGTCACCCTAGACTCCCGCATGACATTTGGACCGCATATACGGTCAGTACGCAACCGAGCGGCCTTCGTCCTCGGCCGGCTCTACCCCATGATCTGCAGGCGGAGTAAACTGTCGCTTAGGAATAAGTTGACACTTTACAAAACCTGCATCCGTCCCATCCTATCTTACGCCAGTGCCGTATTCGCACACGCGGCTCCCGTCCACATCAATAGCCTCCAGGTTATTCAAAACCGATTCCTTCGACATGCCGTCGGTGCCCCGTGGTACATGCGGAATGTCGACCTTCATTCCGACTTCGGTCTAGTCCCTATCCGCAAATTTTTCAAAGAAATGTCCGAACATTACTTTGAAAAAGCATGCGTCCACCCGAACCCGCTCATCGGCGCCGCTGCCGACTATATCCTCGACCCCGACCCTGGTCCTGGTCCCTCAGATCGTCGACCTACCGTACATCGCCGCCGTCCGCGGCATGTACTGCTCGACCCACCCGACCCGATGTCCGTCCTTCTGGACCTTGACACAACACCAACACCTACACCGACAACGACGTCACGAGTCGTACACACACCTACACACAGACACCGGTCTCGCCGGCGAGGCCGAAGGATCGTACACATGCGACCTCGACATGCATCCCCTCGCTGAGTTTCTTGCCGGTTCTTCTCAGCGGGGGCGCGTTGTGAACCGGTGGTAAACTCGCACACTCTCTAAGCGGCAGCCCAAGCCGAGGCCGTGCCTCCCTGAGGTGCCCTTGAGCTAGTCGCTACCTATCTTTCCGGGCTGGAGCGCTCAAAGCGCTCGCCCCTCTTGTCCGGTGAAGCTGTAATGGCCATCTGCGGCCAACAGTACTACTCATACAAAAAAAAAAAAAAAAAAAAAAAAAAAAAAAAAAAAAAAAAAAAAAAAAAAAATTAAGTTGGTGCCAAATATACACAGCCGGTAAGCTAACACCAACTTCAATAATATTTAAATTATTTTATACTTTTCAGTGATATTGAAGTCGGTTCAATTTTTTTTTTAAAAGATTTTATATATGCTAATGCTTGGCCGAATTCCATTTGATATCCATTACAACATGTAGATACCCACATTACAGTCGGATATGAAGACTGACGCAGGCTTATTATTCCATACTATGTTGTAAACCTAATAAACTAGACAGTCACGGTGGACATATGTGGAAGTGGACCCACGATATACTGAATGAAGTGACTAAGTTTTCATTGTTTTTGAAATGAAAACTTCTTAGCGGCGCTATGCACTTTTTTTCTGATGGGGAAAAAATGTTAAATTCGCTTCAGGACACGTGACCGTAGGATACGTAAGGTAAGACGTAGGCGGCGCGGGCGCAGGGCGCTTGCGCGAATGTTTGTGTGTGTTTGTGTTACAGCGTGCCACGCGTATCCACGGATGGTGATTACTGATGGCTCGACCGTCTATGTAGTTAATGTAAAATAATTGTAATATTTCTGAAGTGTGAAATTTTTAATGTAATATAAATTGTCATGTTTGTGTACGATAGCGCATATGAATATTGTATTTTACCACATAAATGATAGTACTTTTTAACCGACTTCAAAAAAGGAGGAGGTTCTCAATTCGTCTGTATATATATATTTTTTTTCTATGTATGTTCGCGCATAACTCTGGCAATTATGAACCGATTTGAAAAAATCTTTCTTCCATCCATTCTTTAATCCGTTAATTGGGTCCCATAAAAAAAATATTGCTTAGTAATCAGTAGTTCCTGAAAAAACAAGAATGGTGACTGCGCACTGAGAGCTGCAAGAAAGCCTATATAGATGACGTTTTAGTCGCTCGGACTCGCTCGGTCGGACAAAAATAGTCATAACTCTGGCAAATATTTACCAATTTCAATGATTATTTTTTTATTCGAAAGAAGAAACCACTGTGTTGAATTTGTATGAATTTTATTACAACCGGATAAGAACTTCCTGGAGGACCATGAACGATGTGGAGGGATTTATCTGGTAAAAACCATAAAACTGATGTTCTCCATTACATTGCTCTGACAATTATGAACCGATTTCGATGATTCTTTTTTTATTCGAGAGAGTAAACTACTATGATGTTTCCATGCAAATTTCATTACGACCGGATATTTTTTTCTGAAGAAACATGAATTATGTAAAACTATGTAGACGATAATGTGATCATAACCTACCTAGATAATTTTACGGTTTTCGATGGTTCAATCTTTATATATGAAAATATCACTAAAAAGTTTAAAATAAAATCTTTTTTAAAAAAAATTGAACCGACTTCAATATCACTGAAAAGTATAAAATAATTTAAATATTATTGAAGTTGGTGCCAAATATACACAGCAGGTACGCTAACACCAACTTCAATAATATTTAAATTATTTTATACTTTTCAGTGATATTGAAGTCGGTTCAATTTTTTTTTAAAAAGATTTTTATACTGATCATTAAAGCAATTCGTGCAAAATTATTCCGTAACCATTCCAAAATATCAAACTTGCACCACGTTAATATTCAAGTTTTCACTTCTGCCGTGCCTCCTGGAGAGCAACCCGTTGTTTTTTTTTTAATTTGTATCGTATATTATCGAGCTTATTGTCTTAGGTGTTAGGCATCATTGCTCAAGGTCTAACAATAGGCTAAGAATAAGGGATTTTATGGATTAGCTGATAAACATTAAGGCCATGATAGTGTTACGACCGGGAGATAAAAGTGTTAAAATATCCACCGCCATCAAGAAACCGAAGAACTGATCCAAACACAAACATAAATAATAACTTTATACACACAAAGAAAAATAATATAGCGAGGATTATCCAGCCCTGGGTCAGCCAAGTCGACAAGAGGTCATACGAAGAGTACATTTTGTCAACAATATAACTTCATTTCTAAAACGAACCACATTACAAAGCAAACGAGCTCATTACTCGGATAAATGCAGCATTTTGCGGTCCACCCTTGCACGCTCGTTTTTGTGTTGCAATAGTTGGCAGGGAAAATTTAATCTGCATAATTATTGTTCTTGTACTTAAAGCATCTACTGTGGACCTAATGGATTAAATTAATGGATATTTGATCACATCGATACCATTTATTGCTAATAACTAAGGTGTATACAGTACATTAATTAAAACTAACCGCTTAAATTTCGATGCGATTATGAGACAATAGTTGGCTGAACTGCTTCAAAGTCATATAAGTAATTTGAATTTCACTTTGTGGGAGGACTACATTTACTTCTGATAAGTTTCACTATTCGAGAGTGGTGAACGAATATATTGTAAGCAACCAGGCATCCCTCATAACAATGTGTCCGCTCTACTAATCAGCTCTCTAGGACTTAGAATTATGGATTTACTCATTTCAGCTCTCATTACAAAGAACCTTTACTCAACAATGGGATAAACTGGCAAGGATTTGTTCGGTATTTGCAATTACAATTTTATGGTCATCTTGACTTTGATTCGTTAATTATATAGATTTGATAATAAACAATTCTATGAACTGCAAAAACTTGGTTTTACCGTAATTACATAAGAGTATAGGTAATTACTTAACTAAACATATATTTATAAGGGGTTCTAAAAAGGAAACTCTTTATTGAATTATGATCTGATAACCACACTCACTCAATCCAATCAAAATATGAGTACTACATTATTCAAAGAGTTTGAAAATAATACCAAATAATAATTTACGTAATTTCTTCTAAATATTAGATATAAGCAATCTAAGATGAGTAATAAATATTCTCCAAAGAAAACTCCTACATCTCCCAAGGTACAGATTACATGAGCACATTATTTTTGAAACCGTCTTCAATATGTACAGTTTATGGCATGAAGCTACTCATTTTTCTGAACGTGACTCCGTACAATATTGTGCTGCAGCAAATGTCCGCGATAAGAATTCTATCCCATTGGGACCTGGTGAGAATGAGCTCGTTTAGAACCTGAAATTAACGTTGCAGTGCTACGGTTTACTTCCAGTTTACCGTACATTGTGACTGTAATTGAAATTTTGTCGAATAATAAGAACAGAGATGCATTGCATCTCTGTTCAGACATTATTTTAACTCATACTCCAAGAGTGTAAGCAATAACAATTGTTAATATAGATAATAACAAGACAGGTCTCAATGTTGCAAAGGTTTAAAATTTTGTGCAAAAAGGTTGTTTGGTGTCCAAACTTCTCAAGGGCCATGCAAAAATTAAAACTGTTACGCAGCTAAGTATGATTGTCTCAGAGTTCGCCCGTGGCATCATAACCCAAATGAACAGTTATCAGCAGGCCTAAGCACGAGACGTGCAGTTTTGTCAGCTCGGTGTGGAGTATGACGTAGTTTTCAATATCCCACTCAATATAGTAGTCTCACGTTGAAATTTTGATGACCCATTTCGACCCCCATTATAAAAAAAGTAAATGAAAAAATATTTTCTTTTTTTATTTGCGATGGGTTGGCTTAGAAAAATCCAAAACTATTCCACGTTACAAATCGATAGCATCAGTGGTTCCTGAAATATATAGGTGTGACAGACAGATAGACAGTCAGACAGACAGACAGAAGAAGTCAGACCATAATTGTTCCTTTTTTACCTTTTCGGTATGGAACCCTAAAAAGCAAGTTATTTCAAGTTGAAATGAAAGTCACGTGACCATGAATGCTGTAAAGTGTTCGAAACGTCGGGTATAATAAAATTAAAAATAAGCCGCGTTATAATGCGTGAAATTAGTTATATTTCTATATGTAATATTTGGGTAAATATCAGAAATCATTATTTCAAATTTTGGGCGTAGTGAATACCATCAACCGATGCCTTCTGCTATCAAGCATTGTTTCTTGGAGGTGGATGAGCCAAGGCCACAAGTGATGACTTTTGGATTTTTTTTGCAATTTCTTCACTCATCTTACTAAATTTTGAACAGGAATATGCTACGATGATAAGCAACTGTGTGTGCGCGTCGTCTAAATCAACACAACAAATCTGTTTCAAAGATTATAGCACCCGAATTCGCTGTGGTAAGAGAAATCCTTGTGAATCTAGATTACAAAAGACGTGCTGGGATCCAAAGCATTGGTGGCACAAATTATGCCGAATGCCTCCAACTTAAATGGATGCCTAATACACCCTCGGGGAGCTGAGAATAAGAAGCTTATATGATTAATTTTCGTCAAGGATTCGCGTTTTATGCAGACGCCAGTTGGCAAAGTAATTTTCGATCTTAATATTTGAGTGCCATAGTTGAGATTGCCGATTTTTCTTTGACGAGTAAATATTTACTGGGTTATAGACCCTTTGTAAAAAAGACCAGCCCTGCTACCACATCTAATATTATTGTAATCTTACTTTTTTGATAGACAGTGACAGAGCTATACGTATATTGACGTCTCTACCTCTTCTCAAGGAAGGTGATAATAATATATAGTAAAACCGTTAATGTCAGAAACTGTGCTATTTTGAAGCAGTGTGTAAATATTACTGAATGACACCGTAGCTACTAAAAATTATACACCATGTCATGAACCTCGAGATAAAAAATGTAAAGCCATAATTTATTTTTATATTTACACTGGGCAGTTAAATTATCACATACATAAAAGTAACATAAATATTAGTATTTTGCTGAATATACGTAATCCTTTTTTATGGACTTGGAGTCCGCGCGGGTCACGCATTCTCATTTAATTTGTTTTTTTTGTTATCACCCTAAACGAAGGTCCGTAATAAGCCAGCGTATGGCACGCACAGTTTTTTATTTTTTATTTAGATGATAGTGATAATTTCATGTGTGATAATTGTTACGATGACAATAGTCCTGTGCCGGTCCTATCAAGTAGGTATGAATAGCACACAGACAAAATTATAAATTTATAGGCACATAAGCATGTATAACTTTAAGAATATCAAATGTATGATAGTGAAATTGTACCACTATTATTATAACCAACTATAGTTATAGTTACAGCACACTAGCGTTGTTAGTAGTGAAATATGGTTCAATGTAATACTTTTTTTATCTTGGCAAGCAGACGCCACTAGTTCTCCAAGTGTTAACCAACTTGGAATTATTAATTCTGGATATACACGGAACAAAGTTACTTTATTCGTAGCGATAAAATTTCGTAATCATGTTACAAATTCGAAATTATGTGTTTAGTACTCCTGAGCTTCGTAACGAGTGAGTTAAGAGTACAATCTGGAATAATTAATAGCAACTGCCATAATTGACCTGTGGGATGTCCGGGTAAGAACCCTACCATCTCCTCCCGTTTGGGTGGAGATGGAGGGGGCGACTAAGGACTAAAACGTATTTATCTACCATTCGTGCTAGGTATTAGTTAGTTAGTTAGTAGGAATTCGTCGTCTTAAATAATAAGCCGCTATCCTGGAGTTATTGAATTTTAGTTGTATGGGAGACACTAAGAATTTGATTTTATATAATTCTAATTAAATTTCTCAGTTTTTGTTAAAACTTTGATAATATTAACGAAATATGTAATATCGTTGCTACCAGATTGTATTACGAAGTCTGTACTATTTTTAAAAGTTAGGTGTTAATAAAATTCAAATTATTTTTTATACATAAGTATTTATTTTTAATGTCACTTCTAAAAATATTTACTAACCTTTTATGTATTTAATTTTATATAGAATGATATTAGTACTCACGTTGAGTCACTCCATTAACCTTAAGCATTAGCCGGACGAAAATGGTTGTGAGATTATTACCGCACAAAATATATCATGATTATTATCTTTTCATATATTTAAGGAAAAATACACTAACGTCTTAACACAAAAGATATACGCCGACCATAATATGACATCGATTAATATTATAGACTTCTACAATGGGAAAAATATCTTCTCTCACGCAAGCTCAATAGGAACGTCTTATTGATGGAATGTCTACATAGACTTGAGCTGACATTTTCCGGATTTTTGACTTATGCTGTTCTTGATAAAGGTGGCTTTCCTGCCTCTGCCGGTGTTTAATGGCCGTTAATATTTTTTTACGTCATGACCGTCTTAAATTGTCAGCCAATTTTGTTTAGGAGCTCCCAATATAACATAAAGTTTTAAAGTTAAACTGTCTAGATCATCATCATTAGCAGCCAATAGACGTCCACTGCTGAACAAAGGCCTCTTCCTTAGAAGGGAGGAGTGGTCATAATCTCCACGCTTGGCAGGCGGCTTGGGGATTGCAGTAAAGGTGGAAGATAAATCCAACAGAAAGACGCTGCTGCCCGTCTTCCTGTTCTCGCTTAGTCGCCTCTTACGACACCCAACAAGAGGAGATGGGAGATGCAATTCTAACCCAGCACCCCACAAATTAATTGTCTAGATAGTAGACTTCTTATGCAAGAAAAGGTTTAGATGGGTACCATCACAGTATTAGATATTTGGCCGTAAAGCTTTAGTAAAGAGTGCTGTATCAACTATTATGTATTATGCGGCTATGTATCTAAATCTATATAAGTATACACATATGTGTGATACACTAAAAAAAAACAATGGCAACTGAAAAAAAGCCATATGAAATGTTTTGAAAAAATATGTAGCCTACGTCACTCCTGCAACTAAGACGAATCTAAAAACATGCGTTTGTCTAAACCGCTTAACCTAAAGCTATAAAAACTAAATTGGTATTTAAAAAATCAGTCGGTCAGACGTCTCCACTTTGTCGCTGGTATTTCAAGATTAATCCAAAGTATTTCTGAGGCCAGCGATTACTAGTCTCCCGAGAGGTTTCCAACAAAAACTATTATCAATAAAGGAGTAGGGATGTCCAAGGTCCACATAAAGTACTCGGTTAACATTCGCCTGTCCTTGGACACAAAGCCGCTGATATATTTTAGCTGAGAACTAAGCAGAAATTATGTGTAAGGCTTATATTACGCTCATCGGATTAATGATGACGGTCAAATTCGACGGTAGACATGTAACGATGCGGTAAAGACAAAATTTAGGGTTTGCTACCTTTTTGCTATAATTTTACCAATTCTTACCTTTTTTTTTCTCATCTAGTAAAAGAAGTCTACGGCCTCATTTACGGAGGCGCGGGGCGTCACGCGTCGCGATGGGTGGCGCGGCCCGCACTGAGATAAAACATATGGCGTTGTAGGAGTGAGAGAGAGATGCGAGACGCCACGCCACACGCGACGCTCGACGCTCCGCACCCCCGTAAATGAGGCCTTTGGGTCAACACTAAATATAAGTCTGCTAATTAGTGCTAATACCTAAATGAAATGAGTATGATTCACATGAATAGGCATGATGACTGCAACACAATACCAAAAAATCTGTGGTTTTGAATATTAGAACAGATTGCACTGATTCCAAAAACGCATCTCATTTTCATAATAATAAAGAGATTTTCGTTATATAAGCAAATAAATTACATAAATATAGCTAATCGCCATTTTATAATAAACGCTGATCAGAGTGAATGACGTCAATCCGGTGTAAATAAATAACTGTCAAACTGTCATCTCAACATTTTCTTTTATACAATGATTCACTTTTATACCTACAGACAGATGTTTATTTACGCCGTAGTGACGTCACAAAATGGCGCCATGCACTGGCCATCGTTTTGGAACATAATTCAAATTCTATTTAAAAAATTGAAAATATTGCTATTAATTGTAAATTTAATACAAAAATATGATTATTTTCGGCAATAGTAGAACCGTAAGTACATTATAGAGTATTTTTTGAAAATTAGTCATCATGCCTATTGTGTGATCTGCTGGGAAGGATATTAACTGCTTTTAGATGAAATGCATAATGTGGCCTTTTTAGGCCCTCAGTTGTTTCATAACAGAGAGGTTTAGGAATCGATTCCTATTTGCTAGCTATAAACAAAAATTAATGAGACATTGTAAACTTTTGCATAACTATGTAAGTTTAAAGTTTTAATACTTACCTGTTACATCTCCCAGAAAGTATAGATTAATCAACGCTGGTTGAGTACTTATATCTAGATAAAAATGCGTAAAAACAAACATAGATTTGAGAGATCCTTATAAGTAGTTATATGTTCTTATTTAAATACTAGCTGACCCAAGCAGCTCCGCCTGCGCTATTTTTACGTTAACTAAACTTTGAATAACAGACATTTGCATCGAATACATAACCTCATTTTTTATAGTCGGTTTAAAACTGGGTCCCACTTTTTACTTGCTCTCCGAAGCACAGACCCGTTTAGTTCAAATGGCCTTAAACGGTCACCCATCTATTTAATGACCTTACCTAACGTTGCTTAACCCGATCGATTACAAAACCTTGATAACAACTCTCTATGAGTGTCCCTTACTAATATTTATTATATTATAAAGAAAAATTGATAAAATCGGACCAAGCGTATAGCGACCAACTACCCGTTTTGACTTTAATCCCTTCTCCCAAAAGAACCGTGCTAGTTTACGGTATAAAAAGTATCCTATGTCCTACCTCGTAGTAAGATCTCAAATCATGCCAAGTTTCAATTGAATCCATTCAGTAGTTTCGGCGTGATGCTCAGCCGTGATACAGACAGACAGACAGACAGACAGACAGACAGACAGACAGACAGACAAAAATTAAAAAAATTACATTTTCGGCCTCAGTATCGGTTATAGAATGCCCTCCAAATATAATTTTCAAAATATCTTCAATGTACAGAATTGGACCTGTTACAGTTTTATTATAAGTATAGATTTTCTATAAATTGCTTCAGTGGAAAGCCCTAGCTTATGGCATACGTCACCATAGGGCATCGCTCCCTGTTGGGACGTGTTCAAACTTGTAAAGGGGAATGACGTCACGCGCGTGTTACATGCTTCGTCGGAGCTTCACAGCGAAGCTTAGAAGTGTCTAACTGCTGAAGCAAGCCAAGTAATGTTCGTGTCTCTTTGTTCAACTACCTAATCTTGGTTAGTTGCTCGTTAACTTCACACGTTATTATTATTCGTATTAGGTAGGTAATTTTTATTTTTATTTAAAACATTATGCAAATCGAAGACAAGCACTTCCAAAGATAATTACTAATTTTCTTTTAAGCGTTTTTCGTTTATTAGTATTTCAGTCAAGTTGAATCTTCTGTTTTGTTATCTACAATTGGTGGTCTTAAATTTTGCTCTGCGTTTTTCTATTATATTTAAATTGTTTTCGTGATTAATCGCTTCAAAGTTGCAAGTAAGAAAAAGACTTAATCCAGATTCTTCGAATTTTCTCATTCGGATACAGTATGTAACAAAAACCCTGTTAAATCATTTTTTCCAAATTTGTACCTATATAAGATAAGATAATTTGTAGCTATACAAGATCGGATTCGTATTGCTAGTAGAATTTAGGAAAAAAAGAGATATTCAACAAATGCTTTACATACATCATTAGCAGCCAAAACGTCCACTGCTGAACAAAGGACTCTCCCTTATAAGGGAGGGGTTGCCATAATACCCACGCTTGGCAGGCGGCTTGGGGATCGCAGCATAGGTAGTAGGTAAACCAATAAAAAGACGCTGCTGCCCGTCTGCTCCGCCTTGTTTTCCCTTAGTCGTCTTTTACGGACACCCAACGGGGGGAGATGGATGGGTGCTATTCTTATCCGGACACCCCACGGGGACACATACATATAATTATAATAATACGAAGAATAAAACCCCTAGTGATCCAACAGGGTTTTTGTTACATACTGCAGAGTAAAAAGAATTAGGACTAATGGAGGAACATCTGCCATAGTGAAAGGACTATTATATTGTTTCACGACACTGCGAAGTATCTGTTCAGTTACTAAGCAATTTGCAACTCCACACGACCACTCCAGCAGCCGCTGTAATTGTATAACCTGGACGGTAATGGAATGAAAACACTCATTTCAATGATGCAGCCGGCTTCAAAGTTGCCTCCTCATATAATGAGAAGCACTTTTAATGTGACATAATACAGCGTTAATATAATATTAAACTATATAAAATTTGCCTTCCAGACCGTAGACAATGAGTTCTAGATCTTCTTAAATGATAATTTAATTAAACTATTCTTTAACAATTAAAATAAAGTAATCAATTTGCATTAAGCACGACTGGTTGAAAAGTTTTATAAAAAAAACATTCATTCTGAGTATTGTAGTTAGACAATGAACCTCTGAACAGAATTTCAAGTTCACGGAATATACATAAGTCCTTTGTATTCCCTTTTACTTCATTGGGAAAATGAAAAAGCCAACTAAAGCTCTTTATGAAGACGCAGTACTAAGTGTCCCTTTTGTTGTTGGTACAGCGATACATTTAACATAAGCTCCTTTTCCGTGTATAGAGAATACGCTACCATCTACAACTGCATCACCACTTACCATCAAGTTGGATCGCGGTCAAGAGCTAACTTATATTGATTTAAACACCAAAACAATATCTAATCGCCCCACATACATTCTTATGATAAGTTATCCAATAAACTCATAAATATTTGTTGGATTCACAATATCTGGGGAGCTTAACAAATAATAATATTAATATCCTTGGGCAATGCACACACACATACACTAGAATAAATTACGTAGTATTTTAGAGCAAACTTCGATGCGTAGAAAATATACAGAGCTACTCAAAAGTTCTATTATCTCTTGAAAAACGTTCCGGGAATTTCAATTGAAAGCCATATAAGACTTATCTTAGTTTGCAACTAGAAATATAACGATTATACTTGATAAGAAATTATAATTTAATTTGAACGTAAACTTGATAATAATATTGAATTTAGTATAGTTGACTCAGAACAAGATAGTTTAGCCATTTAGGATAAACCAAAGTAGGCCAAAGAAAATAAGCTTTGACATTTTTATATTAGCATTTTTATAATGTAATTGAATGAAGACCTACAAGTATGTTAATGTAAAATATATAGACAAATACATTATTCACCAGCATATAGGATTCACAGAAATTGTAGAGAACACTCAAGAAATCATGTGAAGCAAAAACCAGCCAAGTGAAAATTTTAATAATTTACACAGAACGTATTCTTCTAAGTTTAAGGCACGGCGTACACTTTCAGAAAAAAATATATTTTTATTCTGAACATACCACTGCGGCCTTGAGCGATAAAGTAAAAAATATTATAGCTTCAATAAATAAAACTGGATAGCTGCTAGAGTTTAACGGTGTAAATGATAATATTATTTATTACAAAAACATTGCTTCAAACTTCCTAAGTGTGTTTTTTTTTATGCACTGTTCCTTTCAAGTGGTTCCCTTGAAGTGATAGCCTACTGTACTAAGTTGTTAAATACACGAATATATTACTTCTGGACCAAGGTCCAGTAACCATGAATTCAACTTGTTCTCTATTACTATTTTTTTTTATAAATAATTAAACTTTCATTACAATTTGCGTTCACTAGTATTTTATAAAATCTAATATTCATTATAATGTTGATTAGTTTAGAAATCAATTCCCTATTCCTATAATCACATACTTCGTTCCAGTAATCGCAGTAGGTAGGTACATTTGGTTAAGAAATGGAATTCATTATATTTCAAAAGAATAATGCTTATAAAAAATTACTTAATGTAAAGTCCGAATGGAGGCAGACATTTTCTCATCAGCGTGATAATATAGGTTAATTACAATAAAGTGACCTTTACAACCCCAAACTCACTTTAGACCCGACTGATTTACTAGGGACCTGAATATTTCTAATTTTAAGCGTTGATCTCTAAATTAAAATGTCTGAAGGTTTGATAAATGGACCTTCTAAAATTCAAATGTAAACACTTTTAAAGCCGTTTTAAGATAACCATGATGAAAAGAAATGTCAAAAAATTTGAGTATAAAGTAAAAGCATTATTCTGCCTATAGTGAATCGCTTTGCCGATACTTAACCTATGTACGTTGCACTTTAAACTCGGAAAGATATTGGGTCAGGCGACATTTGGCGTGGATCCAACGCGCAATCTTGTACAGTTGTATTTTTTGCTACATTGTAAAGTAACAGAGCGTAACCGATTTAGCAATAAATGGGTCGTTGACGTTGAAAGAGTTCAAATATTCTTTATTTCTGTATACACTGATGGGTCACGATGTCCTTAATTTCTTAGGGGAGTTGAAAACAATAGCTGTTTAAAACAAAAGACAAGCCCGCTGAGTTTCCTGCCGGATCTTCTCAGTAGCAGCCACGTTACAATCTGGTGGTAGTAAAAAATATTTTTTATGTGTGCATCGTTGGGCTCTTTATATACTCGTAGTAAACATATTTTAACTTTGACTTTTGTTAGATACGGAAAAAAATTATATTAATGAAATGATACTAATCTGACCAATGACAGCAACGTAATAACTCGCTGGACTGCTTTGGCGTCATTGCTAACCATTTTAATAACGATTCAACCGAACTATTAAATGTATGGAACCCAACTCACGTGGTTACAGTTTCGAAAAATACACTTCACATTTTAGTATAAACACGACGCAGCGATCATATAGTATCGTCCGGATAGGATATGTTAGTATCGTAAGAATTGAGTTAGTACCAGATACTCGGAACTTTAGAAAACTATGACTGCGAAGCTGCTAAAATTGGATTACAAAAATGAACTACGCTAAATAGTTTTATTTCTACTTATACACAATACATAAGAACTACAACTTCTTAATAAAATGTTAGTACTCTACCATACGTTTGGTGATGTAATGAAAGTGGATGATAACAATAGCACTTAACATAAGCTTCTAAAAAAAAGTAATTTCTATTTAGGAAGTAGCTAGCGAGATTTGTGATGTCACACAGTTATCTTTTATGTGACCTCTAGTATTCCGGACACGACAGCTACGGCAGGTGTTCTTTCATTGGCTAATAAAGGTTGGGGCCATAATCATATTAGTTGGGGCAAGCGAGGTAATGGCAATATGGGAGATAAGAATGTTTTCGTCGGTATTACTATAGCATTCGTACATTTGGTACACCAAAAAATAAAATAGAAAATAATTACTAATAATTAGTCTCTCCGATGACGGTTAGATCTAACTCAAAAAAATAATTTTGAGAATACTTTAATTGATCGTCACGTCTGTTTAAAACCTTTTTTAAAAGCTTTTATTTAACTTACAATGTATGTATCTATGTATGTATGTAATTTGTTCGGGTGGAATCTTGCAACTCAATTTTCACCCACTTCTACTCGTTCAAATCGTTTGAAATTTTGCACATGTGTCAAGGACCGGTGACAATACAATAATATAGTATCATCGAGCTGATCTGATGATGGAGCTCGAAGGCGGATAAGGGAACCCTTGGATGGCTAATAGTAAACTCATCGAGTTTAGGCTCATTTGATTCGTCTCAGAGAGTTAGTTGTATTCACATTTCCTAATAATGAGGACCTGATGATGGAATTGGAAGGCAGGTGACAGGACCCTGGAATGGTTACTAGTAATCAAATCGGGTTTAGGCTCATTTGATTCATCATATTCACTTTGCCTAATAATGAGGACGTGTTGAAGGAATTGGAAGGTAGGTGACGGAACCCTGGAATCGTTATTAGTAAACACATCGAGTTTTAGCTAACTTGATTCTGCTTAAAGAGTTCTATTCACTTTGCCTAATGATGAGGACCTGATAATGGAGCTGGAAGGTGAGTAACATCATCATCATCATCAGCCGGAAGACGTCTACTGCTGAACATAGGCCTAATCCTTAGAACGCCACAATGAACGACAATTGGCTATTTGCATCCACCGGTTACCTGCGACGCGAACAATGTCGTCTGTCCACCTAGTGGGAGGCCTGCCTACGCTGCATCTTCCGGTTCGTGGTCGCCACTCGAGAACCTTTCTTCCCCAACGGTTATCGGTTCTTCGAGCGGTGTGGCCTGCCCATTGCAACTTTAACTTGCAGATTCTGATGTCGGTAACCTTAGTTCTTCGGCGAATCTCCACATTTCGGATTCTGTCGCGCAAAGAAACGCCGAGCATAGCTCTCTCCATGGCTCGATGTGTGACTGAAATTTTTCTAAAAGGCCAGCCATTAGATACCACGTCTCAGTACCATATGTCATCACTGGCAATACACACTGGATAAAAACCTTCGTCTTCAGGCACTGCGGTATTTCGGACAAGAAGATATCGCGTAGTTTCCCGAACGCTGCCCATCCGAGTTGGATTCTTCGGAATGGAATCAAAGGCTTTCTCGTAGTCCACAAACGCTAGACATAATGGCCGATTATACTCCTCGGTCTTCTGTATAATCTGGCGGAGCGTATGAATATGGTCTACGGTACTAAATCCTTTTCGGAACACGGCTTGTTCGGGAGGCTGGAAGTCATCAAACCTGCGCTCGAGACGGTTCGTAAGAGTAACAGAGACATGGAATGGCTACTAGTAAACCCATCGTGTTTGGACTCATTTGATTTGCTTTAAGGAGTTCTATTCACTTTGCCTATATAAGCGGAATTGATAATAGACTTGGTAAGTGGGTGGGTGACGGGACGGAACCCTGGAACAGCCACTAGTAAAGCTATCGACTTTGGCGTCGTTAGATTCACATCAAAACAATCGTAAATACTATCATGTCAATTATTCAATAATTTCCAATACTTAGTTAATTATTTATTAGTATAGTAAATTGTAGATTTATATAAACCAATTTTTGCATACCTAATAAGGTAGACCATAGAGGACATTATCATAATAATAATAAAACACCCATGTTTGTTCAAGCATACCTATTGTCAGCAAATAAAGATAATTTGATTTGATTTGAGAAACCAATCCAGCAAAAACTAAAAAGTAAAAAATAAATTTAAAGTAAAAAACTTTTAAAAATAAAATCTTTTTTTTTAAAAAATTGAACCGACTTCAATATCACTGAAAAGTATAAAATAATTTAAATATTATTGAAGTTGGTGTTAGCGTACCTGCTGTGTATATTTGGCACCAACTTCAATAATATTTAAATTATTTTATACTTTTCAGTGATATTGAAGTCGGTTCAATTTTTTTTTAAAAAAGATTTTATTTTAAACGTTTTAGTGATATTTTCATATATAAAGATTGAACCATCGAAAACCGTAAAATTATCTAGGTAGGTTATGATCACATTATCGTCTACATAGTTTTACATAATTCATGTTTCTTCAGAAAAAAATATCCGGTCGTAATGAAATTTGCATGGAAACATCATAGTAAGTAGTTTACTCTCTCGAATAAAAAAAGAATCATCGAAATCGGTTCATAATTGTCAGAGCAATGTAATGGAGAACATCAGTTTTATGGTTTTTACCAGATAAATTCCTCCACATCGTTCATGGTCCTCCAGGAAGTTCTTATCCGGTTGTAATAAAATTCATACAGATTCAATACAGTGGTTTCTTCTTTCGAATAAAAAAAGAATCATTGAAATTGGTAAATATTTGCCAGAGTTATGACCATTTTTGTCCGACCGAGCGAGTCCGAGCGACTAAAACGTCATCTATATAGGCTTTCTTGCAGCTCTCAGTGCGCAGTCACCATTCTTGTTTTTTTAGGAACTACTTATTACTAAGCAATAATTTTTTTATGGGACCCAATCAATGGATTGAAGAATGGATGAAAGAAAGATTTTTTCAAATCGGTTAATAATTGCCAGAGTTATGAGCGAACATACATAAAAAAAAAAAATATATACAGACGAATTGAGAACCTCCTCCTTTTTTGAAGTCGGTTAAAAACAAGCTTTTATTTAAATGCGCTAAAAAGAATAAAATAAACTTTTCCTTTAAAACTTTTAATATCTATTTATAACGTTATTACACAATTTATATGATATAAAAGCTTGTCGCGAGTTTTACCTATGTGAATATAAACAAGAAAATTAATAATTTGATTTTGTAGACTTTAAGTTTTAAAATCTTCAAACTATGTAGGTACGAGTAGGCACTATAATCTCGCGACAAGCTTTTATATCATATAAATTGTGTAATAACGTTATAAATAGATATTAAAAGTTTAAAAAAAAAGTTTATTTTATTCTTTTTAGCGCATTTAAATAAAAGCTTGTTTTTTAAAAAGTTTTTTGCTTTAAATTTATGTTCGCTTAATATTTAATAAGTCAAAAGTCAAAAATAGTTTATTTCAAATAGGCTTAACGCTAGCACTTTTGAAAGATCATGTTTTTTTTTAAAAGAAGCTACCACCGGATCACAACGCGGCCTCGACTGAAAAGATCCGGCAAGGAACTCAGCGGGCTTGTCATTTTTTACTTCTTTTTTAAGCGGTGTCGCATGTTACAATTAGATCAAAGCGACAGTTTGTCTTGCCGTTCAAAAGATCAAATAAGACAGAAAAAAAATAAGACGAAAGTACAATAAACTAAAAGGCCAAAGGGATATTAGTCGGACCAGTCCCCCAAGCAGCACCCGCGTACGAGTTGACTCGAGCTGTGGTTTAAAACACTTGAAGATTTTGGAGTCAATAATCAGCAAAAGCATGTTTCTTAATTTACCTTTGCTATTTTTTCTGCCAGTTGAGTATGCATTGTAAGCTGATTAGAATTATATTTAATAAAATATGCTATGTTCGCCTCTGATTCAAATTTAGTTCTATATCACAAGTAAATCAGTGAGCGCTTCTATCCAACTGTAATAACTGATTGGAATTCGTCCAGTTGGTTAAAGAACGTCAGGCAAGGTCAGTCCTTAGTCCTTAGATGGGTCACCGTTTTGTGGCATTAGAACTGAGCGTCTCCGTGCTTCGGAGGATAAGTTAAAATTCGGTCCCGGCTATTGTTATCTAGACAGCAGTCGTTAAGCTTAGTCAGAGGCCTGAGGGCAGCTTGAAAAACTCTGTCATCAGGTTGGCCACTAACCTAAAGAAAAAAAAGTAAATCTGAAGACTCGATATAAACCCAAAATTTTACATAAAGAAAAGATATTTAAAGATTTATATTTAACTCATGTTGTACCTACAAAAACGAAGGTTTTTAACCAGTGTGTGTTGCCAGTGATGACATATGGTACTGAGACGTGGTCTCTAACGGCTGGCTTTTTAGAGAAGTTCAGAGTCACACAACGAGCCATGGAGAGAGCTATGCTCGGAGTTTCTTTGCGCGACAGAATCCGAAATGTGGAGATTCACCGAAGAACCCAGGTCACCGACATAGCTCTCAGAATCTGCAAGTTGAAGTGGCAATGGGCAGGCCACATCGCTCGAAGAACCGATAACCGTTGGGGAAGAAAGGTTTTCGAGTGGCGACCACGAACCGGAAGACGCAGCGTAGGCAGGCCTCCCACTAGGTGGACAGACGACATTGTGCGCGTCGCAGGTAACCGGTGAATGCAAATAGCCAATTGTCGTTCATTGTGGCGTTCTAAGGGGGAGGCCTATGTTCAGCAGTGGACGTCTTCCGGCTGATGATGATGTACCTACAAATCGAAATCCAAATAGTTTCGGATTAAACCATATTCTTTAGCAAATGTGCACCTAAAATAGTTATTAGCAATAGTTTCGACACATCAAAAGATTTGCGGGCAGAAAGATTGCGGCGACTTGAAAAGTTTTTGGACCGACTATTCGGCGATGATTGTCGACCATTCTGGTACCCTTACCATTTGTAGTAAATTATCGAAATAAGCTCCTAGATATTCAGACTTTCTAGCGCAATTCTAAATAATACTTCGGAAATACACTAAAAAATTTCAGTTAGGAACTAATACTTTTATGGTATATTGGCCAAGTAAAGGTAAAAAACAGATCGTCATCAAGATGAAGATTTAAGGGGGTAACATGCGCCAATGACCTTGAGAATCTGGCCGCTCCGGCCTAGAGTTGTCATCATAGAGGGCGCTACCAGCAAATATGAATATTACATTTGAAAAATTATAGACTAAAATATGCAGATGTGTCAAATGGAAAGCTCCAAATGGAAGCTGTCAAATGGAGCTTTATTATTTTTGCCTATTCCGTTAAGGAAGGAAATCTCAATATAGTTACATTTACTGCAAATATACTTAACGATATCACTTTTGAATATTTTATTGATTATGTATACCTACATAAAAGGAAAAGAAACTGACGAAATATACCAATGCATGATAAAAAATAATTATATTAGTTCATAGTGACGCGAAAATAACAAGACTGATGCAGTTTAAGAACGGTCCCCGCCAGCTCAACTCGTCGTTCACTGGAACATATTCTGTTACGTCAGTCGAAAGACGGGGAAATTTACATTGCTGATAAATCTTACTTAGCTTGTTGATCTACCAACACGAACACCGGATACCGAGAACCACACTGCATACTGCTGGGACCTTCTGCTGGTGACTGATCTAGACAAATGTCTAAATACGAAGTCAATTTATCCTCCATAATCACTCTCTGGGGAAATCTGTATCTCACTTTTTTATACCTTGATTTTGATGTATACTTTGGCGTGCCGCCTAATTACAATCTGATAACTCATCAACTTACAGTGGTAGTTTCTCCCTTGCTTTATGTTTCGAACGGCAAGACACAATATCGCTAATGTCGATTCATTTGTAACAAAACAATGTTAAAAAAAAAAGTGAAAAAATGACAAGCCCGCTGAGTTTCTTGCCGGATCTTCTCAGTTGAGGCCGCGTTGTGATCCGGTGGTAGCTTTTAAAAAATGACCATTCAAAAGTGCTAGCGTTAAGCCTATTTGAAATAAAGATTTTTGAGTTTGAGTTTGAGTTTGTAGCGTAATTGCGTGTTGCGTCAGGATATGGATTATTGCATTTCATATTGCAAACTTCATATCAAAGGTTCTCTCCGTCTATTATAGAAGTGTTAATGCTTAAATAGTGAGACTTTTACATACTTCTATTCTATTGTTGGTGGCTATTAGTTGGGCCCGGTAACCACCGGGACGCACTTCGACCCAGCTGGATCCATTGTGCCTGCCCTAGCCCTTACTCTGTTGCTGACTTATCGAAGAGTTTGTTTAGGTTAGGTTAGGTTTGTTTAGTAGGTAACGAAGATTGCACCAGCTTGGAGCTGTACATAATTATTTGGTGTAGGATAGGCTACTCCCAGTTGACTCAATCTACGTCCTGCTAGAGCGTCGCAGCGACAGTATCTATAACATCGACTCTTTTTCATCTTCATAGAAACTACAAGTATCTACGGTACTTAGCCTCATTTAGTGTAGGTGCTTCTTTGTGCACCCATTAGGTGCCTGATTTGTGATCTGTTTAGATTTAATAATTTAAGCCCACAGTCCACCTTTGTGCTGGGGAAAGTTCTGGAGTGATTTAGGCCAATCGCTGTCCTCCATGCTTTCGTTTGTTCCTTCCTAGCGTTTGCATGTAATGCTTGGTAGTTCCATTCGGAATCGCTATACGTATGTACTACTTATAATTTACAGTAGTCACAGCGGATCTATGTATGAAGTTAGGTTTAGCGAACCATTGCGCAAGTATAGCTGTAAGTTGTGAATACAAAAATACAAAAAATAGCTTCTGCACTGTGTCTTGCAGACAACTTCAGACACACGAAGATCCGCTGTGACTACTGTAAGCGTACTTGAAATGGAACTATGCACAAAATTCTAATGTTTTTGTTATGCACGTCAAAACGAAAGGGCTTAATAGAGCCGCTAAAATATAGAAAAAATATCAGAAAAAGGATATTTTGAACATATTTCCTGAATTGGTTCCAATTCTTCCAACCATCCATCTGATAGTAAAGCTTTTTGGTACGTGGAAAAATGAATTGAAACGAACTGTATTTTAGATGTTCGCATTTGCCAACGACAGGGACTTAAAATGCTGCAAAGACTTCTCACATGCCAATGGCCCTGATGAGATGTCAACGTTATTATTAAAGACGCGTTTAACTGTATTGTTTCCTATTCCCACTAGTACCCAAATAACAAATAACCTAACTCCACCTATACTTAAACCCATACTTACTAGATACCCATCGTAGACCCAAGTCGTGCAGACCCATAAAACCATATATTATTATTATTATTATGGCAATAAGTTCCGTGATCGACTCCGTGATGGCCATCGAATATAAACAATGATAAGATACTTAACTTTTTACATAATAAAGTACAAGTCAAAACCACCCAGACCCAAGACAAATAGATTATGTTCATCTCAAAAGACGAGTAACTGTCCGTTGGTAAGCGTGTCACTCACCACCAAAAACCACCTGGGTACTATACTCGTTGCTAAGTTGAAAAAACCAAAAGATAATAATAATAACACCATTCATGTTTTGACAAAAAGAAGGCATTGTCAAGTATATCATAATGTATGTCATTTTGTCGACCTACTCAGTATTAAATACGATCTAAATTAGTAAGATCGTATATGACTCTGTCAGATACGCTTTAAAAGTTAGGCATTATACACGGCAACGATACTTTCGCATACTCTATGATGAACCACAAAAATGGTAGTAACATAAAAATATATTTAATTAAATAAACAAGTATAAATTCCATTTGCAATTATTTATAGTGTTATAATTATACCATTTTTAAAATATTTTAATTAAAAATATATTTAAAATCATCTAAATTAAATCCAACTTGTCAAAAAAAAATCGGGCATGTCCACTCGCCGTCACAGTCCACGAAAGACTGATATATGGCGATCGCAGGGGCGCTGCAAGGGGAAATGCATCGCGTACATGGTTTTTCTATAATTTCTTGTAAATCATGTATGAAATTAAGAAATGTAATCAATACAAATTGTAGAATAGATTATATGCTTTTTAATAGTCCAAGTTTGATGTCTATCCGATGAACGGATGTTGAACGCTATCACAATTCATATCCAACGTAGTACATTTTTTAAATACATATTGCTTGAAAACGTTATATTTAATCCAATATCTAATCAATAAAACTATTTGCTGAAGATCTGAGGTATAAGTACATATAATTTTCATTGCCAATGCAATAGCGGATTGATCCATCGAACTCTTTAAACTAAGGCTATTTTTGCAATTTTACCGTTGTTACCCCCTTAAAGACAAGTTTTGATACTAAGCTTAATTCGTTTTATGAGAAATAACAAATTATTTTCCAGTTCATAGTATGGGGCATTTTGATTTACAACAGAAACTATTATTACTGGTTTAAATCAAATGTATGCAATACATGCAGAAACCTTCTAATATCTGATAGCTTTCAATGATTTAATTACATAGAATTTAGCTACCAATTTGATATTCTCTCTAAATTTAGTTCCCCCATTATTTGTTACGAACTCGAAACAATCTCATCTGATCAAGGTCGTGCACCTACAGTAGAGGTGCGTTCCAGACCGTAACAAATGGGTAAAGATGTTACAACTTTGATTAACTCTTAGTTTCCGGCGTCATTAGTGTTTCGCAACTATTCATTTAACAGTGCTGGTGAAATATTAGAAAGTGAAAAACTCATATTTTATAGTTTAAGCCTCGTTTTAGAGCAGAGTTCCCCAAACTTTTTTGTGTCGTAGACCACTTGCCATGTTTTTCCGTGTTGGGTAGACCCCTATTTAACCCCCCCCCCCCCCCAAGCTAGCTACTGATATTATATTTGATAAAGGAATTGCTTTTTCAATGAAGTAATCCTTTAAAATTTAAAACATGAAATATTGATTCACCTTTAGTGTCGGTTATCAAAGTTCTTACGAAGAGCAGTTCTTCGTAGATTTCTTGATTCATAATAAAACGAACATATGCCATATATAATCATTTTTTTACTTCATAGGTAATTTTATAAATAATTTATATGTCTTGATATTATAAGATAGTATGATGTAAGTAAATAGGTACTATCAGTGTATGTGTTGAGATCCACTGTCGTGGACCCGAATTTTCATTTCATGGACCCCCAAATTTTTTTTCGCTGACGTAGCCCCTTTGCAGGTTGTCATAGACCCCTTGGGGTCGATATAGACGACTTTGGGAATCACTGTGTTAGAGCAATAAATAAAACCATATCTAGCTGCATTGAAGTAAAATAATTAAATGTTTTTAAAGCATGAATTATATGAATTTGTTTTTGTTAAGCCATATATAAGTTTACAGATAGCCATCGATATAATAATATTATATCGATGGCTATCTGTAAACCGATAATATAATTAAACTAAACCTTCCAGAACTGCTACTAGTACATGGATCTATGTATATGTTTGTGAGAACCAGATGTACATACTATTTTAAAATAAAAAAATACATGATATTGTATTTTTTGTAGTTTTTGTCTATTAAATATAACAATTCAAAAGTGCTCATTTCTTGGCCTATTTGAAATAAAAGATTTTATTTCATTTCATAAATAATTTAAACTACTGTGGCCACTTCATTTTTGACAATGTTTTACATCGAAATATATTTTTAAATGTACTATTTGAAAGTCAATCCATGTGTAACCAAATCCTACTCACAAAATTGATGAAGCATAATGGACTTATAACTTAAGTTTATCTTTTCTATTTTATTTTCTCAAGCGTAAACTGCCAATCATGAGTCTTACAAAGACAATACCTAGGTTTATTATAAAACCTAGGTTAGGTTTAGGTTTTTTTTATAAAAGCTTCTTCTGACACAAGAAAATTTTAAATAAGGCTTTGTAATACAATAAAAAAAAAATACCGGTCAAGTGCGAGTCGGACTCGCGCACCGAGGGTTCCATACCATCCTTGGACATATTAAAGTTATTTTACAATTAATCTAACACCTCAGATAGCAAAAGTATTAAGATTTCATAATTTTATTATAACTTTACATGGTCGAAATTTTTATAGAGCATAGCGTAAGATGTATTTATATTTAAAAGGTCTTGTCAGTACATTCTGTCATTGTGAAAAATAAAGAGACGTGTCTATCCTTACTTGTTATTACTAATTAAAATATATAGAATCTGTGCATCTGCTGAATTTGTTAGATTTCCAAAAAAAAAGAACCAAACCAAAAATAAGTTTGATTGTCGAGGTTTTTTAGGATTACTAAAAAGCTAATAATTAGAATTAGATTTATTCCTGTAAAATATCTATTGACATGTATTACTCATAATTATTTTAGATTTTTCCCTCCACCAACTTCGGAGACAAGTCGGAGACGAGTATTTTTTATTTAATGTTTTTGACATTTTAAGCTGGTTAAATTACCGGACACAAAGACTTAACATCTAATGTCTTGAGGGTCGGCAACGCGCTAGTGATTGTTCTGGTTGTGCTAGCGTCTATAGGCTGCGGTGACTGCTTACCATCAGGCGGGCCGTACGCATGCTTGCCACCTTGGTCGTATAAAAAAACCAATAACTACATACTTATCAAAAACCAAAATATAAATCTGCTTTAAAATGTGCAAATAAAGCCCTTTCATATGATACCCCACTCGATATCCTAGTAGCCTCACTTTGATATTTTCAGACCATATTTCAGCCCCTATTAAAAAATAACCGTGGCATGTTTTTCAAAATAAATATTTGTTAAGATTGCTAGGCAACCATAAAAGTGTTTGGAAGATGGTTCTTGTAATTTGACTTTCATTAAAGAACAGAATTATGTATTACGGCATGCTTTACTTTTATTTGTACTTTAGTAACTGTACTACAAGTATAAATTTAATAGGTAAATGAACTCTTAAAATGATTTTCCTGTGCTATTATCAGACCCTGATCAGTATCTGTCCAACTACTCGTGAAGATTTAACCATAGATTTATAATTCGGTGGGTCCTACATTTAATGGAGCCGAATTCCTGTTGCCACCTACCTGCCTGCTCCTATCACCAGACTCTGATCAAGTTTTTCTACCTACTGCTCGCAGCAACCTATCCAACTAATCCAAATTCGGTAGGTCTACGTTTATTAGTGCAGAGATCCCGTGACCACCTTCCTGCTCCATCATCAGACCCTGATCACCATATTTCTAGCACCTACTCGTTAAAAAACTACCTAACCAGCTCAAACTCCGTGGGTTTACGTTTATTGGTGCAGAGATCCCGTGACCACCTTCCTGCTCCATCATCAGACCCTGATCACCATTTTTCTAGCAACTACTCGTCGAGACCTACCTAACGAGCCCAAAGTCAGTGGGTTTACGTTTATTTGGGCCGAGATCCTGTTACCACCTTTTCCTGATCAACATCAGACCCTGGTGAAGGTTACCATTTTATTTAATATCATCTGATTTACATATGTTATAAATTTCAGATCATTCAGACTAATAGAAGTAATGAAAAATGTCTATCGTATACAAAATATCCCTACCTCGACTCGTTGGCGAATTGCGATCTAACTGTGGCATAAATAAACAAGGCTGTATGGTATGAGCACCTTTGCCTGTCTTTCGGCGAGGTATAATAAAAACACCATATGTTAACAGAATATTTACGATTTTGTTTGTAGCAAAGTTTGTAGTATGCCCGTAAGGTTATAAAAAGTTAAATTTTATTGTTCGTATTTTTAAAGTTGTAGTGATGTTGAGATATACTATCTTGTCGGCATAGTGATTTTATCCCAATTGGTTGTTGATCGTAGTATCTCTTAGTTCGGTTGTTATCGATTGTTTATTTGTTAATGAAGTTAAAGTGCGAGGACTTCGTAAAGTGTAAATATACTTTAAAAACCAGTCAAGTGCTAGTCGGACTCCGGCACCGAGCATTTCATATTATCTTTGGACGTATTAAAGTTATTTTACTATACGTCTAACGCCTCAGATAGCAAAAAAAACAAACCACAAAACTAAGTTTGTTAGTCGAGGTTTTTATAGGATTACTAAAAAACTGTACTGTTTAGAAAGATCATTTTATTTTTCCTGTAAAATATAGATAGACATGTATTACCCATAATTATTTCAGATTTTTCCCTCCACAAACTTCGGAGATAAGGGGGGGGGAACGGTATTTTTTTTGACATTTTTGATTATCAGCCAAAAACTGCGTGACATAAACCAAAATAAAAATCTGTTTTGAGATGTGCAAATGAAGCCCTTTCATATGATACCCCACTCAATATAGTAGTCTCACTTTGAAATTTTGATGACCCATTTCGACGCCCATTATAAAAAAAGTAAAAGGAAAAATATATTTTTTTCATTTGCGATGGAGTTGGGTAATTAAGATCTAAAACTATTCCAAGTTTCAAATTGATAGCATCAGTGGTTCCTGAAATATATGGGTTTGTGACAGACAGACAGACAGACGAAGTCAGACCATAAGGGTTCCTTTTTTACCTTTTAGGTATGAAACCCTAAAAATCATAAAAAAAATAGTAAAATTAAAATAAGTGACAATAAAGCAAGTGCTTTACTAGGATTTGAACCCGCGTCTAAGGTCACGTTATTACCTTAGTCAAGTTCTGGACCACCACGCAAATTGCGCATGTCATACTGTTACGAAAGCCAAATGGCTGCTGCTCGAGTCAACTCGTGCGCGGGTGCTGCTTGGGGGGACTGGTTCGACTACTATCCCTTTGGCTTTTTAGTTTGTTGTACTTTCGTCGTATTTTATTATTTTTTTCTGTCTTATTTAATCTTTTGAACGGCAAGACACACTGTCGCTCTGATCTAGAACCATACACACTGTTAAAAAAAAAATGTTATAAAGTAACAAGCCCGCTGAGTTTCTTGCCGGATCTTCTCAGTTAAGGCCACGTTGTGATCCGGTGGTAGCTTTTTTTTTTTAAAAATACATGACCTTTCAAAAGTGCCGTTAAGCCTATTTGAAATTAACTATTTTAAAAGCTTTTATTTAACTTGCAATGTATGTATGTATCTATGTATGTAATTTGTTCGTGTGGAATCTTGCAACTCAATTTTCACCCACTTCTACACGTTCAAATCTTTTGAAATTTTGCACATGTGTCAAGGACCGGTGACAATACAATAATGTAGTATCATCGAGCTGATCTGATGATGGAGCTCGAAGGCGGATAAGGGAACCCTTGGATGGCTACTAGTAAACTCATCGAGTTTAGGTTCATTTGATTCGTTTTAAAGAGTTCTATTCACATTTCCTAATAATGAGGACCTGATGATGGAATTGGAAGGTAGGTGACGGAACCCTGGAATGGTTACTAGTAAAAACATCGAGTTAAGGCTCATTTGATTCGTCTTAAAGAGTTCTATTCACTTTTTGTAATAATGAGGACCTGATCATGGAATTGGAAGGTAGGTGATGGAACCCTGGAATGGTTACTGGTAAACACATAGAGTTTAGGCTCATTTGATTCATTTTAAAGAGTTCTATTCATTTTTCTTAATAGTGAGGACGTGAAGATGGAATTGGAAGGTAGTTGACAGAACCCTGGAATCGTTATAAGTAAACTCAGTTTAGGCTAACTTGATTTTTCTTAGAGTCTTAAAGATAACTCTTTAACTTTATCAGGTCCTCATTACTAAATGAGGACCTGATAATGGAGCTGGAAGATGAGTAACATCATAATCATCAGCCGCAAGACGTCCACTGCTGAACATAGGCCTCCTCCTTAGAATGCCACAATGAATGACAATTGGCTATTTGCATTCACCCGTTACCTGCGACGCGCACAATGTCGTCTGTCCACCTAGTGGGAGGCCTGCCTACGCTGCATCTTCTGGTTCGTGGTCGCCACTCGAGAACCTTTCTTCCCCAACGGTTATCGGTTCTTCGAGCGATGTGGCCTGCCCATTGCCACTTTAACTTCCAGATTCTGAGAGCTATGTCGGTAACCTTAGTTCTTCGGCGAATCTCCACATTTCGGATTCTGTCGCGCAAAGAAACGCCGAGCATAGCTCTCTCCATTGCTCGATGTGTGACTCTGAACTTTTCTAAAAGGCCAGCCGTTAGAGACCACGTCTCAGTACCATATGTCATCACAGGCAATACACACTGGTTAAAAACCTTCGTCTTCAGACACTGCGGTATTTTGGACGAGAAGATATCGCGTAGTTTCCCGAACGCTGGCCATCCGAGTTGGATTCTTCGGGCGACCTCTTTGTCGAAGTTGGACCAACCTAACTGGATAGTTTGTCCTAGGTATACGTAGTGGACAACAAATTCGACTGTATCGTTTCCAACAACTACCGGTACGTGTATTAGGATATTAGGGTTGACGGGCCTGTTGGTCTAGTGGTTAGACACCCTGGCCGCTACTCAATAGGTCGTGGGTTCGATTCCCACCAAGTGGTTGAGTGTTATTTATCTATTTAAGTATGTATTTACAAAAAAAAAGTATATAAGTAAGTATAAGTATTTGTATCAGTTGTCTGGTTCCCATAGTATAGGCTCTGCCTAGTTTGGGATCAGATGACCGTGTGTGGAATTGTCCCAGGATATTATTTTATTATTATTAGACATGATCTTCGATGTACCTATAGTCAATGCGGCACCGCTGGAAGGACTGCAATACTGTCCAGGTCTCGATTGAATCGAAGGCTTTCTCCTTGTCCACAAACGCTAGACATAATGGACGATTATACTCATTGGTCTTCTGTATAATCTGGCGGAGCATATGAATGTGGTCTACGGTACTAAAGCCTTTTCGGAACCCGGCTTGTTCGGGAGGTTGAAAGTCATCAAACTTCGAGACGGTTCGTAAGAGTAACAGAGCCATGGAATGGCTACTAGTAAACCCATCGAGTTTGGGCTCATTTGTTTTGCTTTAAGGAGTTCTATTCGCTTTGCCTATATAAGCGGAGTTGATAATAGACTTGGTAAGTGGGTGGGTGACGGGACGGAACCCTGGAACAGCCACTAGCAAACCTATCGAGTTTAGCGTCGTTAGGTTCACATCAAAACAATCGTAAATACTATTTTGTCAATTATTCAATAATTTCCAATACTTAGTTAATTATTTATTAGTATAGTAAATTGTAGATTTATATAAACCAATTTTTGCATACCCAATAAGGTAGACAATAGAGGACATTATCGTAATAAAACACCCATGTTAGTTCATGCATACTTATTGTCCGCAAATAAAGATGATTTGATTTGATTTGAGAAACCTATCCAGCAAAAACTAAAAAGTTAAAAATAAATTTAAAGTAAAAAACTTTTTAAAAACAAGCTTTTATTTAAATGCGCTAAAAAGAATAAAATAAACTTTTCCTTTTAAACTTTTAATATCTATTTTTAACGTCGTTACACAATTTATATGATATAAAAGCTTGTCGCGAGATTTACCTATAAGAATATAAACAAGAAAATTAATAATTTGATTTTATTGACATTAAGTTTGAAAATTTTCAAACTATGTAAGTAGGAGTAGGTACTATAATCTCGCGACAAGCTTTTATATCATATAAATTGTGTAATGACGTTAAAAATAGATATTAAAAGTTTAAAAGGAAAAGTTTATTTTATTCTTTTTAGCGCATTTAAATAAAAGCTTGTTTTTAAAAAGTTTTTTACTTTAAATTTATTTTTTTGTGTTTGAGTTTGAAATATACTATTAGAATAGCAATAGGAATAAGATAGCAGAATTGTGTCAGTTTTTGGTGTTTTCGTTGTTACATATTTTTTGATTTAACAGAATGTGCAATAAAGAACTCCGATCCAATCAACGGAAATATATAATTTTATTTCCCAATAAGAGAGTACCAATGTAATTACGCCATAATTCTCGCAGTATTTAATTTTAGCATCCTCATAACAATGAATATTCATGCATTTCAATGGAATACTGAAAGCAATGGCATTTAAATTAATTTAATTGGAAATATTTACAGCAATAAAACTCAGCTGGTAAAATACGATTATCTGACTGACTTTAACATGCGATAGTTTAGGTAATGTCTTTTATTTTCGTTTTATCATCATCTGATAGACATCCTCTGCTGAACAAATGCCTTAGAAGGGAGGGGTTGCCATAATAAAACTCAAAGGGCACTTTTTCTGTACATTGAATATTTTTCCAAAATTTCTATGTAGGGATACTATACTATCGACATATAGGCCAAAACCATTTTTTTTGGAATTATTGTCTGTCTGTCTGTCTGTCGTTCTGTTTGTCCAGGTATCATTTCAAAACCCGTGGATGGATTCTGATAGGACTTTCACTGATGTGTTGTGTAGAAGTAGGGGTATAAATCTACACTAATATTATAAAGAGGAAAACTTTGTTTGTTTGGTTGTAATGAATAGGCTCAAAAACTCCTGGACCGTTTTTAAAAATTCTTTCACCATTCGAAAGCTACATTATCCACGAGTAACATAGGCTAAATTTTATTTTGGAAAAAAAGTAGGGTTCCGTAAGATATTTGGGTTTTTTCGGACACAAGGTGTAAAAAATCAACCAGAAAAGTTACTTAGTTTGCGTACGCTGCCTAAACTATAAAAGATAGAACTATAAAATGTTCTAATTAATTGTAGATCTTATAAATATCTACAAAAAAGTCCGCGGCACACGCGCGTATCTATGTCGAGTGAGGCCCAACAACCATTTTTTTATATAAATATCTTGAATTTTGTTTGGACTACATTTAAACGCATTTGTTTTACTTATGCTATTAATCCTTATCAAAGTAAACTATTTCATCATTAAGTACAGTTTATGTAGATAATATTTGGTCTTTTAATAATTAAAATTGGACATTTGGTTTTGAAGTTATGGCGAAATTAAAATATTACTGCATATAAATTAAAAGATTTCTGCTGCACGGCCCGTTGCGAAGTGAGCGTCACCAAGGAGCGCATGCGGGAGGGGAGTTTGGATCTATGAGTAAGGTACCCGCGCGGCTCAGACGCGAGGTCGGCTCCCTACGCAGCGGTCGTGCGCGAATTCTAATAATTTTCGTGCGATTTTTTTTATATTTCTTTCTTAAAACTACACCTACGCAAAAGTTCTTCTGAGACCTAATCAACAGTTCTTTTCAGGGCTAACCAACAGATTTTTTCAGGGGTAACCAACAGTTCTTTTCAGGGCTAAACAACAGTTCTTTTCAGAGCTAGAATATTACACGCTATTAGCATTTTCTTAAACATTTGAAAATGCCTAAGAGAGCCAGGTCTCAACTTTCTAAACATAGTTCTCAAGCACGGGCAGCAAGAATACGTCGTATGGGAGAATCTTCACCTGAACGTGCACAACGCCTTGCTGAACAAAATAAGAGAAACTCTCAGGTACGCGCACGGGAATCGAGTGTCGAACGTTCGCAACGCCTTGCACAACAAAATCTGAGTACCTCTGAGTTACGTGCACGAGAGTCTGGTGAACCGATATGTATGATTTTTTGCGGGTAGGTCTGAGAATAGGTTATAAAGTATATTTTATACCGCTGATACCATGATTGACGAGGATATATAGAACGAGAGGAGAGTGCAAGAGAGGGAGAGGGGAGGGTGATGGAGTGAGTGATCGGAGGAGTTAGGTGGAGAAAGGGGGGGGGGTAGTGAGAGGGAGCAAGTTGGGAGAAGAGAGAGGAGAGAGAGGGTTCAGAGAGGACAACGGGGAGAGGAAGAGGGGAAGTGTGACGGGGACCGAAGCGGAAGGGGAGAGAAATAGCATAGAATTAGATTTTTATTATAAGAGAGAAAGATGGAGAGAGAGATAAATCAAGGAAGTAGGGAGAAAAGGGGAGCAAAATGTAATTAAAGCGCGGGCGGAGCTGTGCGGGTCAGCTAGTTGGTATATAAAACATCACGCTATGTTTCACGCTAAGCAGTGAAACATTACTTGCACATATTACCACGTAATTTGCTTTGTATGTAAATAGGGTAATTATAGACTGATCAGTTAATAATTAAGATTCGTATTATTACGCTATATAAAATAGCGACTGAGCAGACATTTAGTTTGCATAAGATATGGCAGTGGCGAAGGGTCAATTTTTGTAAGGGGTAAGCCGGTCCGGTACACCCAGGACATTTTCATTAGATTTCTGTATTGTTCTAAGTACTTTGCTGATAGCAATATGACATTATATCTTTGAAAAGTTAAAATCTGTAAATCCCGAGCGACTCCAAACTAGATTAGAAAAGAAATAGGCAAGGAAAAAATACCATTTCATTTCATTTAAAAACCAGCGGTTAGGTCCTCTGCACCACCAAGGCTACATTTGTATAGGTAGGTATAAATTGAGAATACGAAATTGCTAAATTTTTAATTAGGTAAAAGACCTAAAATTACTCGAAATGATCTAATCTAACGCAATAAAATGTACAACTACAATTCACACTACACACAATGAACAGCGCTTCAAGGTCAGGCTCAGGGGGTGCATAAAATTTTAATGAAACTCCCCAAGTCCAGGTAGTGTATAGGTATTATATTACAGTCGCAACAATAAAAGATGCGAAAAACTTAGGTTTTTTTTTTTTTTGGGAATGATAGACGCTGTTGGCCGGACAATATTATAGGAGGAAAACTTAGCTTAGAACTTTCATTATCGAATATGATTAGACAGTAATTTACGAGGTTAGCGTGATTTACATTATGAACAGCGCCATCTATCGGTGAAATTGAACATACAATCACTATAGAACTTTAATCTATAATTATAAAAGAAAGTCGTGTTAGTTACACTATTTATAACTCAAGAACGGCTGAACCGATTTGGCTGAAAATTGGTGGGGAGGTAGCTTAGAACCAGGAAACGGATATAGGATACTTTTTATTCCGGTAGGTTAAGGTTAAGCAACGTTAGGTAAGGTCATTAAATAGATGGGTGAACCGAATTGTATGATTTTTTTGTGCATATCGGGTAGGTCTGAAAATAGGTCATAAAGTATATTTCATACCGCTAGGTTAAGGTTAAGCAACATAAGGCCAGGTTATTTCATTAAATTGACGGGTGAACTGATTTGTATGAAATTTTGTGTGCATTTCGGGTAGGTCTGAGAATAGGACGTAAAGTATATTTCATGCCGCTAGATTAAGGCCGCAACATAACGCAAGGTCTTTAAATAGATGGGTGAACCGATATGTATGAAATTTTGCGGGTAGGTCTGAGAACAGGTTATAAAGTATATTTTATGCCGCTGATACCATGATTGGAGGATAGGCGAGGATATATAGAACGAGAGGAGGGTGCAAGAGAGGGAGAGGGGAGGGTGATGGAGTGAGTGATCGGAGGAGTTAAGTGGAGCAAGGGGGGGGGGGGGTGAGTGAGAGGGAGCAAGTTGGGAGAAGAGAGAGGAGGGAGAGGGTTCAGAGAGGACAACGGGGAGAGGAAGAGGGGAAGTGTGACGGGGACCGAAGCGGGAGGGGAGAGAAAGAGCATAGAATTAGATTTTTCTTATATGAGAGAGAGATATGGAGAGAGATAAATCAAGGGAGTAGAGAGAAAAGGGGAGCAAAATGTAATTAAAGCGCGGGTGGAGCTGCGCGGGTCAGCTAGTATTATTATAAAATAGTTGAAAATAGTGATTATTTTTAAGGAGTTGTAAAGGAATATCGAGACTTCAAAAAAAAAAACAGTGCTATCAAATTTAAAAAGGCTTTGTGAAAAGAATATTTTTGGGTACTAGATATTACTACTATGCCCTTAGAGGAGATACCACTGGGGTTAGTATCGCGTCGATTCCCCGAAAAAATTTTTCGAGGCACTTTTGCGGGGTGCGGGAGGCGAAGTAAACACACACAGATACAATTTCACCCACACTCTTGCAAATGTCTAAGGTAAACTCTTCATGTTTCTATGAACACACACTATAATAAACTCGCAACACATTCAAAAAGATACGCACACAAATAAAGAATTCATCGTTCCTACACATTTTATTGCACGTCCACAGACGTAACTTGTAGTGATGTGGTGCGTGCAAAGACCGATAAATAATGAACAGGTTCAAAGAATGGAATGTTTTAAAGAATCTAATAATTCAATATGGAGATTATTGTATTCATTTTGTAAATCAAACAAGTATCGCATTTAAATTAGTTAGTATTATATAAGTACATCATTATATACTTATGTTATCATATCATTTCGATGAAGACGGCGCGGTGCATCGGCGGGTTTTCGACTCCGTCTCTGTGAGCACTGTGACGGGTTCCCGGGGGCTATAATAGTCTCAAAGGCAAGGTACTGAGGGTGCAAATCCCACGGGAGAAACCAAGTTGTCCTCATGTGCATCCGCGGGAGTTTCTGTAGGGTTTAATAGGTGGTAGGTTCCATGTGCAAGGAACAGTTCAAGTAGATTCTTCCGATAAATATAAGGTAAATCGCGCTAATTCCTGAACAAAATTACGTTTATTTTTTTCTAATTACCGCTTTAGACGCGTCGAGAACATAACCTCCTTTTTTGAAGTCGGTTAAAAACCAGGACCAACTTTTTAGTAGCCCTCTGAAACACGGATACGGTTAGTTCAAACGTCGCCCATCTATTTATTCTTATACCTTGGTACCATATTGTTATGTATACACATAAAAAAATCTTAAACATTGGTCGAGCCGTTTTGGAGGAGTGCGAATGCCGTGAGACGAGATTTATATATGGATTTTGCATTTTAATAGTATTATATACATACGCGTTGAATACATGCCTCCTTTTTTTAAATTCGGTTAAAACCGGGACTCAAATTTTACGCTCTCCCTTATTTGTGCCCTCCAACCGAAGCACGGAGACGTTTAATAATAATATAATAATAATATCTTGGGACAATCCACACACGGTCATCCGATCCCAAACTAGGCAGAGCCTGTACTATGGTAACCAGACAACTGATACTAATACTTATATACTTTTTTTTTTGTAAATACATACTTAAATAGATAAACAACACCCAGACACTTGGCGGGAATCGAACCCACGACCCATCGGTTAGCAGGCAGGGTGTCTGACCACTAGACCAACGGGCCCGTCCGTTTAGTTCAAAGAGCATTGTATAATGCTGACCGGTGATTGACCGTCGGGTCACCCATCTGTATAATTACCCTGCCTAACGCTGCTTCACCTAGCGGTATATAATATACTTTAACACCTATCCTCATACCTACTAAATATATGTACATAAAAAGAAAATCTCATAAAAATGAGTCAAGCCGTTTTGGAGAATTTCGACCACAAACACCGTGACTCGTGATTTTTATGTATAAGAAAAGGAGAAGAAGATTATTGTTATTTATCACGATACTCTCGATACATTCATCTATTTTTATAACAATAACTTCATTTTAATAAACATCATTCATAATTATTAGAATTTCCTCCATTAGCCTAGAATGAACTAATTTTTTTTCGTACATTCAATCCTGTCCTCGCACTATGCTGTAACTAGGATAAAACATGGCGCGAAGTTTTGATTCAGAGATAAAAATATTTGATTTCTATTTTTTTAATACTAACATATTCGTAAAAAATAATAGTTACAAATGATAGGAAACTCCATTCTCTCGCCGATTTATGGTACCTAATCGATTTCAACAGTCAAATATTGCTCAAACATCCATTTTCACGGAGCTGTATAATGCATGATAACCTGATACGGACTGGACAAAAATCGCCCGTGAACTAGTTTTTATAAAACGACCTGACCATATGACCAAAATTTTAGCAGAAGGGTTAGCGCGTCATGGTCTCTCCTTTGGTACTTACTCTAAGTACTATACCACATCATTTCATTACATAGTATAAAACATAGTCGCTTCCCGCTGTCTGTCTGTCCCTATGTATGCTTAGATTTTGAAAACAACGCAACGGATTTTGATGCGGTTTTTCTTAATAGATAAAATGATTCAAGAGGAAAGTTTATGTGTATAATACATGCATAATATAGTAGAGAAACACTGACAATTTTAGAGGTTTCTAATGTGATGTAAATAAACACATTTTTTGCGCTTACATTGCAAGCGCTGGCTGAACCCTACAAGGTAGATCGAAATAATGTAGTACAGTATTGTCCACATTAACAAGGTCTACAAAAAAGTCTATGATGGTATCTGTTTATCTCTTAGGGATAACCCACAATAACCATTTTTATCCTTTACTTTTTATGAGAAAATGAAAAGTGGAATAAGCCTTATTTACGAAGCGATTTTAAGCAATAAAGCTTTAATCCTTATCCAAATAAGTATAAATACATTTTTTTTTAAAACGCGTGCAAAGTCGGGGAGGGCCGCTAGTATTTATATAAAGCCCGAACCGGGGGTTGCCCGGGTAAGGATACCACCCTCCCGTTGGGTATCCGTAAGAAGTAACTAAGGGAACACACGGAGCTCAAGGGTGCTCACGGAGACGGGGATCAAAACTCCGTCGCTGTTTTCTTTGTAGTCACCACCCTTACTATCCCATCTCCTCCTGTTGGGTATCCGTAAGAAGTAACTAAGGGAATAAACGGAGTTCAAGGGTGCTCACGGAGACGGGGATGAAAACTCCGTCGCTGTCTTCTTTGTAGTCACCACCCTTACTATCCCATCTCCTCCCGTTGGGTATCCGTAAGAAGTAACTAAGGGAATAAACGGAGTTCAAGGGTGCTCACGGAGACGGGGATCAAAACTCCGTCGCTGTCTTCTTTGTAGTCACCACCCTTACTATCCCATCTCCTCCCGTTGGGTATCCGTAAGAAGTAACTAAGGGAATAAACGGAGTTCAAGGGTGCTCACGGAGACGGGGATCAAAACTCCGTCGCTGTCTTCTTTGTAGTCACCACCCTTACTATCCCATCTCTTCCCGTTGGGTATTCGTAAGAAGTAACTAAGGGAATAAACGGAGTTCAAGGGTGCTCACGGAGACGGGGATCAAAACTCCGTCGCTGTCTTCTTTGTAGTCGCCACCCTTACTATCCCATCTCCTACCGTTGGGTATCCGTAAGAAGTAACTAAGGGAATAAACGGAGTTCAGGGGTGCTCACGGAGACGGGGATCAAAACCCCGCCGCCATCCTCTTTGGAGTCGTCGCCGTACTATCCCATCTCCTCCCGATGGGTTTATGTAAGAAGTAACTAAGGGAAGGGTCGCTGGACGTTTGGAGTGTGGGCTCTAGACGCCCACACTCCTAACGTACAGCGACTCCGAAGAATACTTCAGTAGGTACCAACCTAACTGGGTCGCTCCACTGTTGCTACCATTACGACATGTAACTTGGATATAACATGTCAAATGGAAATATTACCCATCCCGGTATACAGATAGTTCCACCACAACACCAGTTCTGTTTAACGAGCAATCCAATCGGCCAGCCTCGTACAGGCTCATGTTGCGGCTGCCAGCGATTTTACGACCACCCAATAAAACCTTCTGGGTAGTAAATGGATTTTAATGGCACGTGCGGGATAGATGGCTTAATAGGCGGAGCGTGCCATTGTAATTGGTTAAGATAACATACATACTAGTGCTGCCAGTGATGACATAATATGGTACTAAGATGTGTTCCTTAACTGCTGGCCTTTTAGAGAAACTATGCTGTGCTCGGAGATTCTTTGCGCGACAAAATCCGGTATCAGGTGATTTGCTAAAGAACTAAAGTTACCAAAATAGCTCTGCCGATCGGCAAATTGAAGTGACAACGGTTATCGGTTCTTTTAGCGATGTGTACTACATCGCTAAAAGAACCGATAACCGTTTTTGAGTAGCGACCACGAACCGGAAGATGCAGCTGAGGCATGCCTCCCACTAGGTGGACTGTCGATATTGTGCGAGTCACAGGCAACCGGTGGTGTATTCAATTAGCTCTAGAATAGACAGCAGTCGTTAGGCCATATCATAGGCCTATAAATGGAGGCCTACAGAATGAATCACTATTGTGAACCAGATGATGAATTTCTTTACTCCGTTAGAAGACGTCACGCTTTGATTAGGCAAATGGCGAGTTCAACGCTGTTTGTTGCAATTCAAATCCTTTCACAACGTAGCAATATCATAAACTTGTGTACAAACACATAACAACATGATACCATTCAGTGACTTGAATATCGACCACAGTCCTTGACATTTGAGAATATTCTCGCGTACCGATCAATTCTCTGATAAAAGGATCTTGTAGGATCACAGTTAAAATAAACCGCCTCGTACACCGAATTGTAAGCAGTAGTTTTAGTGTAAATGCAAAATTATAAATATGGTCCGTTACGATTGCTGCTCTAACGCCCAGATGGGCGGAGCCTCGGTATTTATTTTTACATCACAAAAACTGCTAACTTCTACGAGACAATCTAAAAGAGTATAAAAACGCGTTAAGGTTTTTTTACTCAATATAACGACTGCAAATCCACAAGATGGAAAGTGGCGTTATCATCGGGGATTACACAATTAAATGACCATCATATCGTGCCACAGCTACCGTACAAATCGGAACCACCAATTGCTCACATGTGTAACTTAATGTTATGTGTACATAACACGTACAGGGGAAAAAAATCTATTCTTGGTTCTCATCTACGTACATAAAGGGACAATCTTGTGTAAATGAAATACTTCTAGGCACTCAGTTTAAACTATGCTTTGTCTGTAACTCGGTCAGTATTAGACTTTTATTAAGTTTATACATTTTCTGCTTTACAATATAATAGGTTAACACTACAAATAATAGCTACTATAATGGTATTTTGCGTAAGGGGCTTGCTATTGAGTATCGATATACTAATATTATATATGATATTTATCGATATAAAGGATGTAATAGTAAAGAAATTAGAGTGTAAGTTCCGTTACGCTTCGGTGTAACAGGCATCCACAGTAAGCCTGGCTCGTGTAGTTGGCGACTATGATTTATTGCCAAACTCTTGGTTGTACAGTGCCATAGTTCTCGCTAACTTTTACACAATATTAAAGTCTTTGTAAGCGATATTTTTATAATAATACAACCGCGTTTTACCTAATTAAATTTCCACGTAGTAGTTAACTGAGGGAAATTGAAATTAATGAGGACTCAATTTATCATTGTTAAAAATACATTGAGTTAATGAATGTAAATTTTTTTTCAGAAAGTATTGTACGAAATCGCTGCAGATGGCTTATACATAGTTAATTATTTTGCTAATATTTCTTAAAACACGGTTAAACGTCTCTCTCAACTGAACTCATTCAACGTTTATCATTTTAACTAAACAATAAATGATAACATTTTTAAGAACCCAATGTGGATCAAATGAAACCAACTACGAGCTGGACTACTTTTAGAGCGTAGCGGAAACGTCCAAAATTAGAAGACTGGAAAATACCTACGTGTAGAAGATCGCAATACAAACACAACTCCTGGCCGATACGAATACAGCGGCCAATTTTTCACAAGATCAGGCATCTACACGGGAGTTATTATAGATGATCAAACCAACTTCTTGAAGCGAAGTTTGTGCATTATTATATGAGTTGGTTTATTCGAAGATAATTTAGGTCTACATTGTATACTGATTGTACGTCTTACGCAAAATGAGCTGTCTGGACGTAACAGACGTCATACGTCATTAAATGTGCGTAAGTTCTTTTTAATTTTTTATTCAGTATAAGCCAGTGCTGGACCACAGCCCCACCTGATGGAAAGCGGTGACGCAGTCGAGGATGGTAAAGCACACTAGCTTACTAATAGCCTATTCACTCTACTCTTGAAGACATTTACATTATAATCGGGTGGGAAAACCGACGCAGGAAACAATTCCAGTCCTTAGCTGTCCTTATTATAAATGAAGAAGCAAATCGCTTAGTCCGGACTGAAGGCACATTTACTACATATGGGTGCGTATGCGCTGTGCGTCTCGTCGTCCGATGATAGAACGGTGATGGTGAAATCAATTCATGTAATTCCTGCGCACACTCTCCAAAATGCAGCCTGTAGAATACCAAGAGGCTGGCTACTCTGCGTTTGTGCTCTAGGCTTTGTAGATTGGCCTCCACTAACCTAGTGTCACCAATTAGCCTTTTAGCACGCCTCTCCACCGAGTCCAAAGCTGCTAGATGGCATTTTGCAGCACCAGCCCATATATGACTACAGTACTCCACACACGACCTGACTTGCGCTTTATATAACATCAGAAGCTGTTCCGGTGTGAAGTACCGCCGGACCTTTGCAAGGACACTAAGCTTCCTTGCGGCTACTTTGGCCTTGGACTCAATGAACCGCCCGAAGTTTAGGTTTGAGGAAATATCAACTCCTAACAACTGAAGGCGGTCGGTGTATTCTAAGGATACATTCTGGAAAGTAGGAGCCAAGGTGAACGGACTCCTTTTAGCGGTGAACAGACACGTTTGTATTTTGGCTGCGTTGAATTTCACAAGATTGGCATCGCCCCATTCAGTGACTGCCTGAAGGGTGAGACTTACACGCTCTACCATGGCCTCTCTTTCACACTGGATGACATCTTTACTGGCCCGAGAATTCGGCAGATATCTCTCCGCAACAGTGCTGTCATCCGCATACCCATAGACACCGGGCTTGAGCGGGTCATTTATGTGAAGCAAGAAGAGGGTTGCGGAGAGAACGGACCCCTGAGGAACTCCGGCATTAGTTGTCATTGGCTCCGATGAACAACCGTCGACAACAACTCGGAGAGACCGTTCACTCAGGAAGTCCTTTACCCAGCCAATTAGACCAGGGGATATGCCGTACGCTGCAAGCTTGCTCATGAGGCTAGCATGCCAAACCCTATCGAAGGCCTTCAAGACATCTAAGGAAACAGCGAGCGCTTCTCCATTTCTCTCGAGGGCTTCGCTCCATAAGTGAGTGGCATACACTAGAAGGTCCCCAGTCGAACGATTTCGGCGAAACCCGTACTGGCGGTCGCTGAGGAGATCATTGTGTTCTAGGTATGCCATGAGGCGCGAGTTCAATATACGCTCCATAATCTTACAGAGTATGGAAGTTATTGAAATCGGCCGATAGTTGGCTGGATCCGCACGGCTGCCTTTTTTGGCCACAGGCTGCGTTAGCAAGCTTCCAAGATTTGGGCACTATTCCAGTGCTAAACGAGAGGCGGTACAATCGTGTCAATACCGGAGACAACTCGGGTGCACATGCCTTTAGTATTATCGCCGGAATACCGTTTGGTCCACTAGCTTTATTCACATCTAGACGACGCAGTGCATTGAGTACCTCTTTATTTGATATTCGGACCTCAGTCATTGACGGCCGTAATGAGGCAGTTGTGGTGGTACAGCACTTCCAGCATCTAGACGAGAATTATGAGCAAAGAGTAATGCAAATAAACCTACTATCTCTCTTGCCGAATGAGCCAAAGATCCATCAGGTTTTACCAGCGGAGGCAGTGAAGGCCGACAGAAGTTCGTTTCAACCGATTTGGCAAGAGACCAGAAAGCTTTGCTACCTGATGGCTGGGCTGAGAGCTTTGAGCCGATGTGGTTGATGTGGTCGAAACGAACCTTCTTCAATGCCTTTTTGTAGGACTTGTCGGCTTGGTTAAAGGCTCACTTCCTGTAACTAATATCCGGAGTTTTTCGATCTGTAGCATCAACCCAGGAAAGATTGAGCACATTCGGCGTTGAACCATGGACGAGCTTTGCCACCGATGGGTAGAATAGAATAGAATACTCTTTATTTGCACACCAAAGTAAAACATACAGAAAACTTAGAAAATAACTTAAATTAGGTACATCAGTATGTGGGATGAAATAGTCCATCGCTTGACGCACCACATCGGTTATAGCATCCGCGCAACTCGAAGGATCATCAGGATAAGATGCAAAAAAGTGCCGCATCTCATCCCAACCTGCTGACTCGTATCGCCACATTCGCCGTATTCTGCGACAATCGCAGTCAGGAGGGGAATAGGTCGATACACATTTCACCAGACAGTGGTCTGAGGTTCCTAATGGTGAGGAAACCTGTACTTCACATCTGTCCGGATCGGTCGTCAGCAGAAGGTCCAGGCAATTGGCTGTGTGTCCAACTACATCGGGTCGTAGCACCTACAATCAAAGAAACTACAATATAAACCTAAATTATCTGAATAATAAACCAAAGAAATATAACAGTGCACACGCGCTTGCGTAAACACAAGTGCACAGGCTTTCTTTACTCTCACAATTCTATGGGTGGGAAGACTACTGCGAACACGCGCTCACGTACAGACTGTACGCGGCATAAAATTTCATTCCAGTAATAATTAGCGTCTGTATACCAATTGCCAAGATATCGCCAAGATAATAATATAATAATAACGTTTTGTGTATACAAATAATTCTCTGTTCATTGTGATGAGATCCTTTATAAACTCTGTAGATGTTATGTGAAGAGCTATTGTTACCCAAATGTATTCTTTGCCGACCTTGCTCTGACTCAAAGGGAACATACAACAGATAGTTTATCATCTACATGTCCAATAAAACAGGAATGTGGGTTCGTTTGTATTAATATACATATTTAGGTACTTTACTTGGGCCAGAAATAAAGATAAAATACTATTTTGTAGAATCAGACTAAGCATTGGTAATCTCAGTAGCAAGAACAGCTCAGTGAGTGAGCGCTTGTCTTGGAAACAAGGTGCTCAGGTTCGAACCCTGGCTCACCCCTCTGATTTCTCTAATTAATCATGTGCGAATCGTATTTGTGCGATTGTTACTAGCTTTCGGTGAAGGAAAACATCGTGAGGAAACCTGCATGTCTGAGAAAGCCTAACTAGCTTTCGAATGACGTACGAAGTCCGCCAAGCCACAGTTGGCCAGCGTGGTGGACTATAGCCTAAGCCCCTTCATCTTGAGGGGAGGCCAGTGCCCAACAGTGGGACAAAAACAATGGATGGTATTATTGACTATATCTCTTCTTCTTCAATTTTAGAGTTGTACTCTTGTTGGTAAAGCAATTTCCATTCCAATCTATTATATGGTTTTAATTTGACCACCTGATACGGCACTCCTTCCAATTTTTCTGCTACCCGTTGCATTAAACTATAATGCAATTGCAACTGGTTAGCTAATAACGTAAGTATAATTATAATTGGTAGATTCTACTTAAAATATATTAATAAAAGAATCGATATGAGTCTGGGATTATCTAGAGGGCGCTTCTTCAAAACAGAAAATTCGCCAAAATAAGAATAATAAAGTCGTCATGTTCAAAGTTAAATAATAAATTGTATGTATCTGATGCAAGAGATAGATTCTAGAACTAATAGCCTATACTATACTAAATACGGTAGCTATTGATAGAACTTCCATCGATCCAAATAGAGTAGTGTTACTTCAAAATACGCATTCTGGAATGTATAAAAAAATGTGATTCCGATGCATCGATGATCGTTAGAAACATGCAAAATAATAAAACAATAATAACTTTACCATATACTCAGAGATTTCAAACACCCAGTACTAGTGATGCTGCAATATTGGTCGTAGGCAAAGACATTCAATATTAAATCTCATTGGTCGTAGGCCACTCACTAAATGCCAATCAAAATTCACAAACGGAACCGAACACAGTCTAAGTAGAACTTATATAGAAACAGTCGTGTGCAAAGGCTCTGTTAGCGCCAGAAATATAAGGTATTTGTCATAGGATACAAGGGAACTGTTTTGCCAAAGTTTTTCTCGTACATTATGCGGATTTGTTTTGTACAGATTCTGAAAGTTTTTGCCAGACTTTAGTTTGACCCACTCGGTGAACCTAAATGTAGTTTACCATTAACGTTTCTAACAGAAAGGTCTACTTTTCTAGGATATGTTTTATATTGTATGTTTATTGTTTTTGTTATAACGTATTAGATAGTAAATTTGATTTAAATAACTCAATAATAATATCTTGGGTTGGGACAATCCACACACGGTCATCCTATCCCAAACTAGGCAGAGCCTGTACTATGGTAACCAGATGACTGATACTAATACTTTATATACTTTTTCTATAAATACATGCTTATATAGATTAATAACACCCAGACAGTTGGTGGGAATCGAACCCACGACCCATCGGGTAGTGGCCAGGGTGTCTAACCCCTAGGGGTTATCTAGGGGTTTCGACGAGCCTGTATGTCTAGACATACAGGCTCGTCGAAATTACACCTCAAATTGTTCTCATTCTAATTCTCTATTATTATAATCTAACTATGACACGAGGTAGAGATGTCAATAAATATTGTTTATATCTCTGCCACTTTCTATTGAGAACGTAAGATTACAATAATACTGCCATGAGAGGTGGTGGTGACGTCATACGGCTGCAATATTCTATAAGTTCCTTTACTTTATACTTTGCTAGCAACAATCTTGAGGGCCCTTTCAGCCCACCGCCGCCGGGGGGTGCACCCCGGGAACATGTCACTATTAAATATTAAACTATGATAATGAAAAGTCACCTACAATAAAATTAAGTCATGAATGATAGATCCAAATGCATTTTCAATTTGTTTGTATTATTATCTAGAGATTGAAAAATCAGCCTTTAATTAGATAAATCGAATTATTACTACTAAAAAATTAAAGTTACTGGAAACAAAACAAAGTAATACAACACTCTAGATCTGATTTGAAAGTCCAGATTGAGCATGCCGGTAGTTACGAAGCGCCCAGTGACGTCACACTGCGCACTCGTATTTTTTCATATATTTCCCCGGGAGTGCCATAATTCATGAAAAAATGGATCAGGCCGTACAACGCACAGTGGATACATCCAACAGATGTATAGCTTGTGTTTCTATTAACATCATAGATCACTGTATACTGGAAGTGTAAGGGAATATCAGCGACAGATTGGAATATCATCATTAGCCAAAAGACGTTCACTGTTCAACATGGCCCCCTTGAAATGCCTTAATGAATGAGAATTAAGTATTTGCATCCACCGGTTGGCTGTCATTCGCACAATGTCATCAGTTCATCTAGTGAGACGCGACGCATCGAGTGTCTACGCTGCGTCTTCGGGTTCGTAGTCAGCACTCGAGAACCTTTTTTCCCCATCGGTAATTGGTTCTTGGAGGGATTGGAACGTTTGTCCAAGTTGTGTTGTGTGTTTGGAAATAAGTTGATGGAAATTAATACATAGGTTTCATGGATACCACTAATGTCAAATATTCTGCCGTAGTGTGCTTCAATAGTGTGTAAATATTTTAGTTTCACCCATCACGATTAGAAGAAAATTCTACTCTACTCATCACATTTTGAAGAACAGTCGTGATGTTATGTGTATCTTCTTATGAACAATATAATGGTACGTAATTTAATGGTTCATTGTTTTCATAACATTAAATTAATTTCTGACGTCAAAGAATAAGTCAAAATTACATCTGTTAGCGAGTTTGGTTTGTGTGCTTCAATAGTGTGTAAATATTTTAGTTTCACCCATCACGATTAGAAGAAAATTCTACTCTACTCATCACATTTTGAAGAACAGTCGTGATGTTATGTGTATCCTCTTATGAACAATATAATGGTACGTAATTTAATGGTTCATTGTTTTTATAACATTAAATTAATTTCTGACGTCAAAGAAAAAGTCAAAATTACATCTGTTAGCGAGTTTGGAATCCGCTACTGAAGTTTATCCACTTTTCGTGTATGAAACTTCTAACGACGGGGACGTAATTTTCCTTGAAAAATATCTTCGAAGACGATAGAAAAATACTTTACGGCCATAATTTCATTAATACTTCCTACGTGCGCCTGCTTTTGGGTTGTGAAATGAACACTTTGCCACGACGAACACCGTGAAAGTCATCTTTTATTAATATAAGTTAGTGCGTTTCAGAGAAGCTTAGTCACAAAACGGACTATGGAGAGAAATATGCTAAGAATTTATTTATGCGTTAGAATCTGGAATGAAGAATTTCTCCAAAGAACCAAAGTCACTGACACAGCTCTCAGGATTTGCTACTTGAAGTGGTAATGGGCAGGCCACATCGCTCGAAGAACTGATAACCGATGGGGAAGAAAGGTTCTCGAGTGGCGACCACGAAACTGCATCAGGTGGACTGACGACACAGGCCACCGGTGGATCAAATAGCCAATTGTCGTTCATTATGGCATTCCAAGGGGGACCAATGTTCAAACTGTTCCTGCTGTTGGTTTTTTAAGTGTAATTTTCCTGCGTTTTGTTTTTCCCATCCGATTATAATGTGGGTGCTTTATCAACATCGATTTCATTGCCGCTCTCCGTGCAGGTGAGATTGCAAGACTAAGAAAATATTTTGGCGAAAGCAACCGCGTGAAACACCTTCACGTTTCGGTGGAAAGTGGCTAAAGAAGTTAGGCTCAAAGCGCTTAAAAATATCGCATCCAGTACCTACACCAAATCCGCGTTCATTCAGGTACATTGCGTGATTTATTCCGGCGGAGTTGCCACAATATGTCACCCAGTACAAACGACGTCGTGTACATCGCTCGTTACTGCTTTACTGGTTTTACGATACCATAACATCCCCCCCACCACGGGATCCACTGACTGTATTTGCTAAACCCAGATTTATTTACATTGATTTATTATATCATTTTGTCGGTTAAATAACTGGACACAAGAGACTTAATGACTAATTTCTCGGGTGATGAGCGGCAGTGCTATACAGCTGTCTTTAAGCAGGCTTGTCGTATACCATCAGGCGAACGTCTTGCTTGTCTTGTAGCTGGGTTGAAAAAAAAAGACGAATGCTAATAATTAGAATTTGGCGCTCATAGCCAGTTGCAATCACTAATCGTTAACGATCTGTCAGTTAAGCAACATTCGTCCTGACCACTGACCATAAACTGACCCTGGTCAGTCTATAGATGGTGACTGTTTAGTCTCATTCTGGGTGCACCCCAGAATTATAAGGACATTTACATTTTTATAACTTCAAATTTTCAATCAAAAATGATCTAAAGGAAATAAAAATCTGCATCTGATTGCATGTACACAATGCTACTTGAGTATTTTAAAAATGTAGGTAAGTATTCATCATTATCATCATTAGCAGCCAATAGACGTCCACTGCTGAACTAAGGCCTCCCCCTTAGAAAGGAGGGGTTGCCATAATCCCCACGCTTGGCAGGCGGCTTGGGTATCGCAGTATAGGTGGAAGATAAATCCAAAAGAAAGACACTGCTGCCCGTCTCCCTGTTCTCGCTTAGTCGCCTATTACGACACCCAGCGAGAAGAAATGGGGGGATACAATTGTAACGCACCACGGGTAAATATTAATTTTATTATATTCTTGAAATAAACTAATAATTTATAGCAGCTTTTGTATATTTGGCTTCAAATGCATTGTATTACCGGTACGGTAATCTTTTGTTAGGCATTCACTTCACATGTCTAAATATTATTTTATTGATTCTAAAATTCGTATTTAATAACTTAATTTCATCACTAACATACAACATTGATGCTCAAAGTGCTAGATCGCCCTATAAAATTGCCATCAAATTTAATAAAACTGCAACTAAGTGCAAGATAAAACGCCAATACGTTAAAACCTATCTCATCGCGTCTCCAAGCATATATTTTATGATACTTTCAAGTTAATCCATGGTTATACGCCGTAAACCGGCCATAAAATAGGTATTAGTGTAAACGGCTGAATATAACCTAACACAATTACGATTACCGCTGGAAAATGAAGGAATAGTCTGGTTTTATGGTTCCTCTCCGTTTAATATTGTTCATTCAGGTCGAGGAACCTTAATGAGAATACACAAGACGTTATTGGATGGGGTAGTTTCTAAGTTAGACCACAGATGTTCGTTGTTGGTTCATTGACCTCATTTGATATATGAAACTTTAAATTTCCCTAAAATCATTTCGTCCTTCCTATGGGTTTAATACTACGGAAGCCTAAATAAGGATAATTAAAACCAAGGTTGCACAGATATGATTTTAGAAAATATACTGCTGATATTTTAGAAGAATTTAACGTTGAAATCAAACTACTTTTACGGATTTTATCGCGGTTTATATTCGACGACAAGACGACAACATTATAAGAATTTACTGATAAAGAAATAAAAAAATGAATTTGCATGTTCTCACCCATCTCCTGGTGGGTGTCCGTAAGAGGTGACTAAGGTAAAACAAGAAGACAGGCAGCAACGTCTTTCTGTTGGATTACCTACCAATTATACTGCGATCTCCAAGCCGTCTGCCAAGCATGGTGATTATAGCAACCCCTCCCCTCTAAGGGGAGGCTTTTTATTCAGCAGTGGACGGATTTCGGCTACTGCTGATGATGATGATGATGATGATAATTTGCATGTTTGTCCGTTTAAAAGGCACAGTTTACACACTCTTGAATATAAAAAAAAAACATCCGCTTGTATTGCATAAGCATACAAGTTAGGGCACCACGAGATTAGTTTCCTCGTCCACACAGGAGCACTCCTGTATACTATTAGCAAGGAATTATATTGATAGAACATAATCAACCCTAACTTGAGAAAATCTGGTTTAAAAAAGCGGACTGCTGAACAAAAGCCTCTTCTTTAGAAGGTAGTAGTTGCCATAACCCCACGCTTGGCTTGGTCTTGGGGATCGCAGTATAGATAGATGGTAGGTAATCCAAAATAAGACTCTGCTACCAGTCTTCTTGTTTTCCCTTACTCATACGGACACCCAACAGTAGGAGATGGGAGGGTGCTATAATTATTCTTACCCAGACTAGTACAGTAGTAGTGTTACCAAGTTCAATACAACTGCCCATGGACGTACGTGAATTTGGCGCGAGGCATCTATTTACAAAGATGTACAAAAAAAGTATTCTTGTTTCTTTACTGACACAAAAAAATGGTGGCACGCATAGCAGCAATTTCTCTTAAGCCGAAGCAAATTATCCATCCGCCCGCATACATTACTGGCAGAGGGAGTGCATATAAAAAAATGATTGCGACATGTGGGCTCGGGAAAGTGAATGCGGGAAAATTTTATAAAAGTTCCTTCGAGAATCTTTGAGTGGTATTGAAATCTATTTACGAGTAGAACTTATGTTACTTTAGAACGTAAAGCTTATTTATATTGTCAATCATGATCAATTTCCAAAATATAATGAATTACTTGAAGACAATCTATACTTATAATAAAACTGTAACAGGTCCAATTCTGTACATTGAAGATATTTTGAAAATTATGTTTGGAGGGCATTCTATAACCGATACTAAAGGCAAAAATGTATTTATTTTTATTTTTGTCTGTCTGTCTGTCTGTCTGTATCTCGGCTGAGCCGAAACTACTGGATGGATTGAAACGAAACTTGCATGATTTGAGTTAATACTCCGAGGTAGGACATAGGATAATTTTTATCCCCACATTCGGCACGGTTCCCTCTGGATTAAAGTCAAAATGGGTACTTGGTTATACGCTTGGTCCGATTTTATAATTTTTTCTTCATTATTATGATAAATATTAGTAAGTGAACACTCATAGAGAGTTGTTATCAAGGTTTTGTAATCGATCGGGTTAAGCAACGTTAGGTAAGGTCATTAAATAGATGGGTGACCGTTTAACGCCATTTGAACTAAACGGGTCCGTGCTTCGGAGAGCAAGTAAAAAGTGGGTCCCAGTTTTTAACCGATTATAAAAAAGGAGGTTATGTATTCGATGCGAGTGTCTGTTATTAAAAGTTTAGTTAACGTAAACACAGCGCGGGCGGAGCTGCGTGGGTCAGCTAGTTCTTAATATTATCTGAATCATAATAGATCGACATTTTTTATACTATCTAGGTGGCAAGGAAAGATGCGGCCTGCCTGATTACTATCAGGCAGGCAGACTGCTTACTAGCAGTCACCGCAGCCTATACCTAGATGCTAACAATACCAAAAGCGCACTAGCGCGTTGCCAACACATAAGATATTTGATTGATTACACATAAGTCTTTTGTGCCCGGTAATTTCACCAGCTACAGTGCCCTACACATCGAAATACAGCAACGTTTACACACTGCTGCTTGTCGACAGAATATCTGACACTGTGATGGTACCTACCTGGACGGTTCCTAGCACAAGGAACCTACGACCTAGTAAAATTGGTTATATTTCGCTTTAGGACTTGAATAAATAAATTATTCTAGACGTCATAATCTGTAACAAGATTAACATAAGTGTCGATATTACTATACACAGTAATTCAAATTAGTAGATATTGATAGGAATACTAATCAGGGGCGCAATTTCGAAGCCGATTGCAGGTTGCACATCCAATCTACATATTATGTAGTGAAAAGCATATTCTGTTTTGGTCATGTTTTCTAGTCCAAAGTACTTGTTCTAGGCCAAAAAAACATTGGACTACAATCATGACCGATCCTTATTTTTATATAAAAATTCAGTCGTAGCCTTCGTGGCGCGGAAGGAATCCCACTTGCTTTGCAAACCGGTGGTCGCGGTTTCAAATTTCGCGGGGAGCAACAAATTTCGATCACATGATTGTCATGTCAGTGATCCGTGAAAAGAGAGTGCATTTGTGCCTACACAAGTACTTGTGTAATATGTTAAACGCATGATTAGCCGGAGTGATCGATTTATTATTAAATCGTCCTAGGGCCCACACTCCGAACGTCCACTCCAAGAGAGGTAATACTATCCTTTTTTTTTCACGCGTGGGAAATCTTCGAAAGATCCCCGGGAGCTGTGGGGCTCGACTGGGGTATGTGGGATTCTTACCCACTAAAACCCCAGCGGCACATGAGACTCAGGTCTCTCCGGTGGGATCTGCACCAGGAACCCCACCCCGCCGCTGTCCTCCTCGGAGTCGCCGCCGTACTCAATGAATGTCCTAGGGCCAACACTCCGAACGTCTAGCGACTCCGAAGGAGGGCAATGCTACACTAGCCTAAGTCCAAAATAATCGCTTACATAAAATATTCTTCCTGCTTCTTTATGGTAACTTGGTCAAAATTTTAATATTTGAAGAAGAAATAGACAGGGTGATTGATCGTAGACTTCTTGCACTACTATAGGATTTAAAGCACAAAGCTAATAAATTATAGATAAATCTAATCAGTCCAAGTCAGCCTAGTAACGACAGATCACCGCACATAACTCAATTGTGCCGGACAACGTAATCCTCATCGTGATTAATCCAATTACCCTTGTCATTGAATGATAATAGTGTCGAGGAGATTATTATAGTTTCAGAACTTAGATTATAGTTTCAGAATAATGGTGTCGATCTAAATGAAGAAGATAATGCGGACGTAGTTAATATAGATGATAGAAAGAAAGAAGAAAAATATAAGAAGAATGATGATAGAAATGTATACAAATAAAAATAAATCGCCGAAATGTATGTACACGCATTACTTCAGAACGACTGCACCAAATTGGATAATTATTTTTTGGTGTCTTTTATTGTCAGGAGAAGGTTCTAACAAAAAATAAGCAATTTCCGCAGAAAATTGGAACATTACGCGGGTTGAGCTGTTTGGGGCAGCTAGTATTAATAATAAATTTTAAAATAAAATGTATAACCCTTTTGACTCAAGAAGACACTAATTGTCATATTTTTCCTTTCCCAGGAATATCTTTAAAATGAAGTGGCTGAGGTTAAATAAAAATAATAATGCTCCACAATGTAGATCACCACAATAGGGGTAATATTCCACTAGCATTAATACGAATATGTAAATGTAATTCCTTTGAAATGTAAAACGCTTATAAATCACATTTGTGAAGTAAATCGCTCTCTCTCTGATATACTTTTATTCGAAAACGTTACACTTTATTGCAATTTAAACCATTCATAAGTTTGCACTCGCTTCTAGAGAACCAATTTCAAAAGGGACCTATATGAAAGTGTCCTGTCACACCAGCAATTTTATTCGAATTTAGTGTTTTTTACTCGCTATGAAAATTTTTGTTAACATTTGTTTGTTTACAACAACAACAACAACACAGAAGTGCTTAGAGCAATATAGCCGATGTAATTTACGGACGAGCAGCATTATTTTGCAGCTGCTGTCTATAGGCAGGTTACTTACCCAAAGTCTCATGCGCAAGCACTGCGCGTCCTTGGTGCTTAGAGTACCTAAAGGCTAGCTCGAAAATCATCCTAAAGATGATCGCAAGTAAGTTTGATTACTTCTACGTCCGGCTCTGTGATCGCCATGTGGTAACATCCAGTGCGGGACGTCCAATGCTGAAAAAAGTGCTCCCCCTCCCCCCGTAGAAGGGAGGGGCTGCCATAATGCCCACGTTTGGCAAGCATCATGGAGATTGCAGTATAGGTGGTAGGTATTCCAAAAGAGATAGATTTTGAGAGTAAAGTGTAGTAATTAGTACAGAATAGTCCCTATTTTGACGCCCCTGTAGACTATACACAGCAAAAGAGTCATCCTGCCCAATTAAGACGCATCTCTTGTGTCTAATTTTTAACACAATAATGTCCTCCTGGCCGACATGACTACTCTGCGGCCAATCTTTTAAAAGGTCAGCCATCTACATGGCAGATATTACAGTCCACAAGGGCTTGCCTAGACTCTCTCTTCCTTAACTCTCACAAACCGATAGGACTGATGACCATCACGACCAGGAAGAGGTTAGGTGCTGGAGTGACTTCTTACATGCTCATCGGACGCATGGATCATCTTACTTTACAGACAATCAGGCGATCGGCCTTCATCGTCCTAGACAATAAGAAACAAAAACACAAAGATGTTGCCCCGGCGGTATTTGAACCCGCTACCTCCGGTTTGCAAAGCAAGCGGTTTCCCACTGCGCTACCATCACGGAGGCTACCCATCCTTAACAAAACAAATAAAGCATCTCGCGAATATGTTACCAAACATATAGCTCTGTTGCGACACAAAATCAAGGAATAATTTTAATAAAAGTGATAATATAAAACAATACATGCAGGAGATGCCATCAATGTTCAAAAGACGCACACATACCCTTTCAATGCAATGGAATGGGGGGGTTGTTGTTCAACTTTCTCGGATAATACCTATTTTAGCGTGTTTTTGTTCAGCTGAACAATTAGACTACGTTACCTATTTTGTGATCGCAAAGGAATGGGCCTATTTCACATTGTGGGCAGCGTTGTGGTCCCATTTCTTCTAGAAATATTATTCGCAATAGAAGGACTACGTGATCTTATAAAGACAAAGAAAGAAAATGTATATATTTTTTATTTCATACAGATAAAATTGTAGGAAAAAAACTAGTGTTTAGTTATTATAAGCTTTCAGGTGTTTGACAGCGTCTAAAAGCGGAAATCCAGGATAGTAAAGTACACTAGCTTATTAAAAACCTGTTCAGTCTAGTTTTGAAGGCAATAACTTAAAAATTAGACTGATGCATGCCGTTCGTGTGAAACTGGGCTATTACTTAGTATTCTATTGAGGCCCGACCATAATACAGTATTAATCTTAGCAGCTACTTAACTATAACATAGAAAATATTACAAGTTATGTTCCGACCATAAATTCTGGCAAAAAGGATATTAAAGAATTAAAAAAATAGCGGTCGCCAACTATAAAACTTCACCAATAATCCCTTTCGTTGGCTCTGCGTTGAAGTTTACCATTCGCCTGGTCTCTCGAATCTTGAAAGCTATTGATCGACAGGAAAATAGTTCCTGATTACTTCACGAAGTTCAGCAAACTTCACCACTATGTTGGTGCTATTTTGTGGTTGATGGCAACTCTAAAGGACTTTTTTATTTATTTAAGAATTCAATGGTACAGGATAGCAGGATATTAATTAGTTATATCAGTTGCTAAAGCTTAAAATGTAAGAGAGTTAGGTGTACCTCTGATACCCAAACTAGGCAAAATCCCGTAGGTACTTTGAGGTGACTCGCACCGTAACATTAGTAAAAAAAATTATCAAGTTGATGAAGTAGGTATTGGAAGTTATAACATATTGTAATTATTTGCAGAATCTGAGCAAGAGTGAGTGAGTTGTAATTTGAGGGTATACTTTAAGCTTCGTATAAGGAGGAACTGAAAGTTCGCGTTGGGTATTTAGTATTTATTGTATCGTCTAAGGTTTAAGGATGTATTATTTTTTCCAAATACTAATAAGACTAGGAGAAATTATGATCTTACTTGTTTTTTTATTGATAAACAAACATGCGATGCTTCGTTACAGAGTGCATTAGGCATAAAAAATATTGGACTTTTTAAATCATCTCTGAAAATACGCAGCGAAATTCTACATACTTACGTATTTAGCAAATTGTTGATCAAACGCGCAGTGTTTAGCAAATAAATTTTATACAAACTTACCGCATAAATTTAACTTTTGCACAATAATTTGGAAGTTGTCAGCTTTACGAGTAGAACTGTCATCCTGTCTAACGAGCCGTACAGATTATAATCCATCGACACGTGTTACAAACATATCATTAACCTGAGATAGATAAAGGAGCACTTTAATTGATTCCTTTTGTAAAATTTTGTTGAATGGAAAATGAAATCTCAAACGCTAATGGGCAGGATTTAAATGGGCGTGGAAAATTCGATATTTCAATTAAGTGGCTTAATAGATTGTTCGCTTGATAGAGCTTAAACTACACACATCAAAAGTGTCTAGGGATCAACATATATTTTTGCAATAACTTTTCTCCTGATTGATATTAATTAAAATTTTCTTTAAGGATTCATCAAATAAAGTGTTTTCGTTTGTCACAGTAACGATAAACCAAGTCACCTTTGCATTAATAAAGAAATTTGCCATTTTCCTAATAAAGGGATTTTTGACATTTGAACCACTAACACAAAAGTTCGAAAAAAAGACTGAAATAACAGTTTTCTTTAAAATTTTATTGGGTAACTTAAACAATTAATAATCCGAGTTTCTACCGCGAACACTAACAACACAAGAACATCGGTTTGGCATACTCAAAATGAGTTCATCCAAATCACGCTGTGGAATGGCCGCCCATGTTCGTTGCAACAACAAAAAAAGGTCTTCTTGCGACTGGATACCCTCCATATTCGGCAGAGCTCTTCTCTGTAGCATATCCCATGCATGCTCAATCGGGTTCAAGTCTGGCGACTGAGCAGGCCAGGGCAGGACATTGATGTTAGCTGCGGCGAGAGTCTGTCTTACAACTCTTGCGGTGTGCGGTCGTGCATTATCATGCATTAACTGAAATAAGGGACCGATTTGCACTTGTAGAGGAACGATGACGTCTGATACAATCGTCTCAGCATAAATTTGAGCGTTGAGGTTGCCTCTGATCCAAATCAACTCAGTTCTTCCGCCGATCCAAATACCCGCCCATACCATGATGGTTCCACCACTATAAGGATGGACTTCCTGGCAGGATTTTAATCGCTGTTGGCGTCCAGGGGTTCTCCAGTGTCGTATACGTCTTGTATCCGGTCTCATACCAAAACGAGACTCATCAGAAAAGCACACGAAACGCCATTGTTCTTCTGCCCAATTTCTGTGTTCAAGAGCCCATTGATATCGAATCCTACGATTGTGCATTGCTATAGGTGGTACCCGTAGCGGTCTTCGGGAATGAAGGTTCACTTCATGCAAGCGGTTTCTGACTGTTTGGTCGCTAATTAAGTTCCCTGAAGAGTGATGAAGCCTCACGGCTAACATCATGGCAGTTATTGTTGGAGCTCTTCGAGTTAAGATTTGAATATATCGGTCTTGTCTCCGTGTGGTGCAGCGATACCGTCCTCCATGGCGCTCAGCCACGGTACCAGTGCTTCGGTAACGTGTCCAAAGTCGACTGATAACACTCTGACTTGTATTCAGAGCTAAAGCCACAGTACGTTGCCGGGAACCAGCTTCTATCATTCCCACGGCTCTGAGCATTTCTTCCCTGCTTAAATGACGTCGCCGCTCCATAATAACGTTGGTTTTAATCAGTAGTAGGGAAACAGTAGCACTAATAATGTCTTCAATGCGTTGTATGTTTTTATAGGGAAAATATTGACAGCTGATTTTCATCTTTTACTCGAATTTGATTCACAGTTCCTGATTCAAATTATGAAATGCACCAAAAAGGATCCATATAAATTTATAAAATCATAAATTTATTACAAAGCCACATCTCAATCTCAAGAAATCCGCTTAAAAATGCTTGATCCCTAGACACTTTTGATGTGTGTAGTTCTAAACTCATGTAGAACTAGTAGGAATGCAAAAAAAAATAGTTAATGATAAATATAATAAGGGCGAAAAACGCAAAAAAACAACAAACTCCCAACTAAACATCAATATCCGTGTAGGCTTAAATGAATTCATCAAAGACAATGTAGACAGAGACCGAAACGCAATAACAGACAATTAAAATTTATTAAAAAATTAAACCAAATTCTGAAAGACTATGTAGCAATAAAAACGAGAGTCGAACCAACAACGGTGATGACTATAAAAAAATATATGAATAAACAAAATTAAATACATTAAGCGGCATTGTGAGTATGTCTAGTCTTTAGCGAATTTGTTACAGTCACGACCCGCTGTAACGAAAAAGAAGAACAGCAGACGAGTAGACCTATACCAAGAAACTGTCATACTCCGCTAAAAAAAACAAAACGCAAATAAAACAAACGTGTGTAGACCTATAACGAAGTCATACAACACAAAAAACAAAACTCCCAAACAAAACATCAAAATTCGTGTAGGCTTGTTTTAATCCGCTAAAGACAAACACAATCAACTACTTCGCGAAATAATGTTGAATTTAATATTTGTCTATTCATGATGAAATGAAATGAATGCTAATGCATCACAATATTGATTAACGACCAACAAAAACAAAAAAATTAAATAAATAAAAGAAGAATGTGAGACGAAACCACGCGCGGAACTAAAAATGATAAGATAAATCGGAATTATTTTTAAAGAAAAATGTGACCCAATTAAATGAAATTAAAAATAAAGAATTGAAAATTTTAAAACAATACGCAATGAAATGTGACACGATGTGAAAAAGTTAAAAAAATAAATAATAATAAATATATTAAGAATAAAGTAAATAATGTACGTAACCACTATTATCTTTTCAGAGCACAAAAAGAAATAAAAAAAAAATAAAAAAAAATCCAAAACAATAAATGTTTTGCAACAATTAAAAAATAATTAATGCAACAATTGCACTAAAATAAGATAAATTAAAATCTCTGAAAAGAACGTTAGTTACGCACAACACAAATGCAAATACAAAATGCTAGAAAAAAAAAACACAAAATATAAATACACAAAAATCAGTATGCACAGAAAAAAATAGTAGGAAAGAAATTGACACTAAAATATTGCAAGAGAAAGAAAAAATCAGTCCACTGTGCAGACTATGCCTGTGTGTGGGTAATCCGAGATGGTATTGGATAACCCTGTGGAGCCAGAAAACAATAATCGGCTACCCGTTCCTTTTTAAGGAGACCCGGGTTAGTGGTACTCCCCCGTTCAGCCTCCGTCCACAAAAGGCTTACCCACTTGGCCACTTGGAGCTGAAAAATACCGACACCACAATAATACACAAAACAAAAAAACTTCCCTGTGCTTTGCCTTTAATATTTGGGCGCCACTGTTACGTAGGGTGCCACTGTTACGTAGACAGTACGTTGGACGTTACTGTTACGTTCGCCTGACGGCTAGGTACAATAATAAAAACAACAAGTAAAATTACAAGTTGTTTATTGAATCGAAAATAAAAACATATACGTTAACCCGGCAGGAATTAAATTTTCACTAATAAAATTAAAACTCTATAGTCTCTAAAATTAGCACTAGAACCAATCTCTAAGGTCTCTAAAAATTAAGTCAAAAACACACGGGTGTGGATTCACGGCACAGGGAAGTTATCTGGTCGGAATAATAAAATAGTGCAGGGCTTATCTTTTGGCCGTCCGATTCCTTGACGCTTGGGGGTCTTCGGTTGTGCCTTCAGCCAACACTCGGTTACTTGAAGGGCACCGGTGGCTTGGGTGTTACAATGCAGCCTGAAGCGTCGCCGCTTGTACAGTCAATCTGTACGGTGAATGGTGGAGTCCCAACGGTCAATGGGTAACGGGAAACTCCAAGCGGGCACGGTGTAGTCCCAACAATGAATTCCACGGGGAACGGTGAACCCCTAGCGGAGCAACCCTAGCGGTGCAATCCTAGCGGTGAACTCCAATGGGTACGGTGAACCCCCAATCCTGGAACGCGTCGAAACATCTTCTGTAGCGCGAAAGATCCGATGCCCTGGCACTAGTGTGACCAGATATGGGCGTCGGTATCTTTCGCAAAACAATTAAATATTATGCGGAATGGAGTGGTGAAATGCAATTCCGGTTGAAATGTAATTTAAAGTAATTAAATATTTAAATGAAATATTTTTACCCAACCCAGAATCAAATCCCCAATGTTTTATATGCCGGATAATCACCATTCCACAACGCCATGCAGAACAAAGAAAATATTACATATTACATTAACAATTATAATAAAACATATTGAAGGAACAAAGACTTTTAATATTTGTTTCCCCGATACTTTCCCTTATAATAACCAAAACTAAATATATCTCTCAGCTATGTGATGAGCTAATAGAATAAAGAATAATTTATGTAAACAACTACATTACAGTTGGCTTTAACACTTAAAGGAAATTAAGACATTCTTATACAACAATGTACTCATACAAGACTATAAGTTTAATTTACAATGACAAACTTGTAAACAATTTTTACTCTGGAAAATTCTATTAGACTACTAATTATGTAAAACACAATGATTATTCCTTGCAAATATGAACTGATATTATGGAGTTTAAACTATCTGGACATTCTAAAATAATAATTACTCATTAGAATATAGGTTAAGATTACAGGCACAGACTTCACAATGGAATTAGTTATTGAGACTATATTTCACCTGATTCTTGTGATGGCTAAAACTGATTGGGCTAAAATATTAAGATATAGGAATTTTATACGGAAAATACCGTGTCAAAACATATATAAGAGTCATTGGAATGAATAGATAAATGAGGTTATAATTGATTGACATTAAAACATCCTGTCACATTCACTACCTAGAAGAAATGAAATTAAGAAATAAAATAGCCATAGCGACGTTAATAATACTATAAAAAGATTGAGATATTACTTGCTAGACTGTAATTGGATTACCTAACATGAAAATTAATTAATTTGGATAATTGTATGAACTTACCAGGGGGTTAAAATCCGGTTTTTTAAAAAGAACTACTCTAAACACTGGGAACAGCAATTTCGTACGTAGCACAGAACTCTTGCTCACAAATCACACGCGTGTCACTTCACCAACAATCAAAATGATCCGATTCCCTCGCCCATACTTAAATATATACCAACAAATGACCTACGGCGGTCGCGACGCGATCTAGAATCACGTTCCAATCCATTTCTTCTATCCGCCAACAAAACAAGTGCGACAGAGATACGAAATGGAAAACACTAATGCTTCCGAGCGAGAAGGAGCAACTCTCGAACAGACTGGAATGTCGAGATAATAAAGTTCGATGATTCGGTTTCTGGAAATTTTTCTGCAGTGAGCGCGAATACTAGTTGCGTCGCGCGGTTCCGTACGATAATAAAAATATTTATTGTAGTTATTTGTTCGTAAATTTTTTATTTTACAATTTTAATGATTATACGTTGTTACAACGTAACAATGCCTATACTCACTAGTGGTTTAATGATAACCATAATTGAAGTTTGTAGCTTCGGTAGTAAGTTGCTAAAATAATCCAAAAATTAAACCCAAATGTGTTCTCCAAAAAATCAAAGGTATATCTTCCTATATACCTTTGATTTATATATATATATCTTCCTACAATCAAAGCATTGTAGTAATCCATCAAAAGGAAAGCAGAAAAAGAACCTGCTTCATTTCCCACTATTCCCGCAACTTCTCGGTCTTATGCATCCCCGACTCCGAGTCCGTTGGCTCCCGTCGCCGTAGCCACAGGCCTCTGAACAGTGGTGACCCTAATACCCTTATACGCTGTAATTCAAACGTTCCTGGCATAAACTGGGTCGATTATACGTGTGTGGGGTTAAGTAGTATTTCCTTTGCGAGCAACATGGTTGCGTTTTGATATGTTGCAGTTTTTGTTGACTAGGTATGTCTTTGTTTTGAGAGCCCAAGCCCAAATTAAGCATTCTTATTCTGCATTCCCAGCAGATCCTTCGAAATTCCTGTATTTTCGTAAAATGGTCACATTTGCTGTGTTTCGGTGTGAAGGGCACTGTAGCTGGTGAAATAGGTATCAGCACTATCACGCAACTCGAACGTCTACGTTACAGTAACTTACCGAACACATAAAAGTTTATATCTCTTAAACTACTAGACCGATTTTGATGAAACTTGTACTCTACCCTAAGTTGAAAAATACTCTAAATGTTGCAAAAAGAATTTTTGAAATCGGACTTGTACTTTCTGAGAAATCCGCGGACAAACCTACATACATACATACACACACACTCGTAAAATTTGGTAAATTTGTTTAGAAGCCCACATAGACTAACATATATTAATATTACGCATTTTTATTAATATTACATACATACGCGTTGAATAGAGAACCTTCTTTTTGAAGCCGGTTAATGAAGCCGGTTAAAAAATTGTCGTCATTTGTAAAACGGCAATTCAAAACGTTACTCTGTTAATTTTTTTAAATACCCAAAATTTTACTCGGTACAGGAACCCTCGTAAGTGTCACTCACCTTGTCAATTATTAGTTAACAAATTAGATTACGTTCGAGCAGCTGACGGTTACCGGTTCATTTCCCGGCGGGTGAACTTTACTAACGGGTTATTGGATAAAATGGAAACCAAACGAGCACGTGTATGTCAAATTGATCCGTCAAGCCCTTAGAGGAGATACCACTGGAGAGAGCATGATGCGCTAACCCCCTCTGCCAAATTTTTGGTCATATGGTCAGGTCTTTCTTTATTTGTGTGCGTGTATTTTTGAATGTGTTGCGAGTTTACTATAGTGTGGGTATGCGTGAAGGTGTATCTGTGTGTGTTTACTTCGCCTCCCGCACTCCGCAAAAGTGCCACGAAAAATTTGTTCGGGGAATCGACGCGATACTAACTCCTTTGGTACTTTCTCTGAGGTCAAGCCACATTAGCATACATATACACAGTGCCACCGCAGTGTCTGTCAGATATTCTGCCGCCAAGCAGCAGTGTGTAAACATTGTTATGTTGCCGGTGTGAACGGCACTGTAGCTGGTGTAGTTACTAATGTCTTTAGGGACGTCCATAGGCTACGGTGACTGCTTGCCTTCAGGCCGGCCGCCTTCTTTTTTGCCACCTTGGTAGTATAAAAAAAATGGTTTCCAAACTAGAGATGAAAATGTTCACCACAAAAACAGCCTCCATGTACATACAGCCTATTCAAGACGCTTCTGTCTGTTTACGACATTGGCGTCAACAGTCTGTACTACCGTGGTCAAAAATGCTATACCGGTTTTCAATCATGGTTTATGGTTTATGCGATTATGGTTCTAAAGGTGACATACCGTTCGAGACCGCGAGAGTACATACATAATACTATATATTTTTAATTAGTGAGCTATATTTTACTGTCAGTAGTTAAGGTCAAAATGAAGGTGATTTTATATTTACTAGCAAATGAAAAATATTTATACAGATGTAACGGTACATTATAGTAGTTGTTCTATTGTTATGATAGATAAGGTTAACAGTGTGTTTTTTACTTTTTTAATATCTTTTTCCGAGCAATATGGAATTAAAGTTACTAACCTACTCTAAATATATGCATTATTAATATTCTGAAACTTTGGCGTTCTGCTGTATATAATCTATCTATACTTATAATAAAACTGTAACAGGTCCAATTCTGTACATTGAAGATATTTTAAAAATTATATTTAGAGGGCATTCTATAACCGATACTGAGGCCGAAAATGTAATTTTTTAAATTTTTGTCTGTCTGTCTGTCCGTCTGTCTGTCTGTCTGTATCACGGCTGCGCATCACGCCGAAACTACTGAATGGATTCAAATGAAACTTGGCATGATTTGAGATCTTACTACGAGGTAGGACATAGGATACTTTTTATCCCGTAATCTAGCACGGTTCTTTTGGGAGAGGGGATTAAAGTCAAAATGGGTACTTGGTTATACGCTTGGTCCGATTTTATAATTTTTTCTTTATAATATAATAAATATTAGTAAGGGAACAATCATACAAAGTTGTTATCAAGGTTTTTTAATCGATCGGGTTAAGCAACGTTAGGTAAGGTCATTAAATAGATGGGCGACCGTTTACCGCTATTTGAACTAAACGAGTCCGTGCTTCAGAGAGCAAGTAAAAAGTGGGTCCCAGTTTTTAACCGACTATAAAAAAGGAGGTTATGTATTCGATGCGAATGTCTGTTATTAAAAGTTTAGTTAAGGTAAAAATAGCGCAGGCGGAGCTGCGTGGGTCAGCTAGTCTATACATATAATAAAACTGTAACAGGTCCAATTCTGTACATAGAAGATATTTTGAAAATTATATTTGGAGGGCATTCTATAACCGATACTGTGGCCGAAAATGTAATTTTTTAAGTTTTTGTCTGTCCGTCTGTCTGTCTGTCTGTCTGTCTGTATCACGGCTGAGCATCACGCCGAAACTACTAAATGGTTTCAAATGAAACTTGGCATGATTTGAGATCTTACTACGAGGTAGGACATAGGATACTTTTTATCCCGTAATCTACCACGGTTCTTTTGGGAGAGGGGATTAAAGTCAACACGGGTACTTGGTTATACGCTTGGTCCGATTTTATCAATTTTTCTTTATAATATAATAAATATTAGTAAGGGAACACTCATAGAGTGTTGTTATCAAGGTTTTGTAATCGATCTGGTTAAGCAACGTTAGGTAAGGTCATTAAATAGATGGGTGACCGCTTAACGCCATTTGAACTAAACGGGTCCGTGCTTCGGAGAGCAAGTAAAAAGTGGGCCCCAGTTTTAAACCGACCATAAAAAATGAGGTTATGTATTCGATGCGAATGTCTGTTATTCAAAGTTTAGTTAACGTAAAAATAGCGCAGGCGGAGCTGCGTGGATCAGCTAGTAAATAAATAAAGTTCTCCCCTGGAGGCTCGTTGGTGCGCTCCGCATCATTATAACGCAAACTCGCTATTCCGTCAGAGACCGTTGGTGCTATATGCACCAAGGGTGCGGACACGTTTTGATACCGGTTTTTTACCGGTTTAACTGTCTCCATGTTTGGTTACTCTGAGATCTATGCTTAAAGGACTGTGTCTCCGATTTTATAAAGCCATCAGTCACTTGTCATTGTCACTTTTTAATTCATGAATTCAGCTGGCAAAAAAAAGAAAAAAGTGGGCGGTACCTGTCAGTGAATGTTTATTTGGCGGTCAGTGAATGTTTATTTTTTTAATGTAAACAGTATTTATTTCAGGTAAAGTGATTATAATTAGGTATGTTTATTGTTATAACGTAATAATAAACCAGTGTAGATGTTAGATAGTCCGTATTTTATCAAAAAAGTGGATATTTTCGAACTGAAATCTGACCCGGGTGATACTTTGTTTGTTTGTTTACTTTTGGAATATTTTCGGTATTACTTGTAATGTAGTTGTTGTAAATACATCGTAGTTACATCGTAACGATAATAACTCAAAGTTAAAGCCATAAAATCCAATCTAACAAAGGAATTTTTTTCATAATATGACGTCATGACGCGCGATGACGGCAGTTGTAAAAAATTTTGAGTTCATTGTTTTTTTTTTGGTAGTGTTTTGTTTAAAACCTGTATGAAAAGGAGTTTGGATGCAAAGAATGGATCTTTATTAGTGCCTGGGTCAATATTCTATCCTCAAAATCGAGATCAAAAATAGGTAAAATCAACATTGCCAAAAATTCATCAATTTTGACCTTTTACTTTAAAAAATCGATATTTATAACTCAAACAAAGGGTATAGTACGTAGCTAATAGTTTTATAAATAGAACACAGTTTACAGAACACAAATCGGATAAGTGGTTCAAATTACATAACATTCGTAAGTGGTTTGAAACTTGAGATCGCGGCGCGCGATAAGATATAAACAAAAACATGATATATGCGCGTAACAGCGCCGGGCCTCCAGGGGTTATTCGCATAAAAACATAGAGTCACTTAAGTACATTGAGGCCCTGACTCCAGAGCTAGGTATAAAATACCTGTGTATCAGGAGTCAGTGTCTTCTTCCAACCTAGAAATTAACTATTTTATGCAGTTTAGAGGTTAAAAACTATACAATTTAAATTGGGAGTGTGTATACGAGTGTGCGTCGTGTCTGTGTGTGTGTGTATTGTAGGATGAGCATGTTTATATAAATATGTATGACAACACTAGCTACTTAAATAAGACACGATAGAGCCTAATCTTTAGTGTAGTACTCAAAGGAATTCTGAAGAGTATATATAAAATCCATTTTAATACGGCTAGTCCGTCGCCCTTAATAAGATCGTCGGCAAGCTTACATTTGAAATGGAACTACCAATTTCATGTCTCGTTTTGAATATATTACACATTTAGTTTTTCTTTCATAACCCGCGCTATATTGGGTATAAATGTAAACGAGAGGGTATGAAGTGCACGGAGCATTGTTGTGGGGTGTTTTAGCTTTCATATACTTTTAGGAGCAAGTTTTATTTGGCAAGATATGAAAACTATAAAATGGTACACTGTAGAGTCGAATGAGATCAAATACGTCTTGCTTTTATTGACACGCTCTAAACTTATACACAATTCTAAAATTATACATAAATGTACAATATAGAAGAAAGCAATATTTATTTATGACGCTTACATACATAACACAGACATAAGAAAAAAAAAAGAAAAACTATACTATACTATAATAATATTATGTATGTGCGCCACAAAACGGCCCCAACTCAGCAAAAATGCTGGTTGCAAACAACCAACGCTGATCTTCCGTTGGAGCCAATTGGTGTCGTCACGTATACATAAACCTTCACTGGGTGGTAAGTTCCTTGTGAAATAATTCATCCAGTTAGGTAGCAGCGCAGTCTCAGATATTCTGCCGCCAGGCAGCAGTGTGTAAATATTGCTATGTTCCGGTGTGAAAGGACACTGTAGCTGGTGAAATTACCGCACACAAAAGATTTATATCTAATGTTTTAACGGCCGGCAACCTGCTAGTGATTCTTCTGGTGTCGTCTATAAGCTACAGTTACTAGAGCTTGTATGCCACTCTGGTAGTTTTAAATAACCTTTTGGTAGTATAAATAGTCTTAAAACCTGTATGGATATTCGTAAGTGGTTTTAAAAAAAGTAAGCTAGCAATGTTACAGATGTGGATAGCAACTTCATATGATATATTTTGTATTTAAATTACATGTAACAAGGTGATTGAATAACAGCAACATATCAATAATATAAGAAACTAGTAACACTTTGGCCTCATTATGCGAAGGAACTATGAACTACTCCCACTAATTGTCCAAGGTAAAATTCAGGGAGCTCGCAAGCCGGGAAGGAGAAGAACATCCTGGTTAAAAAATCTTCGACAATGGTTTGGCAAAAGCACACGTAAACTTTTTAGAGCAGCTGTGTTAAAGGTTCAAATTGCCAAAATGATCGCCAAAGTTCGGTAATGAATATGGCACTATATGCAGAAGAAGCAATAATACATATATATACCAAAAACTTACTTAAAGAGAAGAAATCGATGTAACTTTCGTGTGCAATTTAAGTTATTTTAGTGATTTAGTTTATTTTATTTCAATAAAACTATATTACAGTTATGCTGTTGGTTTCCTTAAATTAATAAATAAATAAGTAAATACTATTACCCAGATATCTATATACTAGAAAGAACGTCATGCTATGTTGTATAAATTTTGTGCCAAAATTATGACATTGAGAGCAAAAACAACACTAATTCTCGTAGTTGTCGACACAGCACGGCGCCGGAAATAAATTCAAAACTGTTGGACTACTCTCATACATTTGTAACATCGTTTTAATGGTTGTTATCGTATTACACCATCCCCTGGCTCGCTGCATTGTTCCCCTTCCATGGGGTAATGAGTTTTCTCTTTTAATTGCGGCGTTTTTTGATACTACAATAGCAACATTTTAATGGTCCCACAATTTTGCAAAAGTATCATTTTTTGCGTCGTTTTAACGCAGATGGTCGTGTTTCATAATTTGTGGTGTAATGAGCCGGTTTTTTCGGGTCCGCTGGGGTTAATTCGTTAGGTATATTTCTTTTGGACGTAATTAACTCGGATTAAGGTCTCGTAGTTTTTGTTCTGCAGACAATCTTGTAAGACATTTATGTGAGAAACTTAGGCATGAGGCTGTCCTGATTGATAATACAATTAAATAGAATAGGTTACAAGGATTTTGAGGTGACAATCAAATGTATCCCACGTCTATCAACCATGAGGAAAACGTTTCAATTAATTGGTTTATAAGTTGTTTACAACACTATTTCTCTAGGGCCCGTTGGTCTAATAGTTACACAGTTATTCTGCTGCCAAGCAGCAGTGTGTAAACATTGCTGTATTCCGGTGTGATGGGCACTGTAGCTGGTAAAATTACCGGACACAAGTGACCTGATATCTAATGTCTTGAGGGTCGGCAACGCGCTAGTGAATTTTCTGATGTTGCTAGCATCTATATGCCGCGGTTACTGCTTACCATCAGGCGGGCCGCACAGTATACAAAAAAATCAAGTACCTAATAATTTATATAAACAAGACATAAATTACTAGGTAGTTTTTCTACTCACAATACTAATGCCTAAAGATTTTATCTATTGTTTTTTTCTCAGTTACGAGATAATAATGCTAATCAAGTATATATACGGTGCCCTTAAGCCCGCCCAAGTTATAATCCAGTGTCTTGAGAGGCTCACATGAACCATTATTGAATTTGGAGTGGGTCCAAACTCCAAATTTGTGTCAGCCGAGTGCTTTTGCCAGATTTACGAGCCGCAGTAGTGTTATATACCATTATAATTGTTATCTCGAGAGTTGTTGAGATGTTGCCTTGGAGTGTACTTAAGTAATTATTTATTATTTATTTATTTACACTTAAGTACAAACACAAAATACAGAACACATAAAAAGGAAACAAAAACATTGTAGTAATGTTATGAAATAAGCGTAAGTGTCGTATTATATAACTCCTAAAACACTCTACATAAGGTCTTAAATCTAATTTTAAATTTTGTCTACCGTTTTTTTTGTTACCGTCACGGGGGCGCTCTGTTTGCCACTTTTCGGGCCGTAATACCTAATCTCGTTTAAATATTATATCGATGACTAAAAACGTCCAGCGATTCCGGAGTAACTTCATAGTATCATATATCATCTTATATATATTTTACGTATTTTCCTGAACTTAAAATTGACCGCTGTGTTCGTATCAGTTATTCCGATCTTACTTTTAAAGTTCGCAGACCAATTTTCAAACCTAAGTTTGTGAATTTAGTAGACATACCTGAAACAAGCAAAATACCTGCATAAAAAAGAAAAGAACATTGGACAAGACTTTATATCATGTTTTATAGATTGAGGGTAGATATGGAGATATACCCTCCAAATGTTATTTATTATGTCACCTACCCTCCTATGTATCTGTTAACTGTCAACTGATTGTAATGTCAATGACCGTTAGCGTCCCTCTTAAAATGGATATTACACCAGTCATACATCGAACTTAAAGTTTTTTATTTCATAATATCTAAACCGCCCGTACATGGCCCTAATCAGCGCCGGATATAAATAATACCAATTTTATCGAAGGAAAATAATTATTATATGAGTTTGGAAGCCGTGGAGTGCAAATAAATGCATCGGGATTGCACGCCAAGGAAAGAAGTTGAGAGTTCAAAGTCCGGACATTAAACCGTAAAGTAAAAATTGTCATATTAGTGCTAAATATTGAACCCAACACTCTAATCAGGTATAAATTAGATATTAATTCGATGTATGTGCTTTAAGGTGCGTATTTTGTATTCTACTTAGTATTTGATAAAATGTGTAGTCAAATACCAACCATTAATTTAATTTTTGTGCTGTGTTATATGTATAAATTCCGGTCAGTTAGTCAAATTAGTTTGATTGTAGCTTATTTGTTACATTTAGTTGGCTAGCATCATATTTTGTACCGAATTATCAATCATTTACATTAGACATTTGCACTTAGTTGGTTGTTACATTATTACATAAGTAGTTACATTAGAAGAATACCTGATAAATAGGTACATTTGTATAGTTAGATTCGTAGTGTCTGGTAAAATTGTATTTTAGTTTGTAGTACTTATGTAGTTAGCAAGTTCATAGTACATCAAAATTATAACAAACTGTTAAACTATACTTTATTGTGATAAAGGACACATTATACCAATTATATTATTACACTATATTCAACTTTAGCTATATAATACATTTACACCTTATTTACAAACTATACAACGTTATTTAAAATCAATTGTAGAATTATTAATTTACCATTAGTCAGTTAACAATATAAGTACACAGTTATGTTCGTTTAATCATTTATTTTAATTTATTGTATTGCACTTCCGCAGACTACTTTAAGAGATCGTTATCTCCAGTCTCCCAATATGACCGAGGAAAAGGAACTTATTAGGAAACGAGGCAGCATTAAGGGTCGTCTGACTGCCTTTTCCAACTATGTGACAGCACTGGATGTCTCTTCGCTGAGTCCCTCGGATGCCAGGGAGTTGCAACTGCGAATTTGTAAGGTCGAATCATTATATGATCTATACGATGATGTACAAACTAAATTAGAGTGTAACACTGACGACATGGATCTACAATTATCTGAGCGTATAGAATTTGAAAGGCAATATTATAAATTACTTGCAAACGTTCAGGAAATTTTAGAAACCTATACTAAGGCACAAGATAAGCCAGAAAGTGCGTCTAATACACGTAGTAGTCATAAGCTGGTTAAATTACCGACCATTGAACTGCCGAAATTCGGTGGCTCATATGAGAATTGGCTCGAATTTCACGACACCTTCACAAGCTTGATTCATAGCAACGATGAAATTGATGAGATAAACAAATTCCATTACTTAAGGGCATCGTTGCAGGGTTCAGCCGCTGTGGTGATACAGTGCATTGAATTTTCGGCTCATAACTATTCGGTAGCTTGGGAACTATTATGTGAGTGGTATGACAACCAGCGATTGTTGATACAAAACCATGTTGCCGCATTATTTAACATAGACTCACTCACAAGGGAGTCATCTGCCGCATTAAAGGGTTTAACTGATCAGCTCAATAAGAATTTACGTTCGTTAGAATCCCTAGGAGAACCAATCGAGCACTGGGACACTCTTTTAATTTATTTAGTAACGCGTAAATTAGATGCAAAAACTTACCGCGAGTGGGAACAATACAAAGGTACTTTAGATAATAAGAAACCGATCAATCTCACCTCATTTTTGGTTTTTATTCGCAACCGAGCAGATTTGTTGGAGACGTTAGAAATGTCTCACACTATACATCACACAGGCACAGGCAGACACTTGAACACGTCTAAGATTAAGGCTTTAGTTTCGGTTCCGACCCCTAGCCATAACTCGAGCACGAGCACGTCAGTAAAACCTTGTCCTAATTGCGATGATGAACATTACTTAAATAACTGTCCCAACTTTCTAGCCTTAAGTCCTGACGCGAGATATAAGTTAATATCGAATTATAAGATTTGTTTTAATTGTTTCCGTAGCGGTCATTACGCTAATACGTGCAAAAAACTGGGCTGCCAGATTTGTAAGCGTAAACATCATACACTTATACATATAAATGAGTTCAATGGGAAACCAGTTTCCAGATCGTCGACGCGCACTGATAGTGATAACAGTAGCAACACAGGTAAATCCTCTCACACCATTGGAGACGAACCTCAGAACTCGAGCGTTGCGCTAATGAGCAACATCACTGCATGCGCAGGAGTGGGACAGGGCGATGTTTTGTTATCTACTGTCTTAGTTAAGGCGTACGATTTTAATAACCGCGAGATAATCATTCGTGCCATACTCGACAGCGGTAGTACTTCGTGTCTCATGACCGAAAGATTGCGTGAACGATTAGGCGTTACAGCTGATCGTGTAGATAAATCTATTATAGGAATAAATAGTATAACATCGCCTATTAGTAAGATGCGTCGGCTGCGCATTATGTCATTAGATGAGAATTATTCAACATGTATTCGTTGCTACGTTTTGCCGTCTATTACCGATAATGTGCCCAGTTGTCAAGTAGATATAAAGAATTTAAACATTCCGAGTAATATTAGTTTGTCGGACCCTATGTTTTTTGCCCCAGCCGCCGTTGATTTAGTCATCGGTAGTGAAATATTTTGGGACATTTTAGGTCCGCAGAGTATCAAGTTAGGAAAAGGAATGCCCATACTTTACGAAACAAGACTAGGTTGGATTGTTTCCGGCCCCATTAACGGCGACCGTGTATCGACATCAGACACCATCAAATGTAATTTAATACAAGTAGTAAATCCTGTCAGTTCCATTTATTGCTCTGATGATGACATCCAAGCCCAATCAATGCGGTTACGGCAACTTGAAAAAGTTAGCCATCAGTCATCATATCAGTATTTTCCCGAGGAAATATTATTATGCGAGGAACATTATATCAACAACACCACTCGCCTTGCAGATAGGCGTTTCTGCATTAGAATCCCATCAAAACAAACACCAAACGTGTTAGGAGATTCTTATCAGCGAGCTAAAGGTTGTTTTCCATCACTTGAGCGCAGGTTAAAAAATAACGAATCGTTTACTCATAATATGTACAAAGGTGTCATGACCAAATACAAAGCATTAGGTCACAAGTCTAAGTTAAAAACAAATATTTCAAAGTGCCATAAAAAGGTTGCCTGAACTTTGTGCTCAGGTCTTTTCTTTCATTCAAAGATATCTCAGCAGGCAATTATTTAATTTGTCATCATTTAAATTATATTAGGTTTCAGCGTACCGTTTCCTTAGGTACGTGTGACGATTTGTAAGTGTTTTAAATATAAATACCAAATTTAAAAAATCATATTTAAGTTGTGACGGATTACAGGATCCATTAAATTTAATAATTATTAACTTAATTAAATTCCTTAACTAGAATCAAATGCAATCCTTTCCTGAATATAATTTATTGATTAAAAACAAAACATAAAATCCCATTAAGTAATTAAATTCGATATTTATTTATTATTTTAAATATATAAGAAACACTTATTTTACAGTCCACATCATTTTACAAATTATTTATTTCATTTTACTATAAGTATTTACTGTTGAACATATTTGCCCTGCTAATGGGAAGTTTATCACCACAGGGACTTACCCCCAGAGGATATCCGTTTGTAAGTGTTGGCGTAAATTACGCAGAACAAGTGTTTTGCGCCAATCGTGCAGGCCGCGGCTGTAGGCTCATCATATTGTATTGCCAATTTCATATGTTTCACCACTGAGGCGGTTCATTTAGAGTTTGTCGGTGATTTAACGAGCAATAATTACCTACTAGTTTTGCGTCGGTTCATTGCACGTAGAGGTAAGCCTCATCATATTTATTCGGACAACGGTACCTCATTCGTGGGATTATTTAATGATTTGTCAAGGTTCCTTAAGACTAATTGCAATCTCTTGGTAGATATCTGCCCAAGAGAATTATAATCCTTTTTTAAACCCGCGCATTCACCACATTTCGAAGGTCTTTGGGAGGTAGGAGTTAAAACGGTAAAGTAACATTTAACGAGAGTGCTGGGAAATTGTATTTTATCGTTTGAATATTAGTGTTAGTACTGTCCAAGTATTCTCAACTCTCGGCCACTCACACCTCACTCATCAAACCCAGAAGACTTCACGCCACTCACTATCGGTTATTTTCCCATCGATCGACCTCTCATAGAGTTACCTGAAAGGGATCATCAGGATCATTCTGCCAGTAGTATGACACGATTTCAGCGGATCAAGGAGCTGCGTCAACATTATTGAGCAGGGTGGAGTAAAGTACATTGCAGAACTCTAGCTGAGAGTAAGATGGTGATCATGCAAGTACTCTAAGCCAAACACGCCAGTTATTTTGAAAGAGGACAATACTCCACCGCTGAAATGGAAGAGGCCAATCGTGTCCTGTCCGCTTACCCTGGAACTGATGGCATCTGAAGAGTGCCGGACAATAGGACAAGTAGTGATTTGTGCGAAGATTTTAGCAAGATTTGTCCCTTGCCTGAGGAAGTTTTCTGTTGAAAGGCGAGCTTTCAACACGCGGGGGCATGGACAAGACTTTATATCATGTTTTATAGATTGAGGGTAGATATGGAGATATACCCTCCAAATGTTATTTATTATGTCACCTACCCTCCTATGTATCTGTTAACTGTCAACTGATTGTAATGTCAATGACCGTTAGCGTCCCTCTTAAAATGGATATTACACCAGTCATACATCGAACTTAAAGTTTTTTATTTCATAATATCTAAACCGCCCGTACAAACATATTTCTACGCGTAACGCCTACTCATAGTAATTGTTTAAAAAGTTACCACCAAAAAGTTTACCACAAAAGTTTTCCTTTCATCAATAAAAATCACTTGTTAACAAAGGTACTAGTATCACAACGTTATTATTAGTGACACGCTGATGATAAATGGATCCCTATTTTAACACCAATTTGCCAACACGTTAATATCTAAACTTTTCCCATTTGTACAACCGCAAAAATTCTTTATCACCGATATTCATTAATCCGTGATTACGGGAGCAAAACACGAGGTCATGTTTCGTATTAAAAAAAAAACTCAACAGACTTCGCTACGTCATACCCTTCATTTGCCTAAAAATGATTGATTGCCCGAATTCGTTGAGGTAATCCTGGCCACTCTTGTAACCGCTATGAATTGGCCGTTTTGAAACAAATACCAATTCTGGTGGGTCACCGTTTAATAAATTGTTTTCACTATCTACCTAAGGTTCATACTTTTAGACTTTCGCGTACTATTGTTAAACTTTATTTTAATCGGGATATAACGCGATTTACCTTATATTCTGGCTTGGCGTTTCGGCCGGGTTGCACCAGCCGTGGTCACAAGCAGACTGGTTCAGCGAGACGGCTCCGTGCATGAGGCAGAAATATCTTCATCTACCCCCGTTCTTTCACCTGTAACGTTAAGCCCACTACACTCACAGTATCTATATATTTAACCGCCGGCAAATAGCGAGGTTTTGTTGTTGAATATAAGGTAAATCGCGTTAATTCCCGATTAAAATAAAGTTTACCAAAGGTTCGTTCGATTGAAACGATACATGGTGATATTTTATGCTTTCTTAACCACGGCAAATATATTTTAGATATATAATGTTCTTGGATAGTCAAAATGTGATCTGGGTAACCCGTGGGGTGTCCGAATAAGAATAGCACCTTCCCTTCTCCCGTTAGGTGTTCTTGTAAGGCGACTAAGAGAAAACGAAAAGATGCGGCTGCAGTCTTTCTATTGGATTACCTACCACCTGTATTGAGATCCCTAAGACACCTGCCAAGCGTGGGGATTATGACAAACCCTTCCTTCTAAGGGGAGGCCTTTGCTCATGGACATTTTTCAGCTGCTGTTGATGATGATGATGATATAATATGTACAAGAGAAAAGAAATTGAATTTATTTTTGTAATCATAAATAGAAACACTCCTTTTTACATTAGGTACTACTACTACAGAAAATATTATAATTATATTATGGATTAAAATCGGCCCTGCTATCATCAAATCGTTAGCCAAAATACGGCTACTGTTGAAGAAATACATCCGCCATAGAAGGGAGGGGGGAAGCCCTAATCCCCAAGTTTAGCAGGTGGCTTAGGAATCGCAGTGGCTATAGGTGGTCAGTAATCCAATAGAAAGAAGACTCTGCTGCTAGTCGTTCGTAGTTGCTTCTTACAACTCCCAACGGGACTATGTCACGCGCATTTTGTATGGAAACTAATATTTATTTTATTTATTTATTTATTCTTTATGCACAAAACAGTACATAGGCGGACTTAATGCCAGAGGCATTCTCTACCAGTCTACCTTAGGGTGATGCAGAGACAAATCGTGGTAGGTGCAAACAAAACAAGTGAAACTAAATAATCATAGATAAATATTTTAAAACTATAATTTAACTTACAATAATTAATATAATACTAATACTTATATATTAGAAAATAAAATATACTAATATATATTTTAATATATATATTATATACATAATTATCTTCGAGAAGAATCTGCCATTTTACTGCGCAAGTATTCCTGTAACTTTGTTTTAAATGTATAACGTGTTGTAGCCATCCTGAGTTCTAGAGGGAGCGCATTCCAGAGGAGAATGGACTGGACGAAAAAAGAAGAATGTATAAAATCAGTTCTGTGAGAAGGACATAGAAGAAGACGATTATTAGAAGAACGAAGAATTTTATCATGAGTAGAGCATAGATAAGTAAACTGCGAAGTTAAATAAGGAGGTGAGTTAGATGAAAAGAGTATAGAAAAAAGAGTAGTCAAAGCTCTTAGAATTCTGCGCTCACGAATAGGAAACCATTGCAACAGGGCACGATGCGTGGAAATATGGTCATATTTACGGAGATTATAAACGAACCGAATGCAGTTATTCAGAAGGCGATCAAGTTTATTGAGTAGATCTGCATTAAGTTCATAATAGCACACATCGCCATAGTCGATTATCGGAAAGATTAAGGTCTGTACGAGCATTGCTTTTATATTTGATGGTAATAAGTTTTTTAATCGATAAAGAGATCTTAGAATTCCAGTGACCTTCTGGCTGATGTTCTTAATTTGAGTTTGCCAATCGAGTGTGTTATCAATATACAATCCAAGGTCTCTGACACTAGAACTAAAGGGGATGACAGCACCGTTAAACTGCAGGGCAGGAAGAGATGACTCGTTAACTTTTCGGAAATTTCGTGAACTACCTACAATGATAGCTTGACATTTTGCAGGATTAACTGACACACCAAATTTGTCAGACCATTTTTTAATAGCAACTAAATCAACGTTTAATTTATTGATTGCGTCAGAGACGCTATCAACATCCACTTGTGAGTACAATTGTAAATCATCAGCATAAAGATGATACGCACACTGAAGTTCAGGAGTCAAGAGATCTATAAAAATTGAAAATAAAAGAGGAGAAAGAATACCGCCTTGAGGAACGCCAGTACTAATGTTACACCAAGCCGATGACGACTCATCTACACGAACTGACTGCTGACGTTCCCGAAGATAAGAAGAAAACCATTCCAATGACTCATCAGACACCATCAGGTGAGAGAGGATAGATAGAAGAATTTTATGACTGACAGTATTGAAAGCATTGGAAAAATCAACCAACACCAGAACAGTAACTTTATTGTTCTCCATACCAGTTCTTATATCACCAGTCACTTTGAGTAACGCAGAAATAGTGCTGTGCCCGGGCCTAAATCCAGATTGAAAACAATTAATCAGGGAGTTACGATGAATGAAATTAGAGAATTGTTTATGGACACTAGCCTCAAGCACTTTGGACAAGAAAGGAAGAATAGAAATTGGACGAAAATGACTGGGAAGAGAGGGATTAGGGATTTTGGGAAGAGGTCGAACGTAGGCTTTACACCATAAGGACGGAAAAACACTGGACTCAATAGAAAAGTTGACAATATGCGTTATAGCCGGTAAAAGGAAGTCCAGTATTGTTACAATCATGTGTCTGCTGATATTGTCACAGCCAATGGCATTAGATTTTATGGACAAAATTATCTTCCTGATGTCTTCAGAGCTAACCGGAATGAAGTTAAAAGAATTGATTGCTGGAGCCTTTAAACTAGCTATATAATTTACTGTTTGGTTTATTGTTTGATGATCTAATGAAGAAGCTGTGGTGAAATGTTGATTCAGATCATCTAACTTTATTGTGGTTGGAAGGTCAAAATGACTTTGTTTACCAATGCCAAGAGTTCCGAGGAATTTCCAAACATCAGCAGAAGAAGAAGAAGATATATTATCTAGAATATGGCGGCGTTTAGCGTCACGTATCATCTTATTGCACAAATTCCTAGCAGTTTTAAAGAAAGTCCAGTTGTCTTCGGAACGATTATTTTTAAATTTCCGAAAAGCACGGTTTCTTCGCCTCATCGCCATCCGAATCCCCCTAGTCATCCACGGTGCAGGTAATCGCTTCAATTTAACCTTCTTAACGGGAGCATGCACGTCGTAAAGCTTATTAACCATGTCATTAAAGATGTTGATCTTATCATCAACTGTGCTAGCATCTACAAGGGGCTCCCAGCAAATTTCAGCAGCATCTTTATGAAGCTTCGAGACATCCATGCGAGCAAAGCAACGCCTATACAGAACCTTAGAGTTAGGTTTAGGAGGTTTTAAGATATAAGAAAGGAAAATAAGATCATGATGAGAAAAACCAGGGGCATCATGTTGGCCATGGGAAGAAACAAGAGAGAGATTGGAAGTGAGGATTAAATCAAGCCAGGTGTCATCAGAAATATTATTGTGATGAGTAGCTAGAAGAGACAATACATGCAGACTAGCTGACTCAATCAAACGAAGAAGATTACGGGAGCGAGAAGAGTTAAGTGCTAGGAGGTTAGTGTTAAAATCGCCCATGATGATGTGATGTGCATATTCAGAACCCAAAGATTCTAGAACAGCTTCTATATCAGTGAAATAATTAATTGCAGGCGGGCAATAGACAACACCAACCACAATTTTGACTCCTTTAACACAAACCTCTAAAAAAAGAAACTCAGCCGAAGATGAAACATTTGAAGACGAAGTGGCTAAGATTCTATATGGGAAATCGCTGCGTAGATAAATAGCAACACCACCGCCACCTTTAACAGTTCGGTCATTCCGAACAAGAATAAAACCAGGTAGTGCGTAGGTTGTTGATAGAAGGTGAGGTTTAAACCAAGTTTCAGAAATCAGGATGGCATGGACGTTACTGTTAATAAAAGTGTCATACAATTCGCTGTGATGGCTAGGTACGCTTTGAGCATTAATATGGCAAACATTGAGTAACTTATTAGACTGTTGATTAAAATTTTGTTGCAAAAAGTCACTAAGATTATTATCTAGGGAACAAAAACTATTATCACTAGAATCAGCAGATTCAATAGCAGAACAAAAAGAATCACTATCAGAATACATATAAAATAAATACAAATATAATTATATACTTAATACACTAAATACCGATAAGCGGTGCAACACTTGATCTCTGCACCACCCGCCAGCTAACATCTAGAAAAATGAAAGAGAACAAAAAATAATAATGTAAAGTTCACACAAAATATGACAAAATAAACATAAACAGTCTGTCTATGGAACGCACCACAGCAATGACAATGTCACCTGACAATTGACATAACAATGTACAAACTTGACATCTGACAGTTGACATTTTAAGGTTAAAGTTTTTTCCTAAATCAGACAATAACAAATAAGAAATAAAAAGAAATGGTTATCACAAAAAAAAAAAGAGAAGTACATCTAAAAAGTATTAATATTCAGATAGATAAACCATATATACCATGGCAAAGTATGTTAATATGATAGGTTATCTATCAGAAAACATAATTAAATTAAACGTTATAAACCTTTATAACCCGTACCGTGACAATTCGCTTCATTTACGTAAGGTGTTATCTACTGTTATGGATGCGCTATGTGCCTTAGGATACTTTGCCAACAAGGGGTTGAACTCCTCCGCCGAAGTGATCCTATGCCGACTCCCATCAGAAGCCTTAATCACGATAATGCCGTCCTGTGTCCAACAAGATCGCATCCCAAAATGAAGACGCGCCTTACTAAAAATGGATTGCCTGGCTTTTGTCAAGAACTCCTTGACTGATATTTTGGTACCCTTCAACCGTGTCTTCGCTCTCCAGACAGACAATTTATCTTCCACATTTGAAAACCACACCAATATGGGCCTATGATGTTCTTTGCCGGGCATTCCAAGTCTGTGACAGTGCGCAATGGAAGATCCAGTGAAGTCCTTTAAATCCAATTTGGTATTGACTATGCCCATGATAACTGTCTTGCAGTCTTCCTTATCTACCTCTGGGATACCCTGGAAGACGAGAGCTTTCCGTCGATTCTTGGTCTCCAAACCATCAAGCTGTCTGACACACTCACTAATTTGCTTACGAAGCAGCCCAAGCATTGAGAAAATGAGTTCCCTAAAAGCCCGGAACTCTTCAGCAACCTTAATATCATCCGGAGACTGACAACAGGCCATTGCTCCTGGATACTTACGCTTCCGAAGATGTACCAGTGGCGCATGTTGCTAAGAAGTTTAACGACACAAACAGATACGTGGATAGTGACTTTATTAAGGCAACTAAAGGATGTCCACAGGGAGGCGTACTATCCCCATTACTGTGGAGTCTAGTGGTGGATTCGTTGTTAGTGGAACTTAACAATGGACCATTTCAAGCCGTAGGCTATGCAATTGCAGATGATATAGTCATACAAGTAAATGGCAAATTTCCAAACGTAGTAACGGATTTGCTGCAGGGTGCTTTGGTTAGGGTGGAAAGATGGTGTAAAGACAATAACCTTTCCATAAATCCAAGCAAAACGGTTATAGTGCCTTTCACGAGGAAAAGACATTTAGAGGGCCTTAGAGACCCAGAAATGTACGGCACCAGACTAAAATGGGCTACGGAAGTGAAATATCTTGGGGTAACTCTCGATAGTAAACTAACGTGGCATAGTCATGTTGAAAACATAACAAGAAAGGCCTTACGTGTCTTCAATATGTGCCGTTCTGCGTATGGCAAAACCTGGGGACTCCAAAGGTAATGTATTGGTTATATACTACGATGGTGAGACCTATTCTCACATACGGCAGCGCTGTATGGTGGCCTAGGACCAAACTAAAGATCTGCAAGGATTCTCTTAGGAAGGTACAAAGAGTAGTTTGCATGGCAATTACAGGTGCCTTCAAAACAACGCCTACATTGGCTCTTGAGTGGATACTGGGACTAACCCCACTACACACTTACATACAAACAGAGGCAAGGAAGTCGCTATACAGACTTGCAAAAGCAGGAGTTTGGAATCGTAACAAGCCCTGTACAAAACACACTTTATTGGATCCCGTGAAAGAACTGGACGATCTAATGGACATGCCCTGTGATAGGATAAATCCAGTGTACATGTTTAACAAGAGGTACCGAGTACATATACCATCCAGGGAAGAGTGGACGAGGGGACTCAAACCGGTTGGTGGAACTCATCTCATATGGTACACTGACGGTTCTAAAATGGAGTCAGGTACAGGGGCAGGGTTTTATTCCAAGGACTGTAGTGTCAGTCACAGCATGGGGCATTATGCATCGGTATTCCAAGCGGAAACCTATGCCATAATTGCCAGCATTAAAGAAATGCAAAGGAGAAACGTCAAAGGTAAAACCATTTGCATTCTCAGTGACAGTCAGGCAGCTCTGAAGGCTCTGAATTCCTTCCGAGTTGCTTCTAAACTAGTCAAAGAAGGTGTTACAGGTTTGAACAACCTGGGAAGACACAACAATGTCAGCCTTATCTGGGTACCTGGACACGAAGGCGTCGAGGGCAATGAGAAGGCAGATAGACTAGCGAGGGCCGGCTCACAGAGTCATTTGGTTGGCCCCGAACCATTTGTGGGGATTCCGTATGGAACATATCACCAAGCATTATATGCACATGCTAGGAACGAACACATGAAGGAATGGAGGGCAGCGCCAGGCCTAAACCACTCCAAAGCGTTCTCTAGCGGAAGGGTGGACTGTGGGGTTAAATTATTAAGCCTTAACAGATCACAAATAAGGCACCTAATAGGTGCACTCACGGGACATTTTGCCACCAACGAGCATCTACACAGAATGAGGCTAAGTACTGGTGACATTTGCAGATTCTGCGGAGATGAAAAAGAGTCAATGCGACACATATTGTGTAGCTGCGACGCTCTTGCGAGACGTAGGTTGAGTCATTTGGGAGTGGCCTATCCTACGCCAAATGATTATGTACAGCTCCAAGTTGGCGCGATCGTTGCGTACCTGAGGGAGCTCTTCGATACGCCAGCAACAGAGTAAGGGCCCTAGGCTAGGGCATGCACAATGGATCCAACTGGGTCGAAGTGCGTTCCGGGGATACCGGGCCCAAATTTATAGCCACCAAGAATAGAATAGAATAGTGACTTTATTTATATTTTCTATTTAGCAGCCGTATTGCTTACTGTTGGCGACTGGCCGTTTTTACAAAGAATAGTACTTTTTAAAGTCTTGCTTGTCAAATACATAACGACGGTCAAATGGCTCCATCTAACACTTGCTGCGTATAATGTTAAGATTAGGGTTGGTCGAGACAAACGGTAAATCCACAATATTGGAAGTTATCCAAGAATCTCGATATTACAGAACTTATTCGGTTTTGGCACATGCCATGGAGCGGTTGGGCACTTTTATGATTTCTGGACTATTTGAGATTTGTAAAGTAGTTGATATTATCTTCATTGTTTACTGGTGGGGTATTTAGGGTGCTCGGAAATAAATTCTCAGACATTTATCTACTCGAATTGACCGGCCATAGCGGGAAACAATTTGATTACAAACCTTGTTACGTGTGCGTAAAAACGGTAAGTAAAAACGTGCGTTTGCTTACCAAATATGTTTTTGAAGGAAATATGCCTAATTTTGTGTTGCAAATAATATTTATAGGATATAATGACTGAGAGAGCTGTAACAGCTCAGAGGGAAAGCGCTTACATTGGCAACAATGTGCGCAGGTTCGAACCCCGGTTCTCGCAACTCTGATTTCTTAAATTAATCATGTGCGAATTGTCTTTGTGCGCCTGCATGTCTGAGAAAGCCTAATCAGCTTTCAAATGAGATGAGATTTCCGCCAACCCGCACTTGGCCAGCGCACAGGCCTCCCCTCAAGATGAATGGGCTTAGGCTATAGTCCTCCATAGCCTAAGCCCATTCATCTTGAGCTCAAAGGCAAGGCACTGAGGGCTCCTGGTGCAGATCCTACCAGAGAGCCTGGGTGTCCCCTCTCATGTGCTGATGTGACAGCCTCGGGGGTTATAGTTTGTAAGAATCCCACAAACCCGGGTTGACGTTTTAAAGGTTTCTCCGGCGAAAAACAAATTTAGTGCATAAGTACTTGTGCTGGTACACGTTCCCCTCTTTCGTTCCTTTACAATCCAATGGGACGGAAGACCGATAAGACCGGTGAGAGGTTAAACGCAAGACCGACATTTTACATGACATCCGACGCATGGATCATCTTACTTTTCAAACAATCAGGTGATCGGCCTGTATTGACCTAGGCAGTAAGGAACAGCTAACAAAAAGGTATTACTGCCCGCGGGATTTGAACCTGCAACTGTTTCCCGCTGCACCACGGAGGCTTAGCCGCTAGGCTACCGCCACATAAGTTTTATGGCATTTATTATTATTATCCTAAAACTCAACAAGGCACTAAACAATAATAAAAAGTAGCAAACTTCCATAAACATAGTTAGTTATCTATCTGGTACCGTGGGTCGCGTGAATTGGCACGTCGCTCTAAGCCTAATGCTTTATTGGCTTATTTCTGGCCATGAATATAGCTGTAAAATATTATAGGCGGTTTATAACAATAGACTTTTTATTGTGAGCCCAAATCTTCACTAGGTTCCAGATTGGGCTACTGTCATAATTGTATATAGTTAGTTATCGTACTTTGAATACGTCAAGAAGTGTAGTAAGATGTTGAGAATTACCCAAACTAGAGAGATGAAACCCCTAGTGCCTCCTGCCGCCCTAGTATAAAATATTTAAACCCTTAAAGTACGTAAGTTAGGATATCACTCCTTGTGCCCTCTGTTCTCCTAGTACTTCTGGTATATTAAACTCAGCAGACTATGTCAACGGTGATTATGTCTCAATGTCTCCAAGTAGAATGATATTCACGCGGACCTGTAAGAAGCAGGTGCCCTCGCCACCAGCAATGGAACTAATGGGAGTGAAAAGTCTCAGTGGTTCCATTGCTGCGGACGATGGAACTACTAGGAATAAAAAGTCTCACTAGTTCCACAAGTGCTCACGGGGACGGGTGTCGCAACTCTCGCACCGTCCTCCTTGGAGTTTTTGTCCTCGCGGGGTAACCTTCAAAAGGTTACCCTGTCGGGGGTCTACCGGGATATATCCACCCACTGATATTACCAAATAAAACCTCCACAGTGACGTAAATAGACGCTGTGGAGACTCCAACGAAGTACCCAGGGTCTCTACTCACTTCGTTGGGAACCTATGTAAGTAGAAATTGAACAATACATTTTTATCATATTCTTAGTTATCTTTTTAAAAAAATCTTAGTCATATCTGTAGCTCTGTTTTTAATGAGGGTATCATTAAAAACTAATATAGGCCGTTGCAATGAAAATAAAATCAATTAGAGGATCACAACGTTAGCTAGGATGAAGATTGATCAGCGGGGGTTCAACGGTCGGTCGGATGAAAGAGTATTTTTCGCAGGTGAGTGTTCCACCCCACTATGAGTATAAATCAATTTGACAGTATTTCATTGCAAAGAAATATTACCTGGCCATCATTTGGGGATAATATTTTTTTATATAAAAAAAAAACGGTAAAGTTGTTGCTAGGCTTTGTATTTTTTCGAACGATAGATAGCATATAAGCTGTCGACAGTTGACGCCTGATCGCGGGGGCGCGTTTCGTTTAAATTGGAATAGTCCGTCTTTGAGCGCTTAACAACAGCATGGATTAATAAACAATAGTAGGTAATAATAACGTTTATGTTTCGAACGGCAGGACACACTATCGCTAATGTTGATTCATTTGTAACAAAACAAAGTTTTAAAAAAACAGTGAAAAAATGACAAGCCCCCTGAGTTTCTTGCCGGATCTTCTCAGTTGAGGCCGCGTTGTGATCCGGTGGTAGCTTTTAAAAAATGACTATTCAAAAGCACTTTTGAATCGTCATTTTTTAAGTGAAGCCTATTTGAAATAAAGATTTTTGAGTTTCAGTTTGAGTTCCTCACGTGGTAAGAGAATTAGAATTATTTAAAGTTTGAAAGGAACTATTTAGGTGAGAGAGACTCTGGTTGTGATCACCTTTAAGACGATAATCGCTTGCACGAGTCGGGCGAACGGCGAGAGATTCGTGTGGGCGGGATACGGGGACATGACGTAGTCCAAGCGATTTTGTTTGAATAGTGGTCAAGCATGGGGTACAAAAGTCGTCCAACCGTTTATATGATAAAATCTTTTAAAAAAAAATTGAACCGACTTCAATATCACTGAAAAGTATAAAATAATTTAAATATTATTGAAGTTGGTGTTAGCTTACCGGCTGTGTATATTTGGCACCAACTTCAATACTGGGCTGGTCAGCATTCGGAAAACTTCGTCAGGTCTTCTCGTCACCGATACCGCAATGTCTGAAGACTAAGGTCTTTAATCAGTGCGTCCTACCCGTAATGACGTACGGTGCTGAGACGTGGCCACTTACGGTACGACTAGTCCACCAATTTAAGGTCGCTCAGCGAGCTATGGAGAGAGCTATGCTCGGCGTTTCTCTGAGGGATCGATTAAGAAACGAAGTAATTCGCCAGAGAACAAAAGTTACTGCAGTTAAAAGTTACATAGCTCAACGGATTAGCAAGCTGAAGTGGCAGTGGGCTGGTCATATTTGCCGCAGAACCGATGATCGGTGGGGAAAACTGGTTCAGGAGTGGAGACCACGAACTGGAAAACGTAGCGTAGGACGCCCTGTGACCCGGTGGAGTGACGATTTACGCAAAGCAGTTGGCAGTGACTGGATGAGGAGAGCCGAAGACCGGGCTCAATGGCGTGTATTGGGGGAGGCCTATGTCCAGCAGTGGACTGATGTAGGCTGATAATGATGATGATGATGAGTGATATTGAAGTCGGTTCAATATTTTTTTAAAAAGATTTTATTTTAAACTTTTTAGTGATATTTTCATATATAAAGATTGAACCATCGAAAACCGTAAAATTATCTAGATAGGTTATGATCACATTATCGTCTACATAGTTTTACATAATTCATGTTTCTTCAGAAAAAAATATCCGGTCGTAATGAAATTTGCATGGAATCATCATAGCAGTTTACTCTCTCGAATAAAAAAAGAATCATCGCAATCGGTTCATAATTGTCACAGCAATGTAATGGAGAACATCAGTTTTATGGTTTTTACCAGATAAATTCCTCCACATCGTTCATGGCTCTCCAGGAAGTTCTTATCCGGTTGTAATAAAATTCATACAGATTTAATACAGTGGTTTCTTCTTTCGAATAAAAAAAGAATAATTGAAATTGGTAAATATTTGCCAGAGTTATGACCATTTTGGCCTTAAAAAGCGACATAAAGTCATCTATATAGGCTTTCCTGCAGCTCTCAGTGCGCAGTCACCATTCTTGTTTTTCAGGAACTACTTATTAATACGCAATAATTTTTTTATGGGACCCAATAAATGGATTGAAGAATGGATGGAAGAAAGATTTTTTCAAATCGGTTCATAATTGACAGAGTTATGCGCGAACATACATAAAAAAAAAAATATATATATATATACAGACGAATTGAGAACCTCCTCCTTTTTTGAAGTCGGTTAAAAAGTGGTCACGCTTTCGGGACCGAGACAGTTCAAAACTATACACATACATTTAGCTATAAATACATTTCAACTCGTATCATTTGATACCTATCATCAACAGATCGTAATTATGTTTTCTAATGTTAAGTTACCTCACAATTTTTATAAATGGCTGGTGGTATTTTTATAAATAAATAGTGGTTTGGTAATTTAATTAATATTTTAATTAAGTAAAACCTTTACGTGCAAAAAAATTAATACGTGTGGGTGTGTGGTAACGGCGGGGTGTACATGACGTAGTTCAAACAATTTTGATTGAAAACTGGTACACCGTTCGTGTCCGCGATAGTACATTGCCCCTACAGTTTATAGCGACATGCGACTACGACTATAATCTACATAATAATACTATAGCCATATAATGTGCTGATTGGAAAGTTAATTACTTTTTTTATATTTTTTTTTTGTTTTTCAGATGTTTTTCTGTAGTCGGGTTTTAGTTTTAAAAAATTTATTTCATTACTATAACTTACTAGACTATATTTTTCAGGGATTTTCATACTAGCTACGTTAAAAAGACAATTGGGAGTCTTCTCGTCATACCTCGCTGCCCACACCCACCGTTGCGGTGACGTCATCAAACTGCAGTACCGGACTACACCTGGTGGAAAAAGTTTTAAATAAACAAACCGCGGGTTGCTGCCGTTGCAAGAGCTCATTGTGGGCCAGAAGATAAGCGTTTAAGGTTTTCACAGAGAGAATCATTGCATCATTCTGATTTTGAACACACAGTGCTTGACTAGTCGCAGCTGATGAAAGCAGCGACGCGATCGGGGATGATAAAACATACTTACTAACTGTTCCAGTCCATAACTGTACGTACGTACATGAAGAAGCAAATCCGCTTAGTCCGTACTGAAGGAAATTTTACTACGTAAGGGTAAGTATTTGCCGCGTCTCGTCATCCGATGATATAAGGGCCAGGGCAGGTCAGGGGTAGGACCGACGACATTTTACATGCCCATCCAACGCTTGGATAATCTTATTTTTCAGACAATCAGATGATGGGCATGTATAATTGTCCGTAAAAAATAACTAACACAAAGTTGTTGCTCTCTGCGGGATTAGAACCCACGACCTCCGGTTTGTAAAGCAAGTGGTTTCCCGCCACGCTGCGAAGGCTATATATAAACAGTGTATCACAGAACTGTTAATGGAGAAATGGATGGGCTCATGTGACTTGATAACGAATGTCTCAATTTACTATCGACAGTGACAGTATGTACAGGGCAGTTGGTCGTTCTAACGTTTTACAAAAATACAGACACATTTTGGGTCGACAATACTTGAGCAATATCTAGTCAGCAAAAAATTATCTAACCTTGATTAGGCGAAGTGCCAGTAACTAATTCAATTTCACTTTAATCGGGTCAAGATAATCCTTGGCAGCGACAAAATGATAGCTTTTTGTCTACTCAATCTGATAATTTACCGTCTCGAAACTTAGTGCTGATATTATAAAATCTTGGTACAAGTTTCAAAAGGCTTTATTTACTTTATATTTGAGAGCCGTGGGGCGTTCGGCTAAGAGAAGTACCGCTTTCTCCTCAGCTAAGACCACGTAAGAGGCGACTGAGGAAAAAGCAGAAGACGGGCAGCAGCGACTTCGTATTAACTACCATCTTAACATTATACTGCGATGCCCAGGACGCCTGCCAAGCGTTACAATTATAGCAATTGTTTTTAGAACCCGCTGTTGACACCAAACAGGTTGGTGACATTTCTGATGTTCAAAAGGGCAAAGTCGTTAGGAATTAATATTGTTAGCACAATACTATACATGTAGCCTGTATGGCGCAGCGGGAAACCGCTTGCTTTGCAAACCGGACGTCGCGGTTTCGAATCCCGCGCGGAGTAACAACTTTGTGCATTTGTTATTTACTGGCTAGGATGGATTGCCCGGAAAGTAACATGATCCATGCGTCGGATGTCAGTCCTGCTCCTTGTCTCTCTCTCTGATCGTATCGGTATTCTCTCCTATTGGATTGTAAGAGTAAAGGAAGAAAGAGGACACTTGTGTCTGCGCGAGCACTTGTGCACTATATCTACTGCGTGAATGACTGATCTTGTGAAAGATTGGCCGTATCGGCCTGGAGGACATTATTATTTATGTATGATGTTATTTGGATTCCTGTATTGAAGAGGTAACCCGTTGGGTGTCCGTGAGAGGCGACTAAGGGAAAATAAGAAGACGGGCAGCAGCGTCTTTCTGTTGGATTATAATAATATCTTGGGACAATCCACACACGGTCATCCGATCCCAAACTAGGCAGAGCCTGTACTATGGAAACCAGACAACTGATACTAATACTTATATACTTTTTTTTTGTAAATACATACTTAAATAAATAAACAATACCCAGACACTTGGCGGGAATCGAACCCACGACCCATCGGTTAGCAGGCAGGGTGTCTGACCACTAGACCAACGGGCCCGTCAAACCTACTATCCATAATGCGATCCCCAAGACCTCTACCAAGCGTGGGGATTATGGCAACCCCTCCCTTCTAAGGGGGAGGCCTTTACTCAGCAGCTGACTACTTTAGGCTGATGATGATTGAAGCGGTACTCTCCCAGTTTCAGTTTTTTTCAGCGGGTGTGATAATGTCTGGAAAACTGTGTGATAATTATTAAAAATTTAAATGCTTCTCACAGCTAATACGAACACCCTCATGGCCCCACTCCCGGGGCCTAATAAAGTGGGCCGAACAAACATTCTCCCAGCTAAAACTACGCTTTTTAACTAGTATTTTTAGTTGCTTTTGTAGAATGTCTCGTCAGAGCCGGCTTGTTTGTCCTACCTGCTTTTCCTCCGAACTCTTTCACGCTCGCACTGTGCAAATACAACATGGGATTGGTGTCTTTCTCTATTTTTAACGTTTATCTGGGTGTTTATTTTAGTTTTATTATTAAGATTTGTTTTTAAAATGTTGTAACTATGTATGTTAATTTAACAATTAATTTATGTATAACTTGTGGTAGAAATTATATGAAAAATGGGTGTTTTTTTTTACAAACACAATAGTAAGTGGCATCAGCAGTTGGTGGTTAAAATAGCCGGCGGCCCCCTTCCGAGTCGCTGGATGTTCAGGGTGTGGGCCCCAGGACGTCCATTGAGTACGGAGGCGACTCCGAGGAGGACGGCGGCGGGGTTGCGACCCCCGTCCCCGTCAGCACCGTGACAGGTTCTCGGGGGGCTACAATGCGCCCTCCGGCGGCGGGCTCAAAGACAAGGCACTGAGGGGCCCCTGTGCAGATCCCACCGGAGAGCCCTGGGGTTCCCATGTGCCGATCCGATAACCGCGGGGGTTTTAGTGAGTAAGAATCCCACATATCCCTGTCGAGCTTCACAGCTCCCTGGGACCTCGCCGAGCGTCGCCCAGGGTAGGTACCTTTGCGGAGCACAAATATTACTGACAGTTACAAAAAATTACATAACATAACTAAGTCAAGGAAACTAACGTAGGTACATAAGTGGCAGAGACGTCGCTACGAATCTACGAAGCCTTGAATCGCCTGATTCTGCCGCATAAATATAATCGAATATCTAATACTGATATCTGATAGATATCTAGATATCTGATACTGTGTTTAACTTTTTACTATCAGCAAGCCACACTTTTACCATTCATTACACACTTTTACCTTTGCAGAAAAACTATCGAAAGGCTATGGTGAAATATAATGCAGCATACGGCTGCACATTCCGCTTTATACATTCCGACAAAGTAGGGAAATTTTCCCGACGCTTTTAAATAAAACCAATCATTCGCAAAGATTAAAACGATTTTAATCGGTTCGCGCGTTCGAACAAAAAGCTGCTTATCTGACCAGACTTAAGAGATTAAGCCATACAAAAACTGTTTCAAGGTGTCTTACGCTTAAGTGGAACGGGAAATCTCGGGGGATTTGATGAAGACAAACGACCAGGATCCCTGGGATTCCCCCTTAATGTTGTAGTAAAACGTCTCAGTGAAAGATATATCGTTTTTTCATGCATACGTTATCATCGCCTGTCTGTTGTCTTGATGCGGACGCGGGGGATTTGTCGAGATATGACTAATTGATGTAGTTTTTCGTCTGTCAAGAGTTCTGTTTAGTTTTTGCCATTTTCTAGCCTAGTAGCCCAGGTTCTAGATAGTTTAGCCTAAATGTTTAATATTTATTAAACGAAACAGACTAAATAATACAATAACTAATTTAAAGTAATGAAATAAAATAAAGTAAATTAAATATCACTACACTATCACTACACAGTATAAAATAAAGTCGCTCCCCACTATCTGTCTGTCCCTATGTATGCTTAGAACTTTAAAACTACGCAACGGATTTTGATGCTGCTTTCCTTAATAGATAGAGTGATTCGATAGAAATGTTTATATGTATAATACATGCACAATAGAAAGAGGTTTCTACAGTGATGTCGTAAATAAACATATTCTTTTCCGCTTACATTGCAAACGCTGGCTGAACCCTACGAGATAGATAAAAATAATGTACTACAGTATTGAACACCTTAATAAGTTCTACAAAAAAGTCAGTGAGGTATATGTTTATCTCTTAGGGATAACCCAAAATAACCATTTTTATCCTTTACTTTTATGAGAAATAATGCCTCATTTACGAAGCGATTTTAAGCAATACAGCATTAATCCTTATCCAATTAACTATAAATACATTTTTTTCCACCCGTGCGAAGCCGGGGCGGGCCGCTAGCTTACAATAAATGTAAAAAATTAGGCCCATATGGCATGGTATCTTAAATGCTGGCAACATTTCACCGCTATATCGAAATATAAACTCGTTGAGTGACAAAATGACCAGCTCTTGGATCCCCTGTAATGTCGACCAGCCGTTTTGAAAGTAAATTAAAATGACAACGGGCAGAAGGAACCGTCCAAGGTACCAACGCAGTGTGTTAAACACTGCTATGTTCCGTTGTAAAGGGTACTATAGCTGGTAAAATTACCGGACACAAAAGGCTTAATATCTAATGTCTTAAGGGTCGGCAACGCGCTAGTGATTCTTCTGTTGTTGCTAGCGTCTATAAGCTGCGGTGATTGCTTACCATCAGACGGGAGGCATGCAAATATGGTTGCTTACTGGACTAATACGTCCTCATGTGCGACCACTGACTTCTATTACTAATTGCCAGACTATATATAGGCATCGAAATAGTATAACTATTTATTTTATGTCATTACAGCGCTGATATCAGCACTGTTAGCAGTGCTTTACATTTAAAACAATGCCTTATCAATCCTATCTATAACTGAACGTGGTACTAAATATTAAACACGTACAAAAAAAAACTAAAATGATGTTAGCTCAAAACACTGCTGAATAAATAGCTGTATAAATCACTTTCACAGAAAATATAACTTGGATTCACGTTGTAGTCAGCGAGGCGTGCTGTGTATTGTGATTTTTAGGCCGCCACCACATAAGCAGCGAGTTTTATCGCCCCGTGCTGCCCGATATTCGCACGAGTTGAATTATAACCCTACCACAGTAAAGGACACGTCGGTAAGACAAGTCTGGAAACCGCTTCCGAAACATATATGCACATACGAGGGTATTTTTTTGCTTTGCTAAACTACATAGTTTGGTCTACCACTTTTGGTAATTTATAAATTTTCAGTGCTTCATAAAGATTTGCTGTAATTGTCAATATTTTTACGCTGCTGGCGCAAAAGAGAGTGTAAACAAACAGTGCCCCATTTATAGCAATTAATTATAATTATATTCTTATTTCTGATCTTAATAATAAATAGAAAAAAAATATTTAAAGTAGTCGACCAATCGCTGTTTGGTACGATGTAAAGAAATGGTTATTAGTGATAGAAGTTAGTAGTTTCTTTAAATCAACCTTGTCTACTGATAGTTTCACAAAATATGAGTAATTTTCTAAGTGACTGTCCCAGAATGAGAGGCATCTTTTGTACGTACGTATATTCTGATACAGCTCTGTAACCTTAACAGCTTGACTGATTTTAAATGAACAGTCGTTACTTTTTATAATTTATTAAAAACAGTATCAATTAAAAGACAAAAGTTAAGATAATGTTGTCTCTTAAATACGCGAATATACTACACATTGAAATCAAACTACTTAAATCCGTAAAAGTAGTTTGATTATAAAAGTTAAGACGTCACTGTTAAGATATTTTATTTAAATTTAATATTTTATGTCACTCCCCGACTGATTAGTTGCGATTTTAGTTGGTCAATGAAATATGATTGACTAACTGTTTAAATTGCAACTTGATATCTGGTACATTTTACGTGTCGACTCACCCAACATAACTTTTCACCTGTGAGATTAGAACAACCGATGCGTGCGGTTGATTCTTATTTTATAGCTGAGGTATAATACGATTTTCGTGTTCGAGACGTTATTAAAAACCTAACCTGATTCTGTACTTTATGTGAAAGTACTTGCCAGGTTTAAAAAAACGTGAGATCGTATATTATGCGATATAGTAAGAGGTATGAGCATTATCAGCAGTCGAAATACGTGCACTGCTAACAAAGGCAAAGAAAGGAAGGGTTGCCATAATCCCCACGCTTGGCAGGTATCTTGGGGGTCGCAGTATAGATGGTATTTGTCTGTCTGTCTGTCTGTTACACCAACATATGCCTACTAGTGCTATCAATATAAAGGACAATGATTTCAAATGTATGGAATTTGGTCCTAAGTTGCCGCCAAAACAAACTTTGTTTTTTACAGACTACATTTATCGTAATAACGTCTACAACAGTCCTTTTTGTAAACAAAAGTCGGGTTTTGGAGTATTTTTTTAAATAATAATAATAATAAAATCCTGGGACGATTCACACACGGTCATCTGATCCCAAACTAGGCAGAGCCTGTACTATGGAAACCAGACAACTAATACTAATACATATATACTTTTTTTTTGTAAATACATACTTATATAGATATTACACCCAGACACTTGGTAGGAATCGAACCCACGACCTGTTGGGTAGCAGACAGGGTCACTAACCACTAGACCAACGGGCCCGTCAAACAGAAAATTGCACAGAATCTAAAAACATGTAACCTTGGGTACATGTAACAACGTAAACTTGAGTAGGTACAAAACAGCGTTGAGGATTTTTTCTTTACACCTATAGTAAGACGTATCATTGGACGCCACCGTAATCACATCATCAGCAGCCGATTCACTGCTGAACAGAGCCCCTTCCCCCTTAGAAAGGAGGGGTTGCCATAATCCCCACGCTTGGCAGGCATCTTGGGGATCGCAGTATAGATGGTATTTAAGCCAATAGAACGCGCTGCCCGTCTTCTGTTTCCCCTTAGTCGCCTCTTACGGACACTCGACGGGAGGAGACGGGAGGGTGCTATTCTTACCCGGACACTCCACGGGTATCTTTATAATATGATGATATGACGGCATTAAATGAAACGTCAGTTATTATCTAGTGACATCCTATTATAAAAATTAGTAATAAAAATTATTTAAAAAAAAATTGAATTGACTTCAATTTCACTGAAAAGTATAAAATAATTTAAATATCATTGAACTTGGTGTTAGCTTACCGGCTGTGTATATTTGGCACCAACTTCAACAGTATTTAAATTATTTTATACTTTTCAGTGATATTGAAGTCGGTAAATTTTTTTTTTTAAAGATTTTATTTTGAAATTTTTAGTGATATTTTCATATATAGAGATAGAACCATCGAAGACCGTAAAATGATCTAGGTAAGTTATGATCACATTATCGTCTACTTAGTTTTACATAATTTATGTTTCTTCAGAAAAAAAATATCCGGTCGTAATGAAATGTGCATCGAATCATCATAGTAGTTTACTCTCTCGAATAAAAAAAAGAATCATCGAAATCGGTTCATAATTGTCAGAGCAATGTAATGGAGAACATCAGTTTTATGGTTTTTACCAGATAAATTCCTCCACATCGTTCATGGTCCTCCAGGAAGTTTTTATCCGGTTGTGATAAAATTCATACAGATTCAATACAGTGGTTTCTTCTTTCGAATAAAAAAAGAATCCTCGAAATTGGTAAATATGTATTTGCCAGAATTATGATATTTTTGTCCCTAAAAAGCGACATAAAGTCATCTATATAGGCTTTCCTGCGCAGTCACCATTCTTGTTTTTTCAGGAACTACTTATTAATAAGCAATAATTTTTTATGGGACCCAATCAATGGATTGAAGAATGGATGGAAGAAAGATTTTTTCAAATCGGTTCTTAATTGCCAGTTATGCGCGAACATACATAAAAAAAAATATACAGATGAATTGAGAACCTCCTCCTTTTTTGAAGTCAGTTAAAAAGTATTTATAAACGTATTTTTTCAATCAAGATTTGTCATGTTTATTTTCAGTAAAAGTAACATCACAGAATTTTTGGTCGGCCGGAGAAATTCACATTTAAATTTTAAGATCACATCTTGACATTAGTAAATTTCCGGATCTTCTAAATTGAGGCTAGCAATAAGTCCATTTAAAATAAATAATTTCATTTCAATTCAATGTTATTGGCAACAGTCTGTGCTATGCATACATCTATAAACTGAAGAAAAAAAAAATAGTTTCAATTACTGAAAATGTACAAACAAGATCGACACTAAAAAAAAAAAATCTTTCTTAAAAATATAAAAAAATAACAAAAACCTCGTAGCCATTAGAATTAACATAGAAATAGCGTAAAAAATTTAAGAAAATAAACAAGATTTAGACAAATAGAAACCCTGAGGCTACTTAAAAAGAAAAACAAAAACAAAGTAATTGCTCGCAAATTAACTAAACAAATTCAATTAGAAAACTTAGTCCGTTTGCGTCTAAATAGGACGTTTACTCCCTTGGAGCTGTGTGTTGTCACGTAAAGTCAATGAACACTACTTGATATTCAAAAGATGCGCATATAAATGAAGAGCTATCGTTCAACTTTACCTATTAAGGACTTGTTAAAATTGGTGATCGAACTTACTCGTGAAATATAATTATGTTACGACGTTATTGGGTCGGTCTTTGGCGCGCATTAATAGAGATATAACATATCTATGGTTTATAATATCATTGAGCAATAAGAAAAAACACTAAGTATATTAGTAATGGGGCAAAGACGTAGGTCTTTCAAATAGGTACGCTTCAATTAGGAAATCTTTGTTAGAGTCTACACAAAAAGAATGTTTCCGGGATGCCCCAGGACCGGATGATTAAGTTGACACCCGGACGGATCGGAATTGTCGGCCACTATTCGACTGTAAACCTGTACTTTATGAAGCTTTATACATTTCACCACCAGCTTTTACAGGTTTCACAATAGATTTTACTAGCTGTGGTACGATTCTTATGCAAGTGACCGGCAAGATAGGTACCTACATACCATAAAAGTGTCTGACTTCTGCCACGAAGATGCAATATTTACATATTGTATAGCATAGTATTATCGCTCAAAGAAGCAATCGGTGGAAGAAAGGTTCTCAAGTGGCGACCACGAACCGTAGCGTAGCAGCGCAGCATAGGCAGGCCTCCCACTGGATGGACTGACGACATTGTGCGCGCCGCAGATCGATGCAAATAGCCAGCCAAGTGTCGTTCATCGTGACATCTCAAGCGAGGGGGGGGGGGGGTCGTTGGCTATGTTCAGCAGTGGATGTATGGTGGTGGTGATGTGCCCTAGTATGTTCTAACTAATTTTCTAAATGACGCGCGGAAGTGCAATGCAGCTGCCTTTGGGCTACCTTATCTAACTCTTATATTTAGCCGTTTTCAGACATCTTGGTGCAGGTCTCATGCATTTTCATCCATTCAGATTTATTTTTGGTATATAAAATCCAGTTTTAGCCCATTATTTGGTATTTCTAATTTGCAGGGTCTCCGTTTCAATACCGAATTTTGGGCTATCTGGCTAGCCTATATCTACGAGTACTTCAAGCTGCCTTGAAATGAAATAGCCTAAAATAAAATATTTATCACCTAAACACACGGTTACAGATAAATGAATCACAATATAATTAGACTACTTAAGAATGCTATCAAGCATTTGGCCAAAAAATACGTTGAGCAATTAAAAGTAATGATATACAAATAAAAGAAGGACAACATTCAAGGGAAAATAAAAATACAAACAAATGACAAAGAATAAAGGAAGTGGCTATTGTCAGTTGTCCATCAAAACTTCGCTCTTAATCTTATCAAATTAATGAAAATACCGCGTTTTAATTTACATTACAAATACGTTTGAAGACTTTGTTTGAATAAAAAAAAAACATTCAGAGTTGTTGTTTGAGACGCGAAAACAATTCAACCAGTATGAAGAAGAGACGTGACAGAGAGAATGAATTTCAAGAAATCAGAAGAATATTTATTGACTTTTAGTTTTAGTACGGTGATTATAAATGTAGCTCATGTTTATATCCTAGTTTTGGCACCTGGGATGGAGAAGGTCATTTTTCTTTTGGAAGAAGCTTCTCAGAAGTCTGAAGATCTAAACTTTATTTGTCAATAGCAATTAGATTCGGGTCTGATCTGAACTGAGTAATACACAACAAAAAAATGCCTTCGGGAAAATTGCGTGATGTTTGATCTTCAACAATGCGTTTTAGGGGCAAGGTTCTTATCATCACTTATGTAGTCATCATCATCATCACCAGCCAAAAGACGTCCACTGCTGAACATCCATATTATGTAATCCAGTAAGTAAAAAACATCATAAATGGCCATCCAATACGATCCCATCCTTATGGTGTCAGGATATCGTACAATGAACTGGGTCGTTATTTAAGGAAAGATGCTATACCGGATGTATTAAAAGCCATAAATGATTTATCAGTATTGGAAATCAACAGCGTAGATTTATAATCAAGCAATTTCTAACCTTAGTACAATATGATAGACTGTAAATTCTTTTACATCTGTTATAAGAATATGGTAGAGATTCATTATAGGAAACATAATTTATTATTATCAGCTTATGATTGTATGAGTAGTTTCGTTTGTTCATAGGTAAGGTACCTACCTTACCTAGGTAGGTAGCACGTTAACAATATAACCACTCATTCTTGATATTCCCTATACGTTCTATTGTTACGCCTAAATCGTATAAAATAGCATCAAATAAATTCTCTCATAAAAGAAGGAATGAGTAAAAAAAAGATAAAAGGGGACGTGATATGAAACGCGCTCGGGTCTTCAGAATTTTGCTTTGGCGCACTGAGTAAGAAAAAATGGGTCACAGATTATAATAATTTCAGGAGCTTCAGGCCTGTTTGTTCACAATTTATCGTTTAGTACCTATCGGTAGCATGTTGATGCTGTTTTTTTAAAAGGTGAATCCTTTATTTAAGGATACTGCCTAAGTATCCCTTCCGCAGTGTCAGATATTTTTTCACAAAGTAGCATTATGCAGACATTGGTGTGTTCAGATGTGAATAATATCAAATAAATCACTCAGCTCAAGAAACATAATAACTGTATAAGGTTCTCAGTTACAATACAACTATCAATGGACAGTCGGGTTAATTACCATCAAGCGAACATCCTGTTTGTCTAATGCTAAACAAAATTATATGATTTTGAAAGAGGTCATCAAAATATACTAGGTTGTTTTGGTAGTAGTGATTACGTACAACGATCCACTCCCCGTTTTGACCACTGATCATGTTTGATGGTTGGTATTTTGTGCCAATGATTCAAGTAGAATATTATGGAAACATGTGAAACTTTTTATTTAGTAAAACATGTTATATTATAATACTTAGGTATACACTATTATTATTAATATTTATTTATTATGCTCTTTTTTGTAGACATTTGACCCAAACGTACCTATATTATTATGTTTTTAAAAGGAAAAACTCATTGGCACACTAAATGTTGGTAACATTGAGTGCCTGGATTTCCTCTCTGCTTTTCTAAGCTAGTTTGATCTCTGACGTGGCGTCGCTTTGAGAACTAGCAAAAAACAGTAACGTACAAAAGTGAGTTTCCAATTTGTGAGAACTTGGCGTCAATGACCTTTTTTCAGCTAAAGAAAAAGTTCGTTTAATTCTAATTCTATTATTGGAGCTTATTTAAAAGATTCTAGTACTTGTGAGACTCAATCCCAAATATAATCCCAGTAGAAATTAATCACGTGGTCTAGTATTAGAAAAGTATAAAAATGAAAAAGCAGAATAGATATAAAACTTAGTAATTACTATGCAGGGAAGCGTAAGGCCTACACCACTCCAAAACTTTCGCCAGCACGAGGGTGGAGGGTTCAACTGTGGGGTTAAAATATTAAACCTAAACAGATCACAAATAAGGCACCTAATAGGTACATTCTCGGCACATTTTGGTAACAAGGAGCACCTACACAGAATGAGGTACTAAGTACTGTCGATAGTTGCAGATTCTGTGAAGGTGAAAAAGAGTCAATGCAAGACATATTGTGTGACTGCGACGCTCTTGCGAGATGTAGATTAACTCACCTGGGAGTAGCCTGTCCTACGCCAGATGATTATGTACAGCTCCAAGTTGGCGCTATCGTTGCAGACTTACGCGAACTCGTCTACAGGTCAGCAACAGAGTAATGGTTAGGGCAAATACAATGAATCCAACTGGCTCGATGTGCGTTCTGGTTGAGTACTGGGCCCAATTTATGGCCCCTAAGAATAGAATAGAATTACTATTTGGTAGATCACTACAAGGTAGAAGGTATATTGTGCTATGGAACCACCAGGTAATAATGCAGTGGCTCCAGAGACTTTACAAAATATGCTTCAATGCAATGCAACAGTCTTTAGGCAATCGTGTATCTTACCATCTTGCTTGACTCCACACCAAGTTGAAAAAAAAATATGAGAGTCCCTCGTTGCCGGTCGTAATCACTGTTCGTGTAAACTATCATTTGGTTGAGTAAAGTCAAGCAAGATAAGTTCTTAGATGGGTGACCGTTTAGTAGCATTTGAATTTTGCCTCTCTTTTTACGTGCCTTCCGAAGCACAGGAAGGATGTCCGTATGGATTGAGGAGCCACTTCAGATATTAAAATGAAACTTACACCATTATTTAGTAGTAATGCAGATAATTTTGTAGGCCAAATACTGGAATTTGTAATAAAATATTTAAAAAGTTATATCAATTTAAAAGTGGCTCCTCTGATTTCCTTCTGATCTCGGTAGATACAGTCAAATAAATATATGTAGAACGTCTGGATTGAGGAGCCAAATAAAATTAGCTATTTTATAAAATTTACTGAGTCTTACTACTTTATTACTCTGTGTTACAAATTCAAACTCACCTACTACTAAATGATCATTTAATCAAACACATTAATTGACGAATAACTTTGGTAGTAATTCACGCCATTGTGTATGGACTGAGGAGCCATATTAAAAGTTTTGTACTTTCGTGAATTTTAGCAGTACTCGAACCAGATTTTTTGTAGGTTACATACATAATTACTACTAAATATTACAAAAGTTTCAATTACATTCATTGGGTACTTTCCGAGTTCCATCTGGCTCCTCAGTTCAGATGTTTAGACTGAGGAGCCACTTTTAAATTGATATAACTTTTTAAATATTTTATTACAAATTCCAGTATTTGGCCTACAAAAATATCTGCATTACCACTAAATAATGGTGTAAGTTTCATTTTAATATCTGAAGTGGCTCCTCAATCCATACGGACATCAGGAAGGCACGTAAAAAGTCGGTTCCCGGTTGTTGTCATCTAGACAGTAGTCGTTAAGCCAAGTAGTACTAAGACTTGTTCAAGCCTCAGTTTGGCCACTAACTATACAGAAAAAGTATCATCATCATCAGCCGTAAGATGCCCACTGCTAAACAAAGGCCTCCCCCTTAGAAGAGGTTGACGTAATCCCCATGCTTGGCAGGCGTCTTAGGGATCGCAGTATCATCATCATCATCAGCCTACAGTCGTCCACTGCTGAACACAGGCCTCCCCAATATCACGCCACTGACTACGATCCTCGGCTTTCCTCATCCAATTTCTGCCCGCCACTTTACGTACATCGTCACTCCATCTCGCTTGCGGACGTCCCACGCTACGTTTGCCGACTCGCCGTCTCCACTAAAGAACTCGTTAGCTTCAACAATTATCGGTTGTACGGCAGATATGGCCCGCCCACTGCCACTTCAGCTTGCTAATCCGATGGCCTATAGGTAGGCCTATATCGCAGTATAGGTGGTAGGTAATTCAATAGAAGGACGCGGCAGCCCGTCCGAGCCGGTCTTCTTGTTTTTCCTTAGTGGTGATTACGAACATGTAACGGGAGGAGATGGGACTAAAGTAACAAGTATATAAGGATAGTTTCATCACCAGCCGGAAGACGTTCACTACTGAACATACGCCTCCCCCTTCGAACGCCACAATGAACGACAATTGGCTATTTGCATCCACCGGTTGCCTGCGACGCGCACAATATCGTCTGTCCACCTAGTGGGAGGCCTACCTACGCTGCGTCTTCCGGTTCATGGTCGCCACTCGAGAACTTTTCTTCTCCAACGGTTATCGGTTCTCCAAGCGATGTGGTCTGCCCATTGCCACTTTAACTTGCAGATTTTAAGAGCTGTGTCGGTGACCTTGGTTCTTCGGCGAATTTCTTCATTACGGATTCCGTCGCGCAAAAAACTCCGAACATAACTCTCTCCTTAGCTCGTTGTGTGACTTTGAGCTTTCTCTAAAAGGCCAACAGTTAGGGACCACGTCTCAGCGAGGAAAGTTTAAGTTTTATGATATATACATATATGCATTTTAATATATTCTAATCTCTACCCGGTTTACTAGTTACCAATATAACGTTGAATACATAATTTAATCATAACAATGTCCTTATAAATTATAATTCCATTGGCTTATAAGACCCTACATAAATATTTGTTTCGTTCAATGATTTTTTAATAATCTGTTTATTATGAATTCAGAAAGAACAAATTAAAAGTATGTAAGTAGCCAATTATTGAATTTCGTTTCCAAAAAGTAATTGTTAACAAATATTAGATTTTGTTACGAAAATTAAATCCAATTAATAAATATGAAAAATGTCACAAAATGAACACTTGAGTGTTTTTTCAAAAGCGAAACACGACTTCAAAGGAAATTTTAGCTAACTAAACAAGGGAGCGGAAAAATAATTGTTGAAAAATTCGCTCGCCTTTTAAGCAGCGTTGTATATTGAATAGACTTGCTGAATGTACTCGTACGTACAGTCGGTAACTGAAGTTTATGAATAAGTAGGTATTACGTTTTTTGAAGTGAAACTTCTTATGCGACTTCCAAAAATGTTATCACATAACGCGTTAAGCGTTAAATGATAGGTGATAGACGATAGGCGTTAAATGATAGGTGTTGTGAGGTGGGAGTGAGTGAGTGAGTGAGTGAGTGACTTCGTTGACTTTGCTGACTCCGCCGACTCCGCCGACTCCGCCGACTCCGCCGACTCCGCCAACTCCGCCTACTCCGCCGACTCCACCGACTTAGCCGACTCCGCCGACTACGCCGACTCCGCCGACTCCGCCGACTCCGCCGACTCCGCCGACTCCGTTGACTCCGTTGACTTTGTTGACTTCGTTGCGCGCGGAGGTGGAATAGAAAGAGAAAGAGCGAGAATGAAGTTTCACTTCTTCCGCGCGGAGGGACTCCACGCACGCACATTTTTTTTGAAGTGAAACTTCTTATGCGACTTCCAAAAATGTTATCATTTAACGCGTTAAATGATAGGTGTTAAACGATAGGCGATAGGCGTTAAATTTGTTAAGGTTATGAAAGCGCTCATGTGACGCCGTCACTGAGTGAGTGGGTGAGTGGGTGAGTGGGTGAGTGGGGGAGTGGGGGAGTGGGTGAGTGGGTGAGTGTAAGAGTGGGTGAGTGGGTGAGTGGGTGAGTGAGTGGGCGAGTGAGTGGGTGAGTGAGTGTGTGTGTGAGTGGGTGAGTGATTGGTGAGTGAGTGGGTGTCTCCTTTGACTCCGCTGACTCCGCTGACTCCGCCGACTCCGTCGACTCCGCCGACTCCGCCGACTCAGCCGACTCCGCCGACTCCGCCGACTCCGCCGACTCCGTTGACTCCGTTGACTCCGTTGACTCCGTTGACTCCGTTGACTCCGTTGACTTTGTTGACTTTGTTGACTTCGTTGCGCGGGGAGGTGGAATAGAAAGAGACAGAGCGAGAATGAAGTTTCACTTCTTCCGCGCGGAGGGACTCCACGCACGCACATTTTTGAAGTGAAACTTCTTATGCGACTTCCAAAAATGTTATCACATAACGCGTCAAGCGTTAAATGAGTCACCTTAACGCGTTATCGCTTAACGCGTTAAGTGATAGGTGTTAAACGATAGGCGATAGGCGTGGGCGAGTTGGCTTGAGTTAATTTGAGTTAGTTTGAGTGTTGGTTTGAGTGTTGGTTTGAGTGTTGGTTTGAGTGTTGGTTTGAGTGCTGGTTGGTTTAAGAGTTGGTTTGAGAGTTGGTTTGAGAGTTGGTTTGAGAGTTGGTTTGAGAGTTGGTTTGAGAGTTGGTTTGAGAGTTGGTTTGAGAGTTGGTTTGAGTGTTGGTTTGAGAGTTGGTTTGAGAGTTGGTTTGAGAGTTGGTTTGAGAGTTGGTTTGAGAGTTGGTTTGAGAGTTGGTTTGATAGTTGGTTTGAGAGTTGGTTTGAGTGTTGGTTTGAGAGTTGGTTTGAGAGTTGGTTTGAGAGTTGGTTTGAGAGTTGGTTTGAGTGTTGGTTTGAGAGGTGGTTTGAGAGTTGGTTTGAGTTGGTTTGAGAGTTGGTTTGAGAGTTGGTTTGAGAGTTGGTTTGAGTGTTGGTTTGAGTGTTGGTTTGAGTGTCGGTTTGAGTGTCGGTTTGAGTGTCGGTTTGAGGGTTGGTTTGAGAGTTGGTTTGAGAGTTGGTTTGAGAGTTGGTTTGAGAGTTGGTTTGAGAGTTGGTTTGAGAGTTGGTTTGAGAGTTGGTTTGAGAGTTGGTTTGAGTGTTGGTTTGAGAGTTGGTTTGAGTGTTGGTTTGAGTGTTGGTTTGAGTGTAGGTTTGAGTGTTGGTTTGAGTGTTGGTTTGAAAGTTGGTTTGAGAGTTGGTTTGAGTTGGTTTGAGAGTTGGTTTGAGAGTTGGTTTGAGAGTTGGTTTGAGTTGGTTTGAGAGTTGGTTTGAGAGTTGGTTTGAGAGTTGGTTTAAGAGTTGGTTTGAGAGTTGGTTTGAGAGTTGCTTTGAGAGTTGGTTTGAGAGTTGAGTTGAGTTGGTTAGTGTGTGTGTGTGTGTGTGTGTGTGTGTGTGTGTGTGTGTGTGTGTGTGTGTGTGTGTGTGTGTGTGTGTGTGTGTGTGTGTGTGTGTGAGTGAGTGAGTGAGGGGCCGACCGACCGATCGACTGAGCGAGAACGAAGTTTCACTTCTTCCGCGCGGAGGGACTTCACGCACGCACGTTTTTTTTATTTTTGAAGTGAAACTTCTTATGCGACTTCAAAAAATGTTATCATTTAACGCGTTAAATGATAGGTGTTAAACGATAGGCGATAGGCGTTAAATTTGTTAAGGTTATGAAAGCGCTCATGTGACGCCGTCACTGAGTGGGTGAGTGGGTGAGTGGGTGAGTGGGTGAGTAGGTGAGTGGGTGAGTGGAAGAGTAGATGAGTGGGTGAGTGGGTGAGTGGGTGAGTGGGTGAGTGGGTGAGTGGGTGGGTGAGTGAGTGGGTGAGTGAGTGGGTGAGTGGGTGAGTGAGTGGGTGACTGAGTGGGTGAGTGAGTGGGTGAGTGAGTGGGTGAGTGAGTGGGTGAGTGAGTGGGTGAGTGAGTGGGTGAGTGAATGGGTGTGTGAGTGGGTGAGTGATTGGTGAGTGAGTGGGTGTCTCCGTTGACTCCGCCGACTCCGCCGACTCCGCCGACTCCGCCGACTCCGCCGACTACGCCGACTCCGCCGACTCCGCCGACTCCGCCGACTCCGCCGACTCCGTTGACTTCGTTGGGCGGTGAGGTGGAATAGAAAGAGACAGAGCGAGAATGAAGTTTCACTTCTTCCGCGCGGAGGGACTCCACACACGCACATTTTTATTTATTCATTTAGTATATTTTTTATTTTATTTTATTTTATTTGGGACAACAAACGATTACATAATAAGGTAAAATAACAAATATGGATACTAAAAATAGGTAATGATGCAACCTGCACCGTTGACCACAGAATAAAGTATAAAGCGACCAAGTACGCTGGGTAAGCAAAAAGTCTTCCAATTGACAGTGTTGCATTACAATGTCGACCACTATCTGAAACCTTAGTGCACTAATGATTTTTAGCATTATTCTGTTGGTAACACCCTACAAAATTGTAGTTTAATTTTCCGTTTAATTAATAATGTTCAGAAAAACCAACTGACTGCATGGTGTAATTATTATTATAATATTTAGTCAAATTAAAATAGAGTGAGTGAGTGAATCAAGAGGGCCTTTTCATTTCCACCGGCTTGCCACCAGCCCTACATACAGTCCAACACAGGCAAGACACCTTTCTACACTCGATACCGTAGAACAGTACCTTTTTTCTCGCGGGGGAAACCTTGAAAAGGTCCCTGAGGCTCAAGTTCTGGGGTTCGATCGGGGTATATGGGATTATTACCCACTAAAACCCCCGCGGCTGTTGCATCGTTGCATCAGCATATATGTGGGGACCTCCGGGCTCTCCGATGAGATCTGCACCAGGGGACTCTCAGTGCCTTGCCTTTGGACTGCCAGGGGGCGCATTGTAGCCCACCGGGAACCAGTCACGGTGCTCACTGGGATGGGAGTCACAACCGTGCCACCGTTCTCCTTGAAGTCACCACCGTACTCAATGGACGACCTAGGGGGCCCATATACCGTACTTGGAATGTCGGGATCGTTCGTACGTGTTCGTACATGTCCGCACGAGTAAAATTCGTACGAAAACGTGTCCAAAGTGCGCGCGGCCTTATGATGTGTTTGTGCAAAGATTGAATTATTTTAGTTATTACTGGTTTTTAGCACTGTTTTATTCTCAACATTAAATCAAACAAATACAATACGCGACAGGTCGACATGGCAATCCGGGTATGAGGACACCCCGCATACCCGTTTTTTTTTTGGGAATGATAGACGCTGTTGGCCGCAGATGGCCATTACAGCTTCACCGGACAATAGGAGGCGAGCGCTTAAAGCACTCTAGCCTTAACGGCAGAAGTAGCGACGAGCTCAAGGGCACCTCAGGGAGGCACGGCTGAGTTTACCACCGGTTCACAACGCGCCCCTACTGAGAAGAAACGGCAAGAAACTCAGTGGGGTGATGCACGTCGTTGAGGTCTCCGCATACCCGCTCATTTCCCGCGCCGTCTTAAGCGAACGATTTGCGGGGGTACGGGGTGTCACCTCTCCGATTGCTACCAATTTGACCAATTGAGAATCAAACGAACTTACCTTGTGAAGTTTGATGTCTAGTTATATGAGTTTATTGAACGAAGACAAGGCTGATTTACATGCAGCAGACGAGATATTATGCTGCCCAAGTCACATATTTAAAGATAAAAATACATATTTTTAAAAATAAAATTCACTATTTTGACTCATTTCCCGGCAACGGCACGCAACCAGTCGCCATCTTCATTACTTTTAGAGCCAATTTTTATCGATACTTTTCGGGAGTATTGAGGGAGGGCGGGAGTATCTTGTCTTCGTTCAATAAACTCATATAATTAGACATCAAACTTCACAAGGTAAGTTCGTTTGATTCTCAATTATACTTCGTTTATTTCACGAAGACAAGGCTGATTTACATGCAGGATGTTTAGAGCATCGAAAAAAAATAATTAAAGGTATTAAGGCATATTGCCTATCTATATACTTAATAAATTTCTTGTTTACTTTTCATGCATATACAAGTAGGTATACTAAATACCGCGACAATGACTTTCGGTTCTGTAATGGCAGAGATATACATCTCTCTGCGGTATCTCTAGTTTTCAATTTTCAAACAATATAGAAAGCGATCTCCAACCCCATTCAAAGAACCTGCCCTGCAAGGTTCATTATTTATTTTTCAATTTATGCACACAGAAGGAAACAATTACATAAAATTAATAGGAAAAAATTTACAAAAGTGTTGCTTATTTCATATGAAATCTCTTCCAGCAGACCTGTAAGAAGAGAGTCTTCCCACTTTCGTATACATATAGTTATGTTTAATTATAAGTAGGAATATTAATTGAAGATAGATGAGTGGGAAACAATTCATATTTTCTGTTAAATAGTGTGGAACGTAGAGGTTAACATTCGATTAGAGCGCAATTTTTTTTTTTTTTTTTTTAGATTAAGCTTAATCTGGTGTGAACATGTATACAAACTACAGCACATAAATAAACATAATGAGCAGCTGAAAAAGTTGTAATGTTGCACAGTTACGAGCACTCATTTTCTAAGATAATTTAATAGCCAACTTGTATTCCAAATAAATTTTCATATTTGGTGCAATAGTAAAAATGTTTTACTGTAATACTTTGAAGAACCTTATTTCGTTGGGTATACGAGTACAAGTTCATTATTATAATATTACTGTTATCGTTGTTGTCGATTAGGGTAACAATGATAGATTCTGATTTCAGTTAAAGTAATGTGAGTGTAACCAGAATAATGTCATGTAAAATAAATGATAACATAGCAATTATCAAGGGATAGCGGTATCCTATCGATAAGGCTATAATATGCCCAATTATCATTAGGCGATTCACATAAAATTGAAGATTCTAAGTCTGTATTAACATCTTTTTACTCTATTTTTAAACCTAATTGATATTAATTTTTAGTGTATTTCATGTGTATATAAAGACTTTATTTTCTTTTACCATTAGACTACAGTAGGTACTGCAGTTAAAATGTGTGAAGAAACGCTAGGTATTTTGCAAGAAATAATAAAATTCGATTATAATACGAGTAATATAAGTAGGTACATCGATGCTAATAAGTCAGAATTACATAAACCAATAATTGATGTGAGTAATTATTATGATAGTGGACATAGGCATCTAGAGTTTATCATGTTATAATGTATTACCGTCTATGATCGATCAATCAAATGATCTTGTAACTTATTATATAAAACTAATGTTTGACGGGACGGATAATGCGGTGACTAGAATCCTCAACCACCACGCCAAAGTCGAGGGCTGACTCCCAGCCAGGATAACAACTGTTTGGCATGTACACATCCAGCATGAGGTTGTTACAATAAATTATGTATTCATATTTGTACATTCACATGTCATTGTATGTTCGCCGGCGGCCGGGTGCCGCCGTAGCACAGACATTGCTCAATGTTTGCAGTGTGTGGCTTAGGGGATTTTTTTATAAATTGTCAATACACACAGCTACCAATATAGTATTCCAAAGCATACCTGTAGCATATTCAGCTCGTAGTGTTTTTCTGCGTAGTTACTGGACTGCGGGCATGATGAAAGCGACGTCATCGTTGTGCAAGGATCTGCACAGGCCTGTGGTAGGGATAAACTTACGGCTTCTAGGCTGTCCACCCCCCATACGTTAAAATCTTCTGAAAAATGCGGTGCGAAATTAAATTACGTATAACTAATAAGTTTCTTATTTTTTTTTTTTTGATTACCGCATACGCTGTGGTTAGTAACATTTTTCAATTCAATTCAATTCATGTATTGCAAAATATGAGTACCTAGTTAATTTCAGGTGTTATACAAATAAAGTACCATCATATTTGACTTTGCGGTATGCAATTACTTGATACGAATTTAAAGTATTCGAGCTGTGCAGGCAACGCTGTTGGACCTTCTTGATTTCCCTGCCTTGCCAAATTTACAAAACTGATATTGTTACTACCTATAGGTACAAATATGTCATAATATAGGTATAATATAGGTTGTTCTAAGGTTTTACGAGTAAATAAATTGAAATTGAAATATAAGTTTAAGCAAGCTTCCGCCGTACTGGAGTTAATACTACTACTAGTACTGAATTTAAGCATTCTATAAATGATTTATTTTACGCAGGGCCTTGGCCCAATAATTGCTAAGTATATATGTCCTTGAAAGTGGTAAATCTGATTGATTATTAGGATCTCATAATTTACAAGATTATGTTTTGTATACGCATGTTATGCGCAATATTATTATTCACAACCAGTAGTCACAATCAGTATTATTATTTAAACCTTTTTACTTGATTTACACTTACTGGGAGACATACTTTGCTATAACTCGGTCTATGCGCTACCTCCTCAGGTGGCGCATACCTAGCTGGGGTTCATAAAATCCATATCTAGCAGTATGTGCCTGACAATTTGATATTATGTCTGGTACTATACGAAGCATTAAAGATTGTTTTATGTATTAGCTTGATGCCATCGGAGCTATACACGGTATACGGGGGAATCCGACAATAATACATATTGTAAGGTAGTTCGATGTCATAAGACCCATAACCAGTTTACGTAAAGATCAAACAATAAATACACTTTGTAAGGTACATATTTTGATGTGACAGGCACCCTACACAGTGTACGTGAGGATCGAACAATAAATACACGTTGTAAGATAGTTACACGCCATAGGACCCATACACGGTTTACGTGAGGATCAATCAATAAACACATATTGTGCATTTTGTCACAGGACCCATACACGATTCACATGAGGATCAAGTGAGAACACATTGCGACGTAGTTGGATATCTGATACTTACACGGGATACTTACACGATGCCCATGAGGATTAACCAATGAATGCACATTATAGTGTGGTTGGACGTCATATGATCCATACATGATTAACGTGAGGATTAAACGATGAATGCGCCTCGCAGTGTAGATAGACGTCAAATGATCCTTACACGACTAGCGCGAGGATTAAACGATGAATGCGCCTCGCAGTGTAGATAGACGTCAAATGATCCTTACACGACTAGCGCGAGGATTAAACGATGGATGCGCCTCCCAGTGTAGATAGACGTCAAATGATCCTTACACGACTAGCGCGAGGATTAAACGATGAATGCGCCTCGCAGTGTAGGTAGGCGTCAAATGGAGGACTTTATTTATACACTAGCTGACCCGCGTAGCTCCGCCCGCGCTTTTATTACATTTTGCTCCCATTTTCTACCTCCTCCCTAGATTTATCTCTGTCCATATCTCTCTCTCTTATAAAAAAATCTAATTATATGCTCTTTCTCTCCTCTCTCTTTCCCCTCCCGCTTCGGTTTCCATAACACTCCCCCACTTCCTCTCTCTGTTGTCCCCTCTCTGAACCCTCACCCCCTCTCTCTTCTACGAACTTGCTCCTTCTCACTCCCCCCTTACTCCACCTAACTCCCCCGATCCCTCACCCCATCACCCCCTCCTCGAATCCCGTCTCCCTCTTCTCCTCTCTTGTAGCCTCCTCTCGTTCTATATATCCTCGTCAATCATGGTATCAGCGGCATTAAATATACTTTATGACCTATTCTCAGACCTCCCCGATATGCACACAAAATTTCATACAAATCGGTTCACCCATCTATTTGATGACCTTGCCTTATGCTGCTTAACCTTAACCTAGCGGTATGAAATATACTGTATGACCTATTCTCAGACCTACCCGATATGCACTTTTCATACTAATCGGTTCACCCATCTATTTAATGACCTTACCTAACGTTGCTTAACCTTAACCTACCGGGATAAAAAATACTATGTCCGTTTCCTGGTTCTAAGCTACCTCCCACCAATTTTCAGCCGAATCGGTTAGGCCGTTCCTGAGTTATAAATAGTGTAACTATAACACGACTTTCTTTTATTTAGCTATATTAAAGTTCTATAGTGATTGTATGTTCAATTTCACCGATAGATGGCGCTGTTCATAATTGTAAATCACGCTAACATCGTAAATTACTGTCTAATGATATTCGATAATGAAAGTTCTTAATGTTTCGCATCTTTTATTGTTGCGACTGTGATGCAATACCTATACACTACCTGGACTTGGGAGTTTCATTAAAATTTCATGTACGACAGATTTTACAGATTTTAACTTTTCAAAGATAATGTCATATTGCTATCAGCAAAGTACTTAGAACAATACAGAAATCTAATGAAAATTTCCTGGGTGTACCGGACCGGCTTACCCCTTACAAAAATTTACCCTTCGCCACTGCCATATCTTATGCAAACTAAATTTCTGCTCAGTCCCTATTGTATATAGCGTAATAATACATATCTTAATGATTAACTGATCAGTCTATAATTACCCTATTCACATACAAAGGAAATTACGTGGTAATATGTGCAAGTAATGTTTCACTGCTTAGCCCCTATGAAACATAGCGTGATGTTTTATATACCAATTTATACCTAGACTTCTACACAACACATCAGTGAAAGTCCTATCAAAATCCATCCACGGGTTTTCAAATGATACCTGGACAAACAGAACGACAGACAGACAGACAGACAGACAGACAGACAGACAGACAATAATTCCAAAAAAAATTGTTTTGGCCTCTATGTCGATAGTATAGTATCCCCACATAGAAATTTTGGAAAAATATTCAATGTACAGAAAAAGTGCTCTTTGAGTTTTATTATATTATAGATTAGATATTGTTTTTATACTACCAAGGTGGCTAGCAAGCATGCGGCCCACCTGATGGAAAGCAGTCTTTTGTATCCGGTAATTTCACCAGCTACAGTGCCCATCACACCGGAATACAGCAATGTTTACAAACTGCACCTTGGCGGCAGAATATCTGACGGTTCGGTGGTACCTACCTGGACGGTATACACAAGAAACCTACTGCCTTGTATATATTTCTATACATTTAAAAAGTCTTCTACGGATGAGATAAGTACAGTCTTAGCATGACGTCATTCAAACCACACATTCTCAACAAACACTCCCTAATTCTGATGGTAAATATATTTTACTTACTGGAATCGTTCAAACGTAATGTTTATTGCGAAAGTAAAAATGGTATAAACACCGTAATAAAAGGTATTTTATTAGGAGTTGAGTTTCCGACTGATAACTTGAATAGTCTGTTTTACTATTGTTTTAGTGTTAGTCTATTTCCTGCAGTCGATTCTCACGACTTGCTGATGATAAAGACAATCATGTCTGAAATACATTTGATGTACGTATCTGTAAGTTGAAGTGGCTATCGGCGGGGTAAATTGCTCAAAGAACCGATAACAGATGGGGAAAGGTTCTCTAGTGGCGACCACGAACCGGAAGACTCGGCGTAGGCACACCTCCTATTAGGTGGACGCTGCCATTGTGCACGTCGCTAGTGACCGGGGGATGTAAATAACTAACTGTCGCTCATTGTAGCGTTCGAAGGAGAAGGCCTATTTTCAGCAGTATACGTCTTCCGGCTGATGGACACGTGGGCTGCCGGGTTGGAATTGCATCCCCCATCTCCTCTCGTTGGGTGTCGTAAGAGGCGACTAAGCGAGGACAAGAAGACGGGCAGCAGCGTCTTTCTTTTGGATGTATCTTCCACCTATACTGCGATCCCCAAGCCGCCTGCCAAGCGTGGGGATTTTGGCATTCAAATTCTTTTGATCAGCTGTGGACGTCTATCTGATGATGAATGAATGACGTCTTCCAGCTGGTGATGATTGTTATGATGATTGTTGTTATAATTATATTCTAAGACAGACCACATCTGGGGGTTTGTCCCCGTACAAAAGTGACTAAGAAAAATATCTCAGGTGACGAGAGCAAGTGCAATGAATGAGCTACAATCAAGCAAAATGGTAACGCCTGATGATAAGCAAGACATGACACTAGCCATGCGAGGGGATTATAGAAATAAAAGCAGCAAAGCAAGGGGGAGGCTTATATTCAGCGACTTGCTCAATCCCTACCATCTTTTAAAAAGATGGTCAGAGACCACTATTACAGTCACTAAGATTATTAGTTTAATAATAGGTATGTACCTTATATTTCCTTATCTATAGGTGTGTATTCAATAATATTTACGTAGGATATAAATATATTATTATTGTGCCCGTATTTTTAAAATGGTTTCTTCCATATACTTAATTTTATATATACAGATTAGGGTTATCTGGAAGAAATCACTATTATAGGCCGACCGTTTAACTCGCGTATCGCCTGCGCGGTAAGAAGGGAGCGAGGGGAGATGTTAGCGGATGGGTGAAAGGGGTGCGCGGAGCAGAGAGCTTACGTCAAGTGCGGCAGTGCGCTGGCTGTGCTCGCAGCGCGCGGTTGGTGTTTTTGTTACGGACGCTTGAAGATAAACGCACAAGGTATACGACTGCCAAGATAAATCTCAAGATGAATCGCTCTTCCAGTTTTGCGAACAAAATTAACAAGCAAGCTAAACAAATAGCATACAATGTATATTCCTTTTTGAAAGCCAGAAAACAAGATCATAATTCTACAGAGTATCTTGAAGACGTAAACCTAAACAAACTTGTTGCTAAAGCTACAGGACTTTCGGTGACTACCATATGTAAAATAATAAAAGAAGGAAATGAACTGAAAGATGAACAAAATAATGTAAATTATAAATCACCATAAAAAATTAAACAAATCCGAAAGAAAAAAATCGAAGTTGACAGTTTTACAGAGGGCGTTGTTAGAAGAAAAATAACTCAATTTTATACGGTTTATAAGAAGGTTCCTACATTAAAAATTTTGAATGCGAAACTCAGAGAAGAAGGAATTTTAAATTGTGGCCGAGAATATTTGAGAACATTGATTCATAAACTTGGCTTTCGATTTAAGAAATGTCAATCAAAAAGAAAATTACTGATTGAACAACCAAACATCGTATCGTGGTGGTGGCGTTATCTTAATGCGATAAAGAAGCACAGAAGAGATCAAAGAAACATTGTTTACCTCGATGAAACATATGTCAATTCGTCATTAAATGTACCGGCGTGTTGGCAATCCAATGAAGAACGAGGGGTGCTGTCGCATATTGGCAAAGGGCCACGTTTAATTATTGTACATGCTGGTGGACAAGCCGGATTTATCGATGGAGCTCTTTTAATTTTTAAATCCAAAAGCAAAACCGGAGATTATCATAGCGATATGAATTTTGTAAACTTCAGCAAATGGACTAAAGAAAAGCTATTGCCAAATTTACCGCCAAGCTCAGTTATTGTTATGGATAATGCCGCATACCACTCGGTACAAGAGGACAAAAATCCTACAATGACATCAACAAAAGCCACCATGCAAAACTGGCTGCAAAGACACAATGTTGAATTTGATACGTCTCTAAGAAAATGTGATTTATTGAATTTAATCAAACAACACGCGACAGAAAATATTTACAAAATAGATGAAATTTTAAAGGCGGCAGGTCATGAAGTCTTACGACTGCCTCCATATCACCCAGACCTGAACCCAATCGAATTGGTTTGGGGGGATATCAAAGGACAGCTCGCAAAAATTGAAATTGATTCTAATTTAGACAAAAAGAAAAATACACTGGAACAGTTATTTGCCGAATTCTCTGTAGAAAAATGGGTTAACTGCGATAAACATGTACAAACTATTGAAGATGAATATTGTCTGCACGATCGCATCGTTGATGAAGAGATGGACCGATTTATTATTAATTTGCAAGATTCTGACTCCTCAAGCTACGCAGACAGTGATGATGATTCAAGCGATATGAATATTAGTGACGAATAGTCCTATAATTTTTTTATCTGTGGTTAAATATTTCTTAAACGGAGTTAATTATTGTTTTATGATTTTGTACCTATGAAGCTATTATAAAATATTTGTAAAACTTAAAAATAAATACTTAAAAAAAAAGATACTTATTATTTTATTCTTTACCAACAATGTCTATCTCGAGATAAATCTTTGGATTATTGACTCCGTGTGTAGCGTTACCCGCCCCCGCTCCCTTTTTACCGCGCAGGCGATACGCGAGTTAAACCGTCGGCCTATAGCGATAAGACCGCCGTTTGTACTATTGTGTATTAAGTTGTAGCATTTCATGTTTGGCGTACAATAATAGTAGTTTATGCACCAAGGGGATAAAGCAGTGTCTTATGTCACGGGCGTGAAATTGAATCGCGAGCATAACGAAGGATTCTAGTAACTCCCTCGCTACGCTCGGGAGTATAGAGTTAACTCCCGAGCAAAGCGAGGGTGTTAATACTAGAATCCTGAGTACAGCGAGAGATTCAAGCTCGCCCAAGACAAAGACACCTTTATCCCCGAGGAGAATATACTACTTTTCACACCTACTGCGAGGTAATGAAATACAAATACAAGGAAGAGATTGCTTAGGTTATCTGGAAGAAATTGCTTTTTATCGTTAGGGCCACCTTTTTACATCATCAACGTATTTTTCAATTTACATGTAATTAATGGTGTAAAATCTCAATGGTACAAGGAAGTGTATTTATTATTATTATTAAATCCTTACTGCTAGAAATAAAATTATATCAACACACCGATTTCCAGCGTTCGCGCACGCACCTACTGCGAGGCGAGACAGTAAAATACAAAACTGCTAGAATTAAAATAATATCAACAGCGTTAGTGCCTGCTTTTTATCTATTTTTTTTTTCTTTTCTAGAACCTAGAACAAGGTTCGGCTCCAATTTGGCTCCTGACGCTAGGTTCGATTTTCAAATGTATTTGTTCATGCAAGTCTCTGCTTAGAGAGAGTGGTATTTTATTTATACCTACTGTAAAGAGTCTCCGTGGTAAAAAAATATTTGACGTTCGTAATTCAAATTACATTTTAATGAAGAATTGACTTCAGCCTGAAAACATTAATGGAAAATGACAGCAATTTAATGATGAATTGGTATGGGCCTAGCTACAAATTGATTTATTGCGAGATTATGACACGGCTGTATGAGCTAGAACCTTTTGCCTTCCCAATTAGGGAGAACTAAAGGACAAAAAAAACAAATCACATTATTACCCAAGGGAGTTTAGTACAACATTATTACCCGGCTAGACTATAGGGATATAATGACCTACTTTATGTCAAGTTTATATGACACATAATGGAACATTATCGAGCAAGTGTGGTGTGTGGTGTGAAAAGTATATTCCATTCTTTTTGTATATAAAGAAACTTGTTCTACGGTACAAAGCGTCAAGAGCGTTGCTCGAGTTTAAGTTTCGATGTCCATAACGAGGGTCGTCATTGTCAGGTCCCACCTCAAACTGGCGTCAACAGTGATTAATCTTAATTCACTCGAAATGGAGATCACTAGTTTTGATTAGAACGTGTTTCAGCGGATCCGGGGCAGTTTGAAAGTGTAGTGAAATGACGTTTACATACGGGAATACGATTGTTGACGTGACTTGTGTATGTTAATGTGTATTTTTTTTAGTTTTCTGTGTGTATTGTGACTATTCCCTTCTTTTCTATTCTTTACTCGCAGGTCTGCTGGAAGAGATTTCTACAGATATAAGCAGCACCTTTGTACATGTCTCTCCTATTAATAACATTCTTAACTGTTTCTTATGTGAATTTTAGAAACTTAAAAAAAAATAAGCAATTTCTTTTTTTGGTTTTTTATGCTATAATGATTTCTGATATTTACGCGAATATTACACATTGAAATGAAACTAATTTTACGGATTATATCGCGGTTTATTTTTGATTTTAATTTCCCGACGTTTCGAATACTTTACAGCATTCATGGTCACGGGCGGACTGAGGTGGTAGCTGTCCATATGTCATAGTTGTCTTAGGGTACCCTCAGGTCTTCTAATTATTATTGTTAGTCCGATCTACGCAGAAAGAGCTTACAGTATCTTGAGGTCTTGCAGTGGAATGTTTGTCTTTGGATTTGACTATGTTTATCACGGGATCCCAAGCTGGTGGTAGCACCCAGCCATCTTCTCTATCACGAATCATCCTTGGTACAGCGCTACCTACCAAGGATGATTCGTGAGGCTATTATTACATTATTCGTGAGCGGGAAATTAAAATCAAAAATAAACCACGATACAATCCGTAAAATTAGTTTCATTTCAACATTTTTATGATTTTTACTCGACTGCGAAATTACAAAATTGTTCTAAATTATACATACATTGTATATACATAATATGTATACATATGTATATACATACATATATACCCATATTGATGCTTTTGGAACTAAAAAAAAATACAAATGGCGGCTGGCGGCCGCCATTTGGAAAAACATGTAGCCAATCTCACTCCCACAACTAAGACGAATCTAACGACACATTATAAGTCACTGTCACACCGTTTAGGCTGTAAGCCGTGCCAAAGAAATAGACATACGCACATACTCTCGAAAAACATTATGCCCCAGGCATTCGGGCAAACATAAGAATTACAACATTAATTAGAACTTATTTCAAACTTCGATAGTTATATTGTGAGTACATCAGAGATGATTTATTGAATAAATTTTATTCACCAAATATGTGCAGGAAGTAGCTCCTATCCATACGGATCAACCGGTATAGATTATTGGACGGCGGTCGGACGCCCGAAGTACGCGGAGTGGCCACTCGATCCGGATCAAATACTTTTCGAATGCGATCCTTTTTTCATACTTAACAAATACTGCCAGCGAAATACTCGTAACGTGTCTACAATATGTATATTTTTACTCGTACCATTAACAGTAACGAGAGTGATATCAAATATGTCACAGTCAATGTGTCCATATCCTGTATATTTAGATGGAAATGGAATTTGCGATTTGGTTCCATTTTCACCCAACTTAACAGCCTTAGATGGTATCGCTTTCGTCCTTAACGGCTTGATTGGTTTTGGTATATGACAAGCCGTCAGTTTTTTTTTTTAGTTGTAGGTACCAAGAAGCTTATAAATGTGTCACCGTAGCAAATTGTTGACAATATATTAATATTTACGAAAAGGGCTGTTACGAAACTTATCTCTACCCTGTTTTTAACCGTCTTCAAGAAAAAGAGGCGGTCAATTCGACTTCATATCTGGGGTGTAAGACGACTAGTAAAATAACTTTGATACGTCCAATGATGGTATGGAACCCTCGGTGGGCGAGTCCGACTCGCACTTGACCGGTATCTTTTTCTTTTTTATTAACACGCTTTTATTAACTTGACCTGTATGTATGTAACTTTGTAACTATGATGGTAATGGAATCTTGCGATGCAATTTTGACCCACTTCTACACGTCCAAATAATTTGAAATTTTGCACATGTATCAAGGACCGGTGACAATACAATAATATGATATCATCGAGCTGATCAGATGCTGGGGCTCGAAGGTGGATAAGGGAACCCTTGGATGGTAACTAGTAAACACATCGAGTTTGGGCTCATTTGATTGGTTTTAAAGAGTTCTTTTCACTTTGACCATTAATGAGGACCTGATGATGGAACAGGAAGGTGGGGAACGGAACCCTGGAATGGCTACTAGTAAACACATCGAGTTTGAGCTCATTTGAATTGTTTTAAAGAGTTCTTTTTACTTTACCATGAATGAGGACCTGATCATGGAACTGGAAGGTGGGGGATGGAACCCTGGAATGGCTACTAGTAAACACATCGAGTTTTGGCTCATTTGATTTGTTTTAAAGAGTTCTTTTCACTGTAACCATTAATGAGGACCTGATGATGGAACTGGTAGGTAGGGGAATTACGTAGTGCTTTCATTCACTCATTTCGATACCTATGCGTAGGTAATATCTACCCTGTAAATATATGTTTTGCAACAACCTGCCTACGATTCAAGCTAGGAATAAATAAAAATTGCCAAGTTTATCCGTATTTTAGACTAATATTTCTAAGACTAAAAAGTGTAAAATAAATTCATAGTTTAAAAAACTAAAAATACACGCTTTTATAAAGTACCTATATACTGCACTAAAAAGTAATAAATGATTTATGGAACTCGTTCTTTCTTTCTACCTCGTGTTTGTCATTAAGCATTATATTTAAGTGTGAAAGCGTGGGGCGCCTTTTCTGAATAACAGCTTAACATTTCTTTACCAATTTCAAGTAGGTAAGTAAGTAGGTCTTTTATCGACATGACAATAATTTGTAATCAGTGAATACAGAGAAAAAGCGCCCCACGCTTTCACACTTAAATATAATGCTTAATGACAAACACGAGGTAGAAAGAAAGAACGAGTTCCATAATTTTTTTTTTTTTATTGAAACACAATATTTACAGTTTATTTACAAATATGTACACTTAAACTAGGTAAAAAACTTCCTCGAAGTTGTCGCCGCACTGGGAGGGAAGGGTACCTAAAAGACTGGCGGCATTACCCCTTTGTATGGCCAAGCTTATACGTTGGCAGAAAAAGCTACCAGCCCGGCGGTCTCCTGAGACTTCGATAAGTTTGGATGAAATTTCTTTTACCAAAGCGTGCGTCTCATGAGACCAAGGCCCCATGGTCTCCACCGCAAAGGGCGCAAATATATAGCTCGAACCTAGAGCTGCATACTTGCGTCGCTTTGCATCGCTAGCGGTCGCCGCAGCCCCTCCAGCCGCCCTGCAAGTTGCCGGGGTGTGAGACGCAGCAAGTGTGTCGACACATGTTGCATCCCACACCAGCGGCTTACCATGTTGCCATGGTATTAAAGTGACACCACCAGGCCTCTTGCCGTCATGTCGTGTAATGCCGACTGGTTCCAGTACGGCAGGGACACCGGCAGTGACAAGCCCCCTGCGAATAATATCATTAAGGGCGGCATGGCGTGACATACGGCCAGCGCTACGCGAGCAAGACAGCCCGTGGTGACCATATTTATCTACGTACTCCCCACAGCGACAACGACGAGGAAGGTTGGTCCTGGCACCCACCCGCAAACAAACTGCAAGACTAAGTGTGGTGTTGGTCAATAAGGTACCAATATGAGACGATGGCATAGCCTGCAGCCAGTGACCGGACTCCTTCGCAGAGACAGCTAGCAACCGCACTCGATCCAAATCGTTAACGCTGGATGATAAAAGTGAATGCCAAATTGAATTACAAAGTGGTTTATCCCACTGTCTCTGAGAGTGAGTTAAGATTGGAGGGTCGGAATCCGGGCAAGCCAAAAGCCAGGCATTTCTGGCCTCACTCAAATACGTCACCTCAACAGATCCTAAGGCTGAGACAATAATAGACCTGCTGAGGATTTCCGTACTATATACTGAGGACAAAAATGCCGGGAGTGCTAGATCGGAAATTTTGCGGACACCCAGACCACCTAAACAAATCGGTAAAGTAGCCTGGGTCCATACCCGAAAAAATCTGGAAATAAAAGATACAATGAAACAACTGGTAATTGTATCACAGTACTTAGGTAAAGTACTCCCCTGATGTATACAGAGTGGTCTTGAAAAGCCAAGCCAGCGTATGACCGAGACCCTATGCCTCTGTCGTGAGCGATGGTGAGGCTCTGCAACCACCCACCAGGAAGGCGCGAGTGATGCGGCTAGAGGTGGAGCACTCGGGAACTGAAATCATAAAAAAATAATTATTATTAATAAATTTTATTTCAAGAGAAAAAAATTTGACATGTCACTTCTGACAAGCCAATTTTTTTTTTCATACGTAAATAACTTATTTATTACTTTTTAGTGCAGTATATAGGTACTTTATAAAAGCGTGTATTTTTAGTTTTTTAAACTATGATTTTTTTCTTTTATTTATGTAATATAACTATTTAATGAGAAGAACTGAAATGTTTTAATATCCATAGTAGGTACTGTTTGATTTCATTTTATTCTTGATTCAGTGTTTTTTTGTGATTATATGTATATTTAACTTATACTTGTTATATTGAGTTAACCCGCTATTAATTATAACTTCTGAAAAGTAAGTATTTCTGACATTAACATTTTGCGTTAGCCGTATCCCTCGCAGGAAAGAGCCGAAATCCGCCAGCATTATCCGCTTTTTGCTTCGCATTCCAAAGAACTGAGCCGAAAAACAATCAGCCCACCCTTTCCATTAGCTGAATAGGCTTTCACCAAACAATGTCCGCTGAAAGCCTAACACAAGAAATATATCGTTCCAAATATAACGTTCCAGAAACTCGAAATCGTCTCTATATTATTTCAAAAGTGTACAAACATCTCTCTTCCGGTCGGCGGGACTTTTGCCCCGCTCGGATTATTGTTTCCTGTATCCCTGAGATACCGGGTTGTTTGTTGTTGTAGGGTACCGTAATGCTATTTGAGAAGTCATCACGAAGTTGTCTGGAGTTTGGCAGTGTTTTTATCTGATGAGCTTTATATCAACAAGGTAAAGGAACCTTTTCTTTTCCGCGGGAGAACCTTCAAAAGGTTCTCCCGCAAAAATGAAAAGCGCCTGAAAGAAGCGCGGCGGTCACATCGGCCGGCACGTACAGGGCTCCCGCGCCGGGGGGTGTATTATAGACACGATACTCACAGGGACGGGGGTTACAACCCGGCCGCCGTCCTCCACGGAGTCGTCGCCGTACTACGTACTCAATGGACGTCCTATGGCCCACAACGTCCACCCCGAACGTCCAGCGACTCCGAAGAAGGACAAGGACCCTGCATCAAAAATATCACTAGTTTAGCAGGAAGATAAAGTAAAAAAAAAATTTTACATCAACAAAATTATTAAAGAAAGTTGTTTGGGGTCAAAAAAGATGGTGCCTCAGTATATTGCTGTGCTGTGATAGCACGTAAAAGGACCGTCCAGGTATTTAAACCCGCTGTGACAGATCAGGTTGCCTGGTAGAGATCTCTTTTAGCGATAAAGTCGCCCATTGTTGCCCTTATTAATTTGTATCTTATTCTTCTAATATATGTTTGTTGTGCGCAATAAAGAATTGTCTATCTACTGTGATGGCAAGCAGCAGTGGTTGTTGTGTTCTGGTACTTTGGCTGGTGAAATTACAAGACACAATAGACTTAATAACTAAAGTCTCGGGTGACGAGTGGCAGTACATTGTGGCTGACCATACGCAGACGTGTCGCTTACCGTCAGGTATCTCAGGACTAAGTCGAATAAAAAAAATTCGGTGAGTGATGATCCCTCTATCCCCAGCGAAGCAGATTTTGGGAAAGCGTTTGGGTACAACTTACTCGTACTAATCTTAGCTGTAGTCTCCCAATTTTTTTCCAACGAAGTCTACGCTTTGAGACAGCTCTTTAGATTCGACAATTGTGCGATCATTTTAGTGTATTCTGAGAAAAGATTTCTGTTTTTTTTTTAAATAAGTACTATTTAGAATGAACTGCAGCTCAAGTTTGTCACAAAATGTTGTAAATATTCCCTTTATAATAATTTGAATAATTATTACCATTTTTGAATAATTACTACTTATGTTATGATTTCTGTTACAGTTAGTTTTTTATGCCAATACACATCGCCAATACAACTCAATAAAATGAGTCCTATTATAAGTTAATTGTTTTTGAAATTTCTGACAGTAAAAATGCTTATCTGCATTTCTTTAAGAAAGACGTCAGTGTTTCTAAAGTCATCATAAATATCATTGGTCCGAACTGAGAAAATGCTCACAGTATCTGCAAAAGCTTGATTCAGTTTTGCTTAGTTTTTTTTTTAGAGATGCAAAGCCGGATTTCAATAAATAAGAAATTTTCGTACTACCAATGGCTTGGCTTCCTATAAAAACAATATCCAGAAAATTCACTCCTGAATATTTTATAATACCATTCCTGTTTATACAGAACCTTCATTAAATTAAAGGAAGCTAGCTCGTCGTTTACGAAACTTCTTTCCTCTATAGCAGTTCCCGAGCCGGGTTGAAACGACTAGACCATAACAACCGCCGCGAGATTAGTTTGAAGATTTGATTGCTCACTTTTGAAGACTAATATTATCTTCAGTTTAATACATTTCGATACGTAGGTTAATTAAGATTTTTTTTACTCGACTAAGTGGCAAGAAAGGCCTGAAGGATATGTTTACCTAATTATAAGCAACACAGCCAATAGACATCAAATAAATCATCCGATAAATTCTCTCGAACCTGAAATTTTACGTACGTTCTCGGTAGGCCTTCAGCAGCAGCTAAATCAGGTCCACTGCTGAACCAAGGTCTCCGCCTTAGAAAGGAGGGGTTGCCATAATCCCCACGTTTGGCAGGTTTCTTGGGGATCGCAGTATAAGTAGTAGGTGATCCAATACAATAACGCTTCTGCCCGTCTTCTTGTTTTCCCTTAGTCGCCTCTTACAGACACCCAACGGGAGGAGATGGGAGGGTGCTATTCTTACCCGGAGACCCCACAGGTTACTCGGCCTTACCACTCTTAAAATTTCTTCATTTAAGACTAGAGAGAAAGAAGTTTATTGAACGTAGGGCAGAGTAGTATTACTGGCTCAAAAAATCATCATCATCATCAGCCGGAAGACGTCCACTGCTGAACATAGGCCTCCCCCTTAGGACGCCACAATGAACGACAATTGGCTATTTTCATCGCGCACAATGTCGTTAGTCCACCTAGCGGAGGCCTGCCTACGCTGCGTCTTCCGGTTCGTGGTCGCCACTCGAGAACCTTTCTTCCCCAACGGTTATCGGTTCTTCGGCTCAAAAAATACCTCAAACAAAATATTCCATAAATTCTATACTTGCCGATTTTCAACGGAAAAGATTATGATTACACAATATTATTTGTATATGAGACAAGAAAATATAAATAAACCTATGTTTATTGAAGGCATACTATCTATTTCATTAATTTAACAGATAATAACAATGAGTTGGAGTAGTGTTCACTCGCTCGAAAATGTATTATTGTTTTTGCGCTGCAAACATTCCATTAATAATATTTTTAATCAAAGACAGCTAAAAGCATTCATTCACAGCACGTTTGTTATAAAGATATTAATACTCGTTTAAGTTGCTTGGATAGCTCTTTAGATAGATAATTCTTCAACTATCATAATGGTTCAAATTCAGCAGTAAAGAAAGTTAAACAAAGATCAAAGAAAATAAATGAAACAAAGAAAAGAAGGGAACAAAACAATTAAGAAAAGAAGGGAACAAAACAATTATTGTTTAACAACAAATAAAAACCAAATACTATATAGTATGGGTACTATATAGTAGATGGCTATGGGCTCTCTGGTTAGTTCACGTAATTAAATAAAAAAGAAAAAAATACATATGTTCAAAGAAGAAATAGATATGCCATGCACGTACAAAATGAGGAACAAAAGATATCTGCACCCATCCACTTTCGCATTATAAATCCAGATCCATCCCAAACACCCATGTCATCGTACAATGTTTTATTGGGTCGTAGAAAAAGGTTTTTATAATTTGGGACCTTGACTCATATCTGACCAGATCAACATCAATTTTAACGCACCAAATAATATTTAGCTTATTGTTTTACTGTCAATCGTAGACACTTCAGCAATAAATTAGATATTAAATTAAAGAACTGAATTAATAAGATTAGTACTGGATACTGGACATTTTCTGGTAGATGAGGATAAACAGTCTTTATTGAATTAAAACTGAGCATTTTTTTAGTCCCAATATAACCAGCTTCATATAGCGTCCTTAGAGAAAACATTTCAATAACGTAATACAAATATTAATTTCTCACCTATAACCGCACTCTTTGATAAGGGTATTATTCAATTTCCAGAAATCCTATCGTACAGCTGCCTTTGTTTCGCACAGATTCAAAGCACTTTGTGGAGGTACAGAGACGAATAATGTTCCATAGCTCGGCTTATAATAAAAGTAGGTGCTATTATGTAAGGAAACGTTTACAGTATAACATCTAAAAAAAAAACAATAATTTCATAAAAGATAATATGTAAATATCCAGTGGACTGATAAGATAATAATATTTTTGTGCAGATTAATTCTGGGTAAGTAATATTTAATTTAATTACAAAATCTCTAATATTTACAAGATATAACAACTGAATCTATAATTTTATATGATATAATGATCAGTTGATATAATAAACGATTGACATAATTTTAGAATAACAATTTTTATTAAGCATAACATACATATATTCTGGGTGGTCATAAAAAAATAACCACGAAGGCTAAGGCGGGCTAAGGGTTCCGCTCCGCTTCGCTCCCGCCTTAGCCTTCTAACCTAACCTATCCGAGTCGGATTGCTCTGAATCGAGGTGTTAATCATGATTGTATCAATAGACATTTTAAACGATAGAGCTAATGATTTTCGATTAAATAAACATTATATCCAATAAGATTATACGAAATAAGTTTTAGAATATATAAATGTTATATGTTAAGAAATTATATCAACAGTTGGTATATCTCACGTTTATTATATCTTGTGAACGTTATTAAAATGAAAATAGACCAAATAACTTTATATGAAATGGGACGCACCCATTAACTCTTGCTCGACTATTAGGAAAGTTGGTTAAAAATTTCAAGAAGATCTAGAAAATTGAAATGAAACTAATTTTACGGATTATATCGCGGTTTATTCTTGATTTTAATTACCCGACGTTTCGAATACTTTACAACATTCATGGTCACGGGTGGACTGAGGTGGTAGCTGTCCATTTGGTCATAGTTGTCTTAGGGTACCCTCAGGTCTTCTAATTATTATTGTTAGTCCGATCTACGCAGAAAGAGCTTACAGTGTCTTGAGGTCTTGCAGTGGAATGTAATCAATGTGTAGTATTCTCGTAAATATCAGGAATCATTAAGATCTAGAAAAGTTTAGTATCATTATTATTTATATAAGATCACGCCACATCTCTATGCTTATACTTTTTACTCCTACAACACGCAAGTCATTTAGGCTGCAGAGTGTAACAATTGAATATACATACATACACATGAAAAACACAACTATTTATTGATGCAGTCTGGTGAACACAACTGAAATCTTCATAGAGAAAAAATGCCAATTGCTTTTATTTATAAAGCATCAAATCTTAATATAAGATAAGCTTAGAAAATCATTAAGTAGAATGGTTCAAAAATATTTTGCATTAATTGAACAGGCCTTTAGCGACTCTGCTCCATGGTACGCTGTTTGCAAAGCTATTAATCTCTTGAAGCCCGTGGGAGCACACACTCACGATGAATACGAACCTATACGAAGCTGCTAGAGTAATTGTGTACAATACATTTTTTAATTTGTAGCGACCTACTACTACATATGAGAGTACAAAATAAAGATGTTCCTGAATCACGCAAGCGAAGTTTCAAAGTACATTGAGTATATATACAACATCCCAACAACAACCGTTGGGGGCTTCGGCCCTGGCCGAGCATCACACCTCGCTCGGTCTGAGGATCCTCCCTTTAACATCGCTCCGCGATAAATTAATAGGTACACTTTAACTTGAATTGATTTTACACTTTTTGTATTTTACACTGGCTGGTATATAATAATAATACCAGCCCTTGTTTATGTCCCACTGCTGGGCACGCTTCCCTCAAGATGAGGGGGCTTAGGTCATAGTCCACCACGCTGGCCAAGTGCGGGTTGACGGAATTCACAGTTCATTCGAAAACTAGCTAGGCTTTCTCAGACATGTAGGTTTCCTCACGATGTTTCCCTTCACCGAAAGCTAGTAACAATCGCACAAAGACGATTCGAAAAGAGGTGAGAACCCGGGTTCGAACCTGCGTACCTTGTTTCCAAAGCAAGTGCTCGCTGTTACTGCTATATCTGTACTGGTAATTATATACCTACTTATCTTTATTTTTAAGGTATTAAATTCATTAATCACCCCACGCCCTAGATTTCATTTTCGTGATATTAATACCTAAAAAGTGGACAAAACCTATTCCACCAAACTTAAATATCTTACAAAACCTTATTACTGATTATTTTGACCCTGAAACCACCATCGTTTTCATATAAAACTCGCAGGACAGATGGAGTAAAAATCCAAAATTCTCTGATTTGGCCTCCGTATCTAAAACGGTTAAGATTTTCAAGAATATTTAATGTAAAGACTCACTTGACGGCTCGTCAGACACGCCAGCCACTAACCAATAGGTCGTGGATTCGATTCCCACCTAACGGTTGGACATTATTTGTCTATCTATGTATGTACTTACAAAAATAGTGTTAAATATTTGTATCAGTTGTTTGGTTATTAATAGTGTTACGTGCGGGTGGGTAATTAAATGCCGATTAACGTAAAAGAAGATTTTATTCCACGTACACTCACAATGTATACACTATACGGCTCAGTATACACACAAGGCACAGTAGTCCGAGTCGCACAGTACTTCTCAGTAGTCCAAAGTCTTCTCAAGGGTCGCTGGTACAATTCTCTTCGATCGCTTCCTTAAGATGTTTCCGCTGTCGCTTGTAAACACAAACTGTCTGGGCGCCTCTATGCGTCGGCTTATATACCTAAATTAACAGAGGGGTGGAACTCTCTCGAATGTACTCGTATGTACTTACCTATTCTATCGTTTTCGCGAGATACAATAGCGGCGCGACCTTCGAGAATGGACTAACAATAGGCGGGGGCAGTGACCCGTGAGCGAGCGAGCGGTAGGTACTTACACAAGTACATGCGAATTGGAGGGACCTACTTTCTATTGAGAATTCGAGATCTTTTGGTACGAATAGATAGTAGACCTATAGACTAACAATGCGTTTTGAGATCATTGCAATTAAGTAATAATTAACGGAGTAATTAACACTTTTATCTCCCGGTCGTAACACTACCCCCCTCTTAGTTATGCTCGTCCCGAGCATCATTATCACCATGATAACGTGCCAATCTGTCCAGGTGAACTATCTTAGGTTTGCCTCGGGGTCCCTTCTTGATGCGGTAGGTGACGTCGTTGATCCTCGTAATAACAGTAAAGGGTCCTTCCCAGCGGGCTTGAAGTTTCGGAGACTTCCCTTTTCTGCGAAGCGGATTGTGAAACCACACTAGCGTTCCTTCATCGAAACCGTTGGTATTCGCATTTCGATCGTAGCGGGTCTTCATCCTTTCGCTGGTCTTCAGACTGTTCTCCCGCACTCTCTTGTGCACTTCGTCCAACTGATTTTGAAGATCGCACACATAGTCCGTAACGGGTTTAGGACTGTCAGGTGGGGTACCCGTTATTGCGTCCACCGGAAGTCTCATCTCTCGGCCGAAGTTCACCTTGGCTGGCGTGTTCCCCGTACTATCATATACTGCAGAACGATAGGACATCAGGAACAAAGGGATGTACTGATCCCAGTCCTTTTGATGATCATCCACTACCTTGGCCAAGTGATTCTCTAGAGTTTTGTTAAATCTCTCGACCATTCCGTCTGATTGCGGATGTGCTGGTGTCGTACGGGTCTTGTGGATCCCAAGAAGTTTGCACATTTCTTGAAATACGGCAGATTCGAAGTTACGTCCTTGGTCCGAATGAATTTCCATGGGTACACCAAATCGACATATCACCTCCTGGACCAGTTTCTTGGCTACCGTTATTGCTTCTTGGTTGGGTGTTGCGAACACCTCAGGCCACTTACTGAAGTAATCCTGCACTACTATTATGTACTTGTTCCCATCGTCAGTCTGTGGAAACGGCCCAGCTACATCTATCGCGATGCGCTCCCATGGTGCCCCAACGTTATACAGCTTCAGCTGTCCCTTACTTCTGGTTTGCGGGCCTTTTACCGAGGCACAAGCAGTACATTTACGGCACCAATCTTCGACATCTTCACGGCATCGTAGCCAGTAGAACCGCTGTCTGACTTTAACGAGGGTTTTCTTGACTCCAAGATGACCACCAGAGACACCATCGTGGACGTGCCGTAGAAGAGGGGCCACCATGATTCGTGGTATTACCACTTGCAGAGTGACTTCCCTTCCGTCGTTGGACTCCCATTTCCTGCACAACAGATTGCCTTCCAGAACTAAGCTGTCCCACTGAGCCCAATAACTTTTAGTAGTCGCGCTGTAAGCAGACACATCCTTCCATTGGGGTTTGTTTCCACTTTGCTTCCAGCGCAGTACAGGTCCAAGGTCATCATCTTCTTCTTGGGCCTTCCTCATATTGGGTCCAGTCCACTCATCGTCTAAGCCATGCGTCCTTATAAGTTTTACTTCTTCTCGGGCTTCATTTTTACCACAGTGCTTGCAGTCGTCAGCGCACGGTCTTCGTGACAGAGCGTCCGCGTTATTGTGTCCTTTTCCACTGCGATGCTCGGTTACAAAGTTGAACTCCTGCAATTGCTCTATCCACCTTGCTACCTGTCCTTCCGGATTTTTAAACTGTAACAACCACTTTAATGCTGCATGATCGGTTCTAACCGTGAACTGTCTTCCTATAAGGTATTTCTGAAAATGTTGTAAAGTCTTTACCACAGCAAGTAATTCACGGCGGGTAACACAGTAATTTCTCTCTGGTTTTGAAAGTGCTTTACTGAAGTATGCAATTACCACCTGGCGGTCCCCTTGTGTTTGCGACAACACTCCACCGATTCCCGTATTACTAGCGTCCGTGTCCACAGTAAATCTTCCGTCCCTGCTTGGGTAACCCAATATAGGAGCTTCACAAAGCCGTTGCTTAAGTTCACTAAAAGCATTCTCACAATTCGAGTCCCAGATGAAATCGCGTTTATCCTCTGTTAATTGATGTAATGGTTTTGCCACGTCCGAAAAATTCTTAATGAAGCGCCTGTAGTAAGTGCAAAGCCCAAGGAACGCTCGCACTTCCGTCTTATTTTTCGGGATAGGCCATTCCTGAACAGCTTTTATCTTTTCAGGGTCGGTTTTTACTCCATCCGCCGAGATGACATGTCCTAGGTAACTGACTTCCTTCTGAAATAGAGCACACTTCTTTGGACTCAGTTTCAGATTTGCTTCTCGGATCCGGGTGAACACTTTCTCCAGGTTCTTCAGGTTCTCCTTGAAGCTGCGTCCCATCACAATCACGTCGTCGAGATAAACCAGGCATACGTCTCCAAGGAGGCCTACCATTACCCTCTCCATAAGGCGCTCGAAAGTTGCTGGAGCATTACATAAACCGAAGGGCATGACGTTGAAATGCCACAGTCCGTTCCCAATTCCAGTACTAAATGCCGTCTTCTCTTTATCTTCTGGACTCAATTCCACCTGCCAGTAGCCACTCTTCAAATCAATGGTCGAGAACCACTTCATGCCACTGAGCATGTCCAGCGTATCATCAATTCTCGGCAGGGGATAGCTGTCCTTTTTCGTGACATTATTTAACATTCGGTAGTCAACACAAAACCTCGTACTTCCGTCCTTCTTCTTGACTAGCACCACAGGTGATGACCATGGGCTTGTAGAGGGTTCGATGATCTTATTTTCAGCCATGTCTTTAATCATTTCGGCTACCTCTGTTTCTTTTGCCCACGGTATACGTCGAGGTCTCTGTTTAATAGGCCTGGCATCGCCTGTATCAATCTGGTGCTTTACAAGGCCTGTCCTACCACAGTCACTTCCGGTTGCAAAAATGTCCCTGAATGTAACCAAAAGCTCTTTGGCTTGCTGCAGTTCCAGTGGTGATAAATTTTTCTTACAATCTTCCAAAAGCTGTCGAATGTGATCGTCTTTGGTCGAACTCACATTTTGCTGAACTGCGGAAGTGTCTAACCGTTTCAGGTACTTTACTTCTTCACATCTTCCAATCAGGCTATTCTTCCTCAGACGAACTTCTTCATTACTCAAGTTTAAAATTCTTACTTTTGCTATTCCTTTTGTCATAAGTAATGTCCTGGCCGTGATTATATGTGGATGATTGCCGGCGTCTTCTACTATAACACATTTGTTTGATTTGATCTTCTTAGGGAATTTCACTGATACTAAATTTTCAGATCTTGGAGCCAGTATGAAATCCTTTAAACAATAAAGACTGCATGTGTGTGATCCTTGCAGACAAACTTCTTGATCAGGGAACCTTAACACTCCTTTTTCAATATCCAAAACACATCGCTGATCCTTCAAGAAGTCTAGGCCCAGAATGCAATCATCCGTGATATTCGCGATAAGAACTGAGTGGATGTATGTTCGGTCACCAATATTAATCTCTACATCTGTATCACCGAGGACGGAGACTGGCTGGCCGGTTGCTGTCTGGAGGCGACACGGTGGGGATCGCCTTTTCCACATAACGGTGCGTTTTAGTAGTTCTGGTCTGACAATAGTCCGCGAAGCTCCAGTGTCTATTGTCAAAGTGCATGTCTGATTATTTAATGTGCCTTCGATGGTCAGACTGTTTCCGTTGCGAACTTGAGTAATGGTGATGGTGGGGGCCTTATTGTTACCAGCCAGCACCCGCCCCGCGGTCCTGGTGACACTTAGTTTAACGACAGGTCTTGGTCCACTTGGGTCCCGGAGCTCGTGACCCTCTTTCTCTTTTTACGACATTCCAGTCGAATATGCCCCTTTTCTCCGCAGCCATAGCAAGTGGGGACATACTGAGGCTTCCTGTCATCCGACGCTATTTCCCGGATTTTATGTACTCGGGTGTCTTGACGTACTGCTTCCACTTCGAGAGCATGGGCCAATGCGCTCTTTAGCGTCGAATGATGGCTCAGACGAACGGCAGCTCTGACTTCCGCGTCCCGTATGCCATCCACGAATGACTGTAGAAGATTCACCTCCACAGTCGCCGGTGCCGATGAGTATGCACGACGCACCAGCCTTTCCACCTCAAGCGCCCACTGCTGGAGACTTTCTCCGGCTTTTTGTGTCCGATCGCGGAGTTGTGCTCGATAAACGTGCTCCAGGTGCTTTTCACCGTAACGCGTCTCTAATGCCTCCAAGAGAGCATCCAAGGTCCGTCCTTCAAGTGGCAGGTTTTCCAATATCATCAGAGCGTCTCCTCGCAGGGCAAGCGTCAGGGCCATAAAAGATTGGCCATCAGTCCAGCCGTTCCCGTTGGCCAGTGTTTCGAACTGGTAGCGGAAGGCTGTCCATGATGAAGACCCGTCAAAGTGCGGAAGGTCGAGTTTTGCTGCTGATGGTGATGATGAGGCCACGGTTAGCGGTTGACGAGTCTCTAGTTTAGTTACCTTATTAGTCAGTACATGAATACGGCTATCATGTTCATCGATGCGGCCTTCCAGGTTTTCCGTCTTAAGAGTAACCTCTTTGACGTCCACTTCCAGTTTTGTGACTTTCTCGCCGAGTATAGAAATGCCGGCGTCAATCTTGCATAGGACGGTCCCTTGGTTGGCCTGGATAGCTTCTTGGGTAGCCTGGATGTCACGGCGGGTGGCCTCTTGGATAGCTTGGATGTCACGGCGGGTAGCCTCCTGATTTACCTGAATAGCTTCCTGGATCTCGCGGCGAGTAGCCTCCTGGTTCGCCTGGATCTCGCGGCGGGAAGCCTCCTGGTTTGCCTGAATAGCCTGTATAGCAGCCATGAGGGTTGTCAGGTTCAGCTCTGTTGAGTTTCCCCCCGATGCAGTATCAGACGAAGTAGCAGTCTCAGGCTGGGACTCCACCTCAAGACCACGCTGACGTGCAGCATCCATCTCCACTTGTCTCCTTGTTCGCGGAGTACGCACTTCTTCTTCACGCGGCAGAATCGGCATTCCGCTTCTGACACCAATTGTTACGTGCGGGTGGGTAATTAAATGCCGATTAACGTAAAAGAAGATTTTATTCCACGTACACTCACAATGTATACACTATACGGCTCAGTATACACACAAGGCACAGTAGTCCGAGTCGCACAGTACTTCTCAGTAGTCCAAAGTCTTCTCAAGGGTCGCTGGTACAATTCTCTTCGATCGCTTCCTTAAGATGTTTCCGCTGTCGCTTGTAAACACAAACTGTCTGGGCGCCTCTATGCGTCGGCTTATATACCTAAATTAACAGAGGGGTGGAACTCTCTCGAATGTACTCGTATGTACTTACCTATTCTATCGTTTTCGCGAGATACAATAGCGGCGCGACCTTCGAGAATGGACTAACAATAGGCGGGGGCAGTGACCCGTGAGCGAGCGAGCGGTAGGTACTTACACAAGTACATGCGAATTGGAGGGACCTACTTTCTATTGAGAATTCGAGATCTTTTGGTACGAATAGATAGTAGACCTATAGACTAACAATGCGTTTTGAGATCATTGCAATTAAGTAATAATTAACGGAGTAATTAACACTTTTATCTCCCGGTCGTAACAATAGTATAGGACAAGCTATGCCTAGTGTGTCGATTGTTCCAGGATATTATTTTTGGCGGACCTCTTGGTCTAGTGGTTAGACATCCTGGCTGCTACCCAATAGGTCGTGGATTCGATTCCCACTAATACTCCGGATGTTATTTATCTATTTAAGTATGTATTTACTAAAAAAAAACTGTGTAAGTATTATCACCAGTTGTCTAGTTTCCATAGCACAGGCTTGGTGGTAGGTGTGGACTGTCCCAGGATATTATATTATTATTTACAATTGTATTGTGGTACCAATAAAGATAAAGATTTTCTCTCATAAAGTACTATGCAATCAAAAGTCAGAACCATAAAACCATGTTCATAGTAGACACTCTTTCAGTGTGACAGTGTAAGTTTGGGGAATCTATATAATATTCCTGATATAATTTCCATATTACATTGTCAAAGACACATTGTCATTTACCTGATGGAATGACTCTAGTTCCTTGGAAGATGGGACGGCCCCTTGTGTGGGACGCAACTTGTGTCGATACACTCGCGCCGTCTCATCTTCCAGTAACATCGACTGAGGCTGGTGCTGCTGCACACAGCGCAGAGTACCTCAAATGCCGCAAATATGAATGTCTTGGAGTGGGTTACATATTTGAGGCGTTTGGGGTAGAGACGATGGGTCCGTGGGGGCCGGGAGCCCACCAGGTGTTCCAAAAAATTTCCGAACTCCTCGTAGGAACATCTGGAGACCGGAACGCTGGTTTTTATTTCGGTCAGCAGATTAGCATTGCCATCCAGCGTGGCAATGCTGCCAGCGTTCTGGGAACTTTGCCACCAAAGAGTGAGGACGATTTGTATATATTGTATAATTAATTTTATTTATTATTCCCTTGTTACTCCAGTTTTGTTTATTTTAGTTAATTAATTGATGTAATAAAATATAATATGTAAATAATGATCGACGGAAGGAAATATAATATTTTGGAAAATTATAGGTAAGTAGGTATATAATTACTAACTTACTTTTTTAATGTTTTTTTTTTTACTTACTACCAAAGTGTCAAGCAATCGTGCGGCCCGCCTAATAGTAAGCAGTCTCCGCAACCTATTGACACTTGTAACACCAGATGAATCACTAGCGCATTGCCAACCCTTAAGACATTAGATATTCAGTCTTTGTGTCTGGTAATTTTACGAGCTAGTTCTCTTCACACCGGAACACAGCAATGTTTACACACTGCTGCTTGGTGGTAGAATATCTGACACTGCGGTGGTACCTACCTGGACGGTTCCTTGCACAAAGTAAATAAAAGACAACAATAAGTGGTTTACTAGGTGGTAGGCACCTAGTAAACCACTTATTGTTGTCTTTTATTTACCCAAATACTACGAACTCAAGCATCTCCGCGAACAAAACAAAAAAAATAAGTACGTAACGTAAAAAATATATATATATAATAATATATAAACCGTATAAAAATATATAAACCGTAAAAGAAATTTTATTTCAATGTTTTTTTTATTTTGTTTCAAAATAATACTTTGGAATTAATACCAAGACATAAGTGCAGCCATTCGGTTGTCTGCTACAAAAAATATCAGGATACTTGTGGCTAGGAGGTAGGTCCTCCTTCGGTTCGGAGTCGCTGGACGTTTGGGGTGTGGGCCCTAGGACGTTCATTGAGTACTGCGGCGACTCTGAGGAGGACGGCGGTGACTCCGAGGAGGACGGTGGGGACTCCGAGGAGGACGACGGCGACTCCGAGGAGGACGCCCGCGACTCCGAGGAGGACGGCACGGTGACGGCGGAGTTGCGTTCCCCGTACCCGTGAGCACCGCCCGGGAACATACATACGCGTCCAATACAGAACCTTCTTTTTGAAGAAGAAGAAGAAGAAGAAAAAACTTTATTCATGGCCAACACAAATCAACATAAATTACTTAATTAAGTTAAGTTTGCCACGAATGGGTCCCAACTCAGCATAAAGCGGCTTGCACGCAAGCCGCACTGATCTTCCGTTGGAACCCCTGGTGACTCCACGAACCCTCCACCAAACACACACCCACTGCCCACTCAGCCAACATAAATAAAGAAAAAAAAATAATAATAATAACAAAACCAAAATGACTAAACAATGAAGTTACCGAACCAAAAGAAAACAATACATAATGGGCAATTTTAATTTGACACAAAATACATAAATAGGTACATGACAATAGGTACCATACCGTCAGTTGCACTTATCGACATCTGCGCCTGTGACAGATCAATCTGCCTATGCATTGTCTAAGTGGACTATAAACAAACACGTACACTATTTTTATCCGGTTAAAATAGAATTAAAACAAACATCTGTTTACTTAAAAATCTAGATAAAACTCAAGTTACATTGGCATTACGTCCGTAGTTAGATAATCACGACGCTAGAATATTCAAATTTTAAAGCAATTTAAACTTGTACAACGAGCCCCATAAATCCTTGTTTACTATAGAAAATCGACCCCCGAATGCCCATTTTGTCGCCAGAACGGAACATTTGTCTCGGAGAGGGGAAAGTGTGCTAAGTTAAGTATTGCAACGGCAAATTGTGTACTGAATAATAATGAAACGCGTTTGCTGGAGCCGCTTATACCAAACATTTTAGTAACAATAACAATGGAAAACGAAAACTTTAGTTACCTTTTAGTTAGTTAGGTAGTTTGTAAATATAATTGGACTCGGTAGTTGGCACTGCTGTCGATATGTCAACAATTTAAACTTACTGGAAATACATGAAAGAAGGAAACTGTCATGGACCTGTCCATGTAATCACTGTTCGGAAAAAGTACAGATTAAGCAGCAATAAATAGATGGATGTTCGTTAAGGGGCATTTAAACTGATAATCTCCGTGTTTCGAAGGGCAAGTGAAAAAAGGGAGTGATGGGGTGAGGGATAGTGAGAGAGATGGAGGAGTGAGAGGGAGCAAGGTGTGAGGGGCGAGAGAGAGAGGTAGAGGCGGTTCAGTGACAAAGAGAGGAGAGAGCATAAGATGGAGAGAGAAATAAATCAAGAGAGGATGGAGAAAGAGGGAGGAAAATGTAATAAAATCGCGGGCAGCTCTGCCCGCGATCTGCGCGGGTCAGCTAGTTCTGTTTATAATACCTAGATGTAAGAAGATTTATATGCTTAACGCCTATTTATTTCTGGCAATGGTAATTCTTTATTAAGTATAGGCCCCACAGAGGCACCTACACAACAATATTTTTTTACAAGCTTCCACCGGATCGTGAGGCGGCTGCTACTGAGATAAAATCCGGTAAGAAACTCAGCGGGCTTGTCTTTTTGGTCATGTTATTTTTTTTAATTAAATGAGATGAATCCCACATACCAATAGAATAAAAAAGATGGTAGGTCCGAAATCCTTCAAAGGTCTCCGGGAACTGTGGGGCTCGACCACAGTATGTGGGATTCTTACCTCCCCGGCTGTCGCGTCGGTACATGAAAAGGGACACCAGGGCTCTCTGGTGGAATCTGCACCAGGGGCACCTCAGTGCCTTGCCTTTGAGCCCGCCGAAGGGGGGCTCGTTGAAGCCCCCCGGGAATCAGCCATGGTGCTCACGGGGACGGGGGTCGAAACCCCACCGCTGTTCTCCTCGGAGTCATCGCCGTACCCAATGGACGTCCAAGGGCCTACACCCCGAACGTCCAGCAACTCCGAAGGTAATATAAAACAGCTAGACCAACCTCATGCTCGCCATCGAAAATTCTTTGCTTTTAGCAGCTTTGTGTGGTGGGTCACCCCCTTCCCTTCAATATGGTTAAGGGGAGTGAGGCTGCTGCTCAAGTCATACGAGTACTCGTGTGCTGATTCGACTATCGTTCTTTGTTTTTTTTTTATTTATTCTCTTATGATTCATTTATATTTACTCTTTTTTAACTTTTTTAATTGCCGATGGCAACACATTGGCACTGATAAAATAATTATATTTGTGAGAACCAAATATACTATGTTGAAAATACTCAGACCTGTTTATTCAGGAAATGCGTCTCAATAAATTTCAATATAGAGCAACTCGATACTGAAAATCGAATAATAACGAATAGACAAGATTCGTGGTAACGTTTAGCTCGATTTAATCGATTCCATAAATAAACTCCGGTAGGCTCAAATGGAATTCCAAAGAAGTTAAATTGGCTATTTTAGAATGTATGAACGAAAAATTATCATATTTCAGTTAGGTTCAGCAACTTCATCATCAGCCGGAAAACGTCCACTGTTGGTTATAAGCCTCCCCCTTAATGGGGGTGCAATAATCCCAATGCTTAGCAGGCGTCTTTGGGATAGTAATAATAATAATACCAGCCCTTGTTTATTTATGTCCCACTGCTGGGCACGGGCCTCCCCTCAAGATGAGGGGGCTTAGGCCATAGTCCACCACGCTGGCCAAGTGCGGGTTGGCGGACTTCACACGTCATTCGAGAGCTAGTTAAGCTTTCTCAGACATGCAGGTTTCCTCACGATGTTCCATCACCGAAAGTTAGTAACAATCGCACAAAGACGATTCGCACATGATTCATTGAAGAAATTAGAGGTGCGAGCCTGGGTTCGAACATGCGCACCTTGTTTCCAAGTCACTGAGCTGTTACCGCTTTTACCGCTGTCTTTGGGATCGCAGTGTCAAATTCAAAATTCTTTATTATGCATAGGCTTCATGGGGGTTCTTACTTATTGTAATAGTATACAACTACCACCGGATCGTAACGCGGCCTCCACTGAGAAGATCCGACCAGCAACTCAGCGGGCTGGTCTTTTTTCAATAATATATATATTTTTTAATTATTTTACAATATGTTATCTTAAAATGAACATGGACAAGACGAAGATCATGTCTAATGTCCATGTTGCACCCGTACCGGTAGTTGTTGGGAACGATACACTCGAAGTTGTTGACCACTACGTATACCTAGGACAAACTATCCAGTTAGGTCGATCCAACTTCGACAAAGAGGTCGCCCGAAGAATCCAACTCGGATGGGCAGCGTTCGGGAAACTACGCGATATCTTCTCGTCCGAAATACCACAGTGCCTGAAGACGAAGGTTTTTAACCAGTGTGTGTTGCCAGTGATGACATATGGTACTGAGACGTGGTCTCTAACGGCTGGCCTTTTAGAGAAGTTCAGAGTCACACAACGAGCCATGGAGAGAGCTATGCTCGGAGTTTCTTTGCGCGACAGAATCCGAAATGTGGAGATTCGCCGAAGAACCCAGGTCACCGACATAGCTCTCAGAATCTGCAAGTTGAAGTGGCAATGGACAGGCCACATCGCTCGAAGAACCGATAACCGTTGGGGAAGAAAGGTTCTCGAGTGGCGACCACGAACCGGAAGACGCAGCGTAGGCAGGCCTCCCACTAGGTGGACAGACGACATTGTGCGCGTCGCAGGTAACCGGTGGATGCAAATAGCCAATTGTCGTTCATTGTGGCGTTCTAAGGGGGAGGGCTATGTTCAGCAGTTGACGTCTTCCGGCTGATGATGATGTTATCTTAAACTATAAGCTTGTAAGAGTACAGCAGTTCAAGCCCACGCAGCTATCCTGGGGCAATTTGTTATAAAAACGTATACCTTGACCCGTAAAGGGATTTCAAATTCTGTGGAGAGGTGTGGAGTGTACAGCAAGATTGTGTTTGTTCCGAGTGTTACGAGAGTGTGTAGAAGACATATGTAACAGAAGACGCTGCTCTGCCCGTCTTCTGGTTTTCCCTTGTCGCCTCCTACGACACAGAACGGGAGGGTGTTATTCTTAACCGGACACCCCACATGTTTAACAACTTAAAACCACCTTCTATTGTTAGTGGCTATAAATTTTGGCCCGGTAACCATCGGAAAGCCATTCGGTTAATTTGGATTCATAGTGCATGCCCTAGCCCTACTCTGTTGCTGGCGTGTCGAAGAGGTCCTTTAGGTACGCAACGATTGCGTCAGCTTGGAGCTGTACATAATCATTTAGCACTGGATAGGGTACTTCCAGATGACTCAAACTACGTCTCTCAAGACGCATCCACACAATATTCATCCTCATGCTTCATTCATTTATTGCATTCCATAAACAATAACCTTTCCATAAATTCAAGCAAAACTGTTATAGTGCCACGAGAAAAAAAACATTTAGAGGGCCATATGGAACTAGAAATGTACGGCACCAAACTAAAATGGGCTACGGAAGTTAAATATCTGGGGGTAACTCTCGATAGGAAACTAACGTGGCATAGTCATGTTCAAAATATAACAAAAAAGGCCTTACATGTCTTAAATATGTGCCGTTCTGCCTTTGGCGCTCTTTCGAGACGTAGATTTGGTCAACTGGGTGGTAGTAGCCTATCCTACACCAGATGATTATGTACAGCTCCAGGCTGGCGCAATCGTTGCGTACCTGAGAGAATTCTTCGACACGCCAGCTACAGAGTTAGGGCTAGGGTATGCACAATGGACCCAACTGGGTCGAAGTGAGTTCCGGTGGTTTACCGGGCCCGATGCTTAGCCACCAACAATAGAATAGAATAGAAAGTTGAATAAAAGCCAATATTTGTTAAGAATGGAAACACTGGCTTAAAAAAAATATGGCACAGATTACACCACAACGTAAGCATGCTTACAAAAACATCGTCCATCCCTCTCGCACATAAAATAACAGTGTTGGCAATAAATCACACAGTCCAGGTGATACAAGACAGGGCGTGATGCGGGCTCCATCACTCACCAGAGATAACGGATTAACGCGAACCGCAATTATGTCACCGCTCCGTCTATGGGGGCCCTTGACAACTAAATAGTTCGCATTAAGTAATCACATTGCGTCAGTAAGTATGGATAAGTAATATTAAAAAATATACGGGGTGTAAGGGACCTCGTACCGAAAAGCGATACCAGGGATCCAGTACATGATTCTGAACATTCTAGTGTTGAAATTTTTATCGGCAATTCATGAATCTCCAAAAAAAAATGCCGCTTTTTTTAATAAAATTAGGATAACATCATAATTGGTATAGTAACAATAAAGCCTAATTTCAATTTTTAAACAACAAATTACTTATTTGTGCAAAATTAGCAATTATCAGCAGCCGTAAAGTCCACTGCTGAACAAAAGAAGAGAGGGGTTGCCATAATCTCAACGTTTGGCTTGATTGAAATTAGCAATGTAATTTTAAAAATAAATATTATTCCGCACGAATTCATTACATGCTAAAAATTTAACAAGTTAGGTATTTGTCATTTTCCATATAAATGGTTTCTGTAATGTTGTAACGGACGATATGAGAAATCTTATATAAAAGTTTTCGGTACGTAGTCCCTTACACCCTGTATATAAACTGTTTTTCTTTACAGAAACAAATTTGGAACGACAAATTAAAGAACATATTCAACACGTTTTTTGTTTTTTTTTTCGCCGGGGTAACTTTCAAAAGGTCCGTGGGGGTCAACCGGGGTATGTGGGATTCTTACCCAGTAAAACTCTCGCGGCTGTCGCATCGGCACATGAGGGAGGACACCAGGGCTTTCCGGTGGGATCTGCATCAGTGAAACCTTACCTTTGAGGTATAGCCCACCGTCGTATTGTAGCCCCCCGGGAACCAGACACGGTGCTCACGGGGACGGGGGTCACAACCCGGTCGCCATCCTCCTCGGAGTCGCAGCCGTACTCAATAGATGTCCTTGGGTCCACACCCCGATCACAAAATATAAAGAGTATTTTGTGCCCCCAACGTTCAGCGACTCCGAAGGTACCTTCAACCGTCTTGTCCGGTGAAGCTGTAATGGCCATCTGCGGCCAACAGTACTACTCATACAAAAAAAAAAAAAAAAAACCTTCAACCGTACTTATTGTCTTGGGCTGGCCACCGGTCGGCCATGACCGTGATGTTGTTCCGAATTTGACCTTGTAAAGAAAATACAGGGCATAGGTTTATACTTATACTTTTTGAAGATGGGGTTTTATGAATAGAACCATTTATCCCATGTCATTCCTACAATCATAATAATAAAATCTTAAAACTCTTCAAGTCATTTATCGCAAAGAAATAATATACATACACACATAATCACCCGGAAGACTTAAGAAAGAATATTGACCTTCCCCTTGGATACCACAATGAACGACATTGTCATTAGAATTGGTATTTGCATCCACCTACCACCCAGTTGCTTGCGATTTGTACAATGTCTTCCGTTCAGTAAGAGGCCTACCTCTTCTGCGTTTGTGGTCGCAACTCTCTTCCCCATCGGTTGTCGGTCGGATCTTCGAGCTATGTGGCCTGCCCACTGCCACTTCAAGTTGCAAATCTTGAGAGCTATATCAGTGAGTCTTGTTCTAAGGGGAATTACCTAATTACGGATATTACCGCGCAAATAAACTCCGAACATAACTCGTTGTGTGGCTAAGCTTATTTAATAGGACTACCTACGTCTCAGTATGTCATCACTGGCGACACACAGTGACTTACGACCCTTATCTTGTGCCACTGCGGTATTTCCAATCAGATGATGATATCACGCAAACGCTTTGTACCTACTCGACAAAAAAATAACCTTTCAGCTGGTTCAGTTGGATAAATAAATAATTAAATGCGCATATTGTTATGTATCACAATTGATAATGAATATCGTATACATTAAAACAAACATGACTGTTAAACGGTGCCATTCTACCTTTGTTTGTGACAGTGTTTAGTCGTGTCAATATGAACGCCTTATTACTGAGTCTGTTTTTATTTGGATTGTGTTGTGGTGATGATAGTGATTGTGAGTATATTTTTTATAGTCATCATTTTTATTTGAATTATGTTGAAGTGATGATAATAATATAATATCCTGGGACAATTCACACACGGTCATCTGATCCCAAACTAGGCAGAGCCTGTACTATGGAAACCAGACAACTGATACCAATTCTTATGTACTTTTTAATGTTGTAAATACATACTTATATAGATAAAACACCCAGACACTTGGTGGGAATCGAACCCACGACCTGTTGGTTAGCAGACAGGTTCACTAACCACTAGACCAACGGGCCCGTATAATGATCAAAGATATTTGGTGGGTTCGATTCCCACCAAGTGTCAGGGTGTTATTTATCTATTTAATTATGTATTTACACAAAAAAATTATTTATGTAATGATAAAAATAAAATAATAATATCTTGGGATAATCCACACACAGAGCAGAGTAGTCAGAGCCTGTACTATGGAAACCAGACAACTGATACTAATATACTTTTTTTTGTAAATACATACTTAAATATATAAATAACACCCAGACACTTGGTGGGAATCGAACCCACGACCCATCGGGTAGCAGCCAGGGTGTCTAACAACTAGATCAACGGGCCCGTCAAAGTTTAAGTTGTCTATTTAAAGTATTAGTATAAGTTGTCTAATTTCCATAGTACAGTCTCTGCCTAGATTGGGAAACGAATGACCGTCTGTGGATATTGTCCCAAGATATTATTATTAACTAGCTGACCCACGCAGCTCCGCCTGCGCTATTTTTACGTTAAACAAAACTTTTAATAACAGACATTCGCATCGAATGCATAACCTCCTTTTTATAGTCGGTTAAAAACGGGGACCCACTTTTTACTTGCTCTCCGAAGCACAGACCCGTTTAGTTCAAATGGTGTTAAACATGGTGGTCAATCTATAACATTTGAAATGAATGTTGAAACGAAAAATATTAAGAAACCTGTATGGTTCGAAAATAGAAGAGATTTTAGTGCCGAAAACATAAAAAAATTTATTGATTGTATCTCATCATTAACGTTTTCCGATCTGCTAAAGACAGAAGATATTGACGTAGCATTTAACTCATTCCATGATACACTGACACTTTTTTTTAATCTTTGTTTTCCAGTATTAAAAATAAAAGTCACAAACAAACCAACAAAGAATAAATGGTTATCCCGAGGTATAAAAAGGTGTTGTACTAATAATCGACGACTATATTTGAAATATCGTTTAACATCAACTAATAAGCATTTACATAAAATCAGATATCAAAAATATAATAGGATTTTAAAAAGATGCATTCACAATGCGCAGAAATTAGTCAATAGTCGTTTCTTACTTAAATCTAATAACCAATGTAAGGCGGCTTGGAAAATAATAAAATCCCATAGTAGTGATGTAGGAAACTCTCCAGAAATAACAAAACTAAATATTGACTATCATGAATACACACAACCAGTAGAGATAGCTGAAAAATTTAATAATTTCTTTATAAACCAGATTAACATAACTGCGAATCCTGACAAGAAAATAAACATAAAATACCCATATTTGACACACTCACCTAACACAATATTTCTGACCCCAGTAAATGATACTGATGTAATAAGAATAATAATGTCATTAAAACCCACGAATGCAACTGGATTTGATGAAATAAATACAAAGATCTTGAAACTTTGTTCCAAAATATTGGCAAGACCTTTAAGTAACTTGATCAACTTGTCATTTCAACAAGGTATGTTCCCCTCAAGACTGAAACATTCGATTGTTAAGCCAGTTTTTAAAAAAGGTGATAGAACGATCATGAATAATTATCGTCCCATAGCCCTTATTCCGATTATTTCAAAGATCTTTGAGAAAGCCATGCACTTAAGAATGACTGACTACTTAAATAAACATGATATTTTGAAAGAAGAACAGTTTGGATTTATGAAACAAAAATCAACAACTCTGGCCAGCTTTGCTCTTATCAAACTGGTAACTGAGTGCCTAAACAAAAAAATACCTATAACTGCTATACTTTTAGATATGTCCAAAGCATTTGACTTCGTAAACCATGACTTGCTATTAAAAAAATTAGAATACTATGGTATAAGAGGTGTTGCGTTAAATTGGTTGGAAAGCTATCTTAAGAATCGTCAACAATGTCAAGTCAAGTCAAAAAAGTCAAAAATAGTTTATTTCAAATAGGCTTAACGCTAGCACTTTTGAAAGGTCATGTATTTTTTTTATTTTATTTTTTAAAAAGCTACCACCGGATCACAACGCGGCCTCAACTGAGAAGATCCGGCAAGAAACTCAGCGGGCTTGTCATTTTATCACTTTTTTTTTTTTAAACAGTGTGTCATGTTACAGTTAGATCAGAGCGACAGTGTGTCTTGCCGTTCAAAAGATCAAATAATACAGGGAAAAAAATAATAAAATACGACGAAAGTAGGTACAACAAACTAAAAAGCCAAAGGGATAGTAGTCGGACCAGTCCCCCCAAGCAGCACCCGCGCACGAGTTGACTCGAGCAGCAGCCATCACTCCCCTCAACCATATTGGAGGGAAGGGGGTGACCCGCCACACGAAGCCGCCACAAGCAAAGACCTTTCGATGGCGAGCATGACCAATCTAATATCACAGTGGCACACGTCTAACATTTAACTTCTGCTGTTAAGCAGTGCCTCGTCAGGCAAGACACAAAGCACTTTAACATATTATTGATGTCATCAATTAATTGACTAGTGCAGCAGCCATCAGTTATCCAACACTTTATATGGTGTTACAAATTGTAAGCCTTAAAATTCAAAGCTTGCATGAGTCAGGCAGTTCAAGCCCACGCAGCTTTATCCTCTAGGTAATCCGAGATTTTATAATAAGCCTTTTTCGACAATCGGCTTTTTATCAAAGGTTTAAATTTATTCAGTGGAAGATCTCGGATATCCTGTGGCAGTTTGTTATAGAAGCGTATACTTTGACCCATAAAAGATTTGCCTGTTCTGTGGAGACGGGTGGAATGCAAAACAAGATCGTGTTTGTTCCGGGTATTAACACCATGAATATCACTATATTTTTTAAAAGATCCAATATTTTTCTGAACATAAACTAAATTTTCAAATATGAATTGTGAAACAACCGTTAGAATATCTATTTCTTTGAATTTTTCTCTAAGTGAATCGGTAGGAGCCAGATTATAAATGGCTCTCACAGCTCTTTTCTGCAGAATAAAAATGGCATTAAGTTCTGCAGAAGATCCCCACAGTAATATACCATAAGACATAATACTGTGGAAATAGCTGAAATAGACAATTCTAGCGGTTTCAACATCAGTTAAGCGTCTAATTTTTTTCACTGCATAAGCCGCGGAACTTAGTCTACCTGACAGTTTCTCAATTTGTGGGCCCCATTGTAGCTTAGCGTCTATTGTTATACCAAGAAACACAGTCGAAACCTCAAGGTCCAACGATGCTCCATTAATTTCCACATTGGTAGCCACCGGTCTTACATTAGGTGTTACAAATTTTATACACTTAGTTTTGCTCTCATTCAGTTTTAAATTGTTAATATTGAACCAGTGGACGACTTTAGAGAGGACGTTGTTCACTTCGTCATAATCATGGAGTTTACGCTTAACTTTAAATAAAAGAGAGGTATCATCCGCGAACAATACAACATTAAGTTTATCCCCCACGAAGTAGGGTAAATCATTAATGTATATTAAAAACAGAAATGGGCCTAATATTGAACCTTGAGGGACGCCTAAGGAAACCACAGATCCTGGGGATCTCTTACCATTTATATCAACCTTCTGAATTCTATTATTCAAATATGAAGTCAGAAGGTCTAAAGCTCTGTTCCTCAAACCAGAAAAGTGTAGAAATAACAAGACATGATGGATTAAAGAAAAATGTATATAGGTCCCCATATTACGAAAACAGACAAGGTGTCCCTCAAGGCAGCATATTAGGGCCCTTGCTCTTCCTATTATACATTAACGATCTACCTGACATAATTCCACATAGATGTATCCTTTATGCTGATGATACTACAATTTGTATAGAAAATAATAAAAATGATACGACATATAATTATGAAAAGGACATTAATGACACACTATTAAATACTATAAAATGGCTAGAACTAAATGACTTACAAATAAACATCAGCAAAACTAAAATGATACAGTTTAATACATATAACAGTAGAAATATTAATTTAAACATAAGATATAGCGGCAACGACGTAGAACAGGTAAAAGATACAGAATTTTTAGGTATAACAATAGACCAACATTGCAACTGGAAAGCACACATTAAAAAAATTTGCCTAAAAATAGACAGGTTTGTATATGTACTGAGTAGGCTAAGAAAAGTAGCAACAGAATCTGCAACCTTATGCGCTTACCACGGATACGTGTCATCAGTCCTACGTTACGGTATTATTATATGGGGCAATTCAACTGAGGTGATCAGAGCGTTTCGAGCACAAAAAAAATGTATTAGAGCAATATGTGGAGCACACCCATTAGATAGCTGCGTTCCTTTGTTTAAAAAATACAATATATTACCTCTTCCATCATTATATATATTTGAAATTTGTTTGTTTGTATACAAAAATAAAAAAATGTTTAAAAAACATAATGACGTAGTCACCAGGCCAAATAGAAGAAGGGTACATACGTTGAATATACCTAAGCAGAGAATAGCCCTCTTTTCTAATAATGTGTACTGCATGTCAATAAAAATATATAATAAATTGCCTGATGAATTCAAACACTTAGATTTAAGGACATTTAAAGATAAATTATTTAATTTTTTACTACAGAAATGTTATTATTGTACAAAGGATTTTCTTGAGGATAAATTTTGACTGATGATTATACATTATTTGATATCAATTAAATTTAAATAATAACTAGTTGACATTTGTTATAATAATAATACCTTATGTGAATATTTGTACGCTGGCGACAGCAGAATATTATGGACTTTATATCTACCTACTTATCACCAATGTAAACAATATTCTGACAAATAAATTTATTCTATTCTATTCTATTCTATAACGGTCACCCATCTATTTAATGACCTTACCAAACGTTGCTTAACCCGATCGATTACAAAACCTTGATAATAACTCTCTATGAGTGTTCCCTTACTAATATTTATTATATTATAAAGAAAAATTTATAAAATCGGACCAAGCGTATAACCAAGTACCCATTTTGACTTTAATCCCCTCTCCCAAAAGAACCGTGCTAGATTACGGGATAAAAAGTATCCTATGTCCTACTTCGTAGTAAGATCTCAAATCATGCCAAGTTTCATTTGAATCCATTCAGTAGTTTCGGCGTGATGCTCAGCCGTGATACAGACAGACAGACAGACAGACAGACAGACAGACAGACAAAAATTAAAAAAATTACATTTTCCGCCTCAGTATCGGTTATGGAATGCCCTCCAAATATAATTTTCAAAATATCTTCAATGTACAGAATTGGACCTGTTACAGTTTTATTATAAGTATAGATATAGATATAGATGATCGTGAGTATATTTTTCATAATCGTCATTTTTATTTCATTTACTAGCTGACCCGCGCAGCTCCGCCCGCTCTTTTATTACATTTTGTTCGTCTCTCTTTCCCTCCCACTTCGGTCCTCGTCACACTCCCCCTCTTCCTCTCCCCGTTGTCCCTTTTCTGAATCCTCTCCCTCTCTCTTCTCCCGACTTGCTCCACCTAACTAATTTCAGCCAATACAATACACTACTTGGGGAGTTTCATTAAAATTTCATTATCCCCCCCCCCCCAGAGCCCTGACCTTGAAGCGTTTTTTGGGAGCGCTATTCATTGTGTGTAGTGTGAATTGTACTTGTACATTTTATTGCGTTAGATTAGACCATTTCGAGTCATTTTAGGTCTTTTACCTAAGTAAAAATTTAGCAATTTCGTATTCTCAATTTCTACCTACCTATACAAATGTAGCTTTGGTGGTGCAGCGGACCACCAAGGCGCTGGCTTTTAAGCTCGGGATTTACAGATTTTAACTTAACAAAGATATAATGTCATATTGCTATCAGCAAAGTACTTAGAACAATACAGAAATCTAATGAAAATGGGTGTATCGGACCGGCTTACCCCTTACAAAAATTGACCCTTCGCCACTGTCATATCTTATGCAAACTAAATGTCTATGATATAGCATCCCTATTGTATATAGCGTAATAATACATATCTTAATGATTAACTGATCAGTCTATAACTACCCTATTCATATACAACATATGTAATGGTAATATGTGCAAGTAATGTTTCACTGCTTAGCCCCTATGAAACATAGCGTGATGTTTTATATACCAATTTACTTCTACACAACACATCAGTGAAAGTCCTATCAAAATCCATCCACGGGTTTTCAAATGATACCTGGACTAACAGAACGACAGACAGACAGACAATAATTCCAAAAAAAATTGTTTTGGCCTCTATGTCGATAGTATAGTATCCCCACATAGAAATTTTGGAAAAATATTCAATGTACAGAAAAAGTGCTCTCTGAGTTTTATTATAGTATATAGAAGATGTTGTGGTGATGATAAGAATTGTGAGTATATTTGTTTTTTCGCTCGATAATGTTGCATTATGTGTCATATAAATATGACATAAAGCACCTCATTATAGCCCTATAGTCACAGATTAATACTATAGTCTAGCCGAGTAATAATTTTGTACTAAACTCCCTGGGGTAATAATGTGATTTGTATTTCGAATGTCCTATCAACACTTTTACCACAGGTATAATACCACACCATAAATGGTTATGGTCCATGGGGACCTGCACGAAAAAAAAAAACATTTGAAAATGGAACCGGACGCGACGAGCAGAACCCAGTGTTCTAGAAAGGAAATCGCTGCAAATCACTGTTGACATTATTTTAATTCTAGCAGTATTTGTATTTTATTACCTCGCTGTAGGTCTGAAAAGTAGTGTATTCTACTCGGGGATAAAGGTGTATTTGTCTTGGGCGAGCTTGAATCTTTCGCTGTACTCAGGATTCTAGTATTAACACTGTACACCCTCGCTGCGCTCGGGAGTTACTAGAAGCCTTCGTTATGCTCGCGATTCAATTTCCCGCGACATAAGACACTTCTTTATCCCCTTGTTGAATAAACTACTATTATAATCGTAATTTTACTAAATAGTAAGAATCTGTTACTGGCAATATGGTAGGATATCTATATATATTTTAAATAATACATGTGCTGTTGATTCTATGATTAATAAAGGAAAAAAAAAATAAAAAAAATTATTGCTAGGTCCCTTGGGCAGGGGAAGGTTACATATTAATTGGCCAAGAAGCAATGTGTAAACATTACTGTTCACAATGTAAATGCCACTGTAGATGTCATTGATGTATGCTATTTTGATTTTTATGTATATTTGGTAGGTACCAAATACACATAAAAAAATCATAAATGTCTGTCGAGTCGTTTCGGGGGAATGCGACTACAAACGCCGTGACACAAGATTTTTATATATAAGAAGAAAGCTTAGAGGAGATACCACTGGAGTTAGTATCGCGTCGATTCCCAGAACCAATTTTTCGTGGCACTTTTGGGGGGTGCGGGAGGCGAAGTAAACACACACAGATACAATTTCACGCATACCTACACTATAATAAACTCGCAACACATTCAAAAAGATACGCACACAAATAAAGAATGACCTGACCATATGAACAAAATTTGGCAGAGGGGTTAGCGCATCATGATCTCTCCAGTAGTATCTCCTCTAAGGAAGAAAGATAAGAAGAAGAAGAAGATGGTTGACGTACTGCAGTAGAGGGCAGAGCAATAAGGAGCGTGGTCTATTCGACCAGTGACTTGAAAAAAAAAACTTGGTCTAGTTCCATTCCTAGTACGCGAACTATTTGGGGTGTGGGCTCTTGAAGTCCATATAGTACGGCGGTGACTCCAAGAAGAAACGGCGGCGGGGTTGTGTTCCCGGGAGGCTCCAAAGCAAGGATCCAGATCCAGATCTCCCCTTTTATGTGCAGCATTTTTTGCGACAGCCACCCGGGTTTTAGTGGATATGAATCCCACATACCCCGGTTGAACCTCACAGGGTCTCGAGAACCTACTGAAGGTATCCCTCGCGATACCGAATAAAAGGTCATGCACATTATTATATACTTCTCAGAAGCAGTTTCGTACTGTGCCATTTGTGTATCGATTTCAAAGAATTCTGTAAAATAATCGGTTGTAAGGCCCACAATATATGAGTTCTGTAAAGTAATCGATTGCAATGCCAACCAATATAGAAGTGGTGTGGTTACACCATTGTTTGCTCATACATACGCCAAGATTGTAATCATTACTCAATCGATTCCGCATGCTCTTTTCAGTCATTGTCACACAAAACTCAATTGTTTATTTGCTTCCGCATAAATTATTTGTCATACGATTTCCGCCCCACCTACTACATAACAAAAGTCCACAATTTGAAAACATCATTTTCCAGATGACATTTAAATTGGTATTCAACAAAATGTTTTAAAGACGCGACATCACTGTGTGAGTATTAATTTAGGTTACTTCGATAATTAATTAGTCTATTGCAGAATGTTTAGCTGTAGTGAATACTATCTATGCGGGCGGGGCAACAACGAACGAAGGCCATAGTTCGGTGTTGTTTGAGTTCATTGATCGTTATTCAACTTAGCTCACAGACTCGTTTATAGTATTCTAGCCAATGATACAATAGATATGATACGCACGAAAAACAAAGATACGAAAAAGACGCAACTGAAGCCGTGTTGTGAACCGCGGGCCTAAAAAGTCCACATTAAGTATTTAATCTAAAAGGAATTCGTATTTTGGTTTATACGCAAATGGTCTCCGCTTCTCATAATTTCAACTCGACTTCGCAAATGGTCCACTTCGCAGAATGTCTACTTTTATAATTAGTGCAGACTTTTTTTCATTTACAGCAGATTCTTCGCAATACATACCTGTATTTTTTGAATAATTATCACACATTTTAGGTCAATCATACTCAATTGATTTATTAGCACTAATGAGCAGACACATATTTGGTGTTAATGCTGTCATACGAATAAAAATTAAACCGGAACTTACTCATATTATGATTCACCGAAAGTTGCCTTTTCAGACCTGCCGGTGGTAGTTTTTTTATTGTTGTTTTTAAGATAAAGTATGACTGAAATGACTGGCCTAATAGGTTTTTTTTTAATTTAATTTTTATGTGTCTAAAATCATTCATATGACCAATATTGTTGTTTTTGGAAGTAAAAAAAATTGGGGCCTTTGTTCAGCTATGGATGATGATATAAATTTCTGTCTTCTGTAGTTCGAACCATAGACTCCATAAGGCAAGAGGCACCGTGTTCATCCGCTGGTGGAATTTGTACTATCGCTGCTGACTGCCCTGAAGGACAATTGACGGAGCAACGAGGCCTGTGCCCCATGCAACGCAGTCTTGGCATTGAATGCTGTTATGGAAGTAAGTTTTTCAACCTGAAGGTTAAGGAAAGACCGGAATAGGTACAGTATATTTATCTAAACTTTGAGATAGGAAGTAATATGAAGAGGATAATACCTCCTCTAAAATATCGAAATAATTATATTGATGAACGATTGAAGTTATTTTAGCTTACAATAATTAATTTGTTACCGTATAAGTTTGGCAATACAAAGAGGTAACGCGGCTGCGTGTGCGGTGTACAACACTGGGATGTATAAAAGACTGGCTGTCTTTTATCCATCCCAGTGTTGTACACCAAAAGTTACATGTAAATTGAACAATACGTATTGTTTTGTAGTTGGATATTTTGTTGTTATTTGTTGCCAACTTTCTCTGAGTATTAAGCAATTAACCATCTTATTACGAAAATCAGTTTAAACAAGAACCTAGGTTTAGACTCAGGTTTAAGAAACGATTTCCTGAGTCTGTTAAACTGATTTTCGTAATAAGACGGAGAGAGTTTAACTCTTGGCCGTCAGGGTCCGGGTAGGAATAGCACGCACCCATCACCTCCAGTTAGGTGTCGTAAGAGGCGACTAAGGGAAGACAGGAAGCCGGGCCGGCTGGCCAGTAGCGACTTATTATTGCAATACCTACCACTTATACCAGATGCCTGCTGAGCAAGCCTTTGTTCATAGTCCTTTTGGGTAATAGTCTTTTCTAATAATGAGAGAAGAATAATTTTCAAATTCGGATTAGTAGTAGGTACCGAAGATTAACCCGAACATCCAAACTCATAAACATTACCTCTTTATAATATTAGTATAGATAATATAGATATGTTCTTGTCTATATGGTATATATTTATCCAGGATGGCCGTTATAATCTATGTATGTATTCCAGTATCTGTAAAGGAGACGCGTTGTCGGAAGCATGGTGGTGAATGTATACCAAATTCCAACTTTTGCGCCGCATTCCTGGTCTATCAAGAAGCCACTGATTGCTCGGAGAACTATAAATGCTGTATCTTGGTTTAATAAATTATCTTAGTTTTGGAAGCATTTCATTTCACCCCAGACCAGCCTGGTGGTCTATTCCACTTTGATCACCTGGGTGATATCACCTGGGTGATTAAAGTGGAACAATTTATTCCACTTTGATCACCTCGGAATCAAATCACCTGGGTGATTTGAGCTGGGTGATTTGAGTGGAATTAATTAGTGGACTTTGATCACCTAGGAAACAAATCACCTGGGTGATTTGAGCTGGGTGATTTGAGTGGAATAAATTAGTGGACTTTGATCACCTAGGAATCAAATCACCTGGGTGATTTGAGCTGGGTGATTTGAGTGGAATAAATTAGTGGACTTTGATCACCTCGGAATCAAATCACCTGAGTGAACAGTGGCGACTACTATTTTTATTTTTCATTTTGTGTCTTTAAATCACCTACATTTGGATTTACAAAATTCAATGTTTAAGCATCGGTACCGACTTTTTATAAGTTTATCCTCACTAGCTAGTTCGCGCAGTTTCGCTTGCGGTTAATTAGTACTTATAGATTGTTTTATAGGTTTCAAACAATCATTAGTAACGCATCCTGACGAAGGTTACCGCATAATCTTTAACCGACTTCAAAAAAGGAGGGGTCTCAATTCTTCTGTATATACATTTTATTTCTATGTATGTTCGCGCATAACTCTGGCAATTATGAACCAATTTGGAAAATTCTTACTACTTACAAATAAGTAGTTTCTGAAAAAACAAGAACAGCGATTAAGAAAAAAATGGAGGAATGAATAAACAAAGAATCATCGAAATCGGTTCATATTTGTCAGAGAAATGTAAAGGAGAACATCAGTTTTATGGTTTTTACCAGATAAATTCCGCCACATCATTCATGGTCCTCCAGGAAGTTCTTATCCGGTTAAATTCATACAGGTTCATTACAGTGGTTTCTTCTTTCGAATAAAAAAAGAATTATTGAAATTGGTAAATATTTGCCAGAGTTATGACCATTTTTGTCCTTAAAAAGCGACATAAAGTCATCTATATAGGCTTTCCTGCAGCTTTCCTGCGCAGTTAACATTCTTGTTTTTTCAGGAACTACTTATTACTAAGCAATAATTTTTTATGGGACCCAATTAACGGATTAAGGAATGGATGGAAGAAAGATTTTTTCAAATCGGTTCATAATTGCCCGAGTTATGCGCGAACATACATAGAAAAAATATATATATATATACAGACGAATTGAGAACCTCCTCCTTTTTTGAAGTCGGTTAAAAATACGCAATGCACTTGCAGTACATGCGTACTAAGAAGGTGTGTCCACACAGAACAAAATAAATACGTATACTTTTAATTTTTTGTTCTATGATTGTCCAATGTGATTGTGATATGTCTCAAAAACTAATATTTGTTAATTAACATTTTAAATATTTTTATAATAATAAATTGGCTGTTGCACTATTTGACTTTGAATATTTCCATTATACTTAATTCTGAAAGCAGGTGATTTAGACACAAAATGAAAAATAAAAATAGTAGTCGCCACTGTTCACCCAGGTGATTTGATTCCGAGGTGATCAAAGTCCACTAATTTATTCCACTCAAATCACCCAGCTCAAATCACCCAGGTGATTTGTTTCCTAGGTGATCAAAGTCCACTAATTTATTCCACTCAAATCACCCAGCTCAAATCACCCAGGTGATTTGTTTCCTAGGTGATCAAAGTGGAATAATTAATTCCACTCAAATCACCCAGCTCAAATCACCCAGGTGATTTGATTCCGAGGTGATCAAAGTGGAATAAATTGTTCCACTTTAATCACCCAGGTGATATCACCCAGGTGATCAAAGTGGAATAGACCAGCCTGGTGACACCGTCGCTATATTCCCAGTCGAAATTGTGTATTTGATTCAACTTCTTCTTTCACCTTCTTTACTAGATAGTAGGTTCCTTTTGCAAGGAACCGTCCAGGTAGGTATTCCTACAGTATCATATATGCTGCCGCCAAACAACAGTGTATAAACATTGCTGTGTTCCGGTTTGAAGAGCACTGTATCTGGTAAATTACCGGACACAGATTAAATATCTTAAGAGTTGGCAACGCGCTAGTGATTATTCTGTTGTTGCTAGCGTCTATGGACTGCGGTGACTGCTTACCATCTGGCGGGCCGCACGATTGCTTGCTACCTTAGTAGTATAAAAAAAGACAAGCAAGGCGTTCAGACATGCCTATCTAACAGCAAGTCGTTCGCCTGGAGCGAGTCACGCCTGTCTTCAAACAGATGCTCTGCACTGCCACTCGTCACCCGAGACATCATTATTAAGTCTCTTGTGTCTGAATATTTTAGCAATCAGTGCCATATTTTGGATGAAATTTAACAGGTGACTGTTTATCTAGCTAAGCACATATTATATCGATGGCGATTTGTAGCCCCCGTGGCGCAGTAGGCGCCGCTTGCTTTGCGAACTGGAGGTCGTGGGCTCGAATCCTGTTGAAGCCAACAACTTTGTGTAGTTATTCCTTACTGGCTAGTACAATGCAGGCTGACCAACTGATTATCTGTGAAGTAAGATGATCCATGCGTCGGATGGGCATTTAAAAGTCGGTCCCACGCCTAACCTCTCCCCGGTCGTGTCGGTCTTCCGTCCCATCGGATTGTGAGAGGTATAAAGGAAGATAGAGTGCACTTGTGTCTACGCAAGCGATTGGGCACTATAATACCTCCCGCGAAGATGGCTGATCTTGTGAAAGATTGGCCGCTGTGGTCGTATCGGCCAGGAGGACATTGTTTTTTATTTATTTTATCGATGCGGTTAATAAACATCGTCATGAAATGCTCTGAGCGTTAATTTGATAATAAATCCAACACAGCATACCACTGCAAATCATGAACATATTTTTGCTCTTTTTGCTTAGAATAAGAAGAGCAATAAGATCTGAGGGTATGACGAAATTATTATAGATTACAATGTTTTCTTTGGCGAGAGGCATTGCAGCAAAACTTTTCGTTTGATATCAAAAGGACGATCAAGCAAAATAACAAAACCTTTTTTTTTTATTGACGCGGGGGAAATCTTCCATAGATCCCCGGGAGCTGTGGAGCTCGACCGGGGTATGTGGGATTCTTACCCACTAAAACCCCCGCGGCTGTCGCATAGGCACATGAGAGGGGTCTCTCCGGTGGGATCTGCACCAGGGGCCCCTCAGTGCCTTGCCTTTGAGCCCGCCGCCGGGGGGCGCATTGTAGCCCCCCGGGAACCTGACACGGTACTCACGGGGACGGGGGTCGCAACCCCGCCGCCGTCCTTCTTGGAGTCGCCGCCGTACTCAATGGGTGTTCAAAGGGCCCACACCCCGAACGTCCAGCAACTCCGAAGAAAATAACGAAACCTTAGGACATCCTAATGTTTTAGTGCCTGAAAAGAATTACCATCAACTTCATTAGCAACGTCCACTGCTGAACCTGAAGGCGGCCCCCTTAGAATGGAGGGTGCACCATAATCCCTACGCTTAGTAGCCATCTTGGGATATATAGAATACCGCATTCAAAACGTCATATTGGTAAAATTTAAAAAAAACAGTTATGTGTTTAGTTGAAACATTCATGTAAATATGTAGTTTTATTCTACTGTGTGTGTATATATTTGCTTGGGATATATAGGTGTAAGATAATATTATATGATATTAAAACATGAGAACATTCATTTTTTAATTTCCAATTATACCATCCCATTATCTTGTTCAAAAAATAAACGCCAGTTAATATAAATGACAGTCTTAATTAGAAGACCCATTTTCACAAAATTCTCGTTATTATGCGAACATAATTTTCTTTCAAGTAGATAGCAAAACACCATAAGATTTTCACTCTAAAAACAGCTTTAATTCCGTGCCAAAATTTTGTACAAACGAAATTCACAAGCTGACAAAAATAATTGTTTCGCCATAATAACGGCTTCTTTGATGACACTTCAATGGCGTTCTATGAAACACAATGTTATTCGTGCTGAAATATCGAGAAATCTTAATTAGACAACTTTAAACATCGCGTCAAAAACATATTTTTCTAGGAAATACAAAGTTAATTAAAATGAATTAATATCAATGTTTGTACTTATAAGAGGTAAGAGAAAATAATACTTCATAGTAATTCACCTAATAATACTTCATAGTAGTTCAACCTTGTGCAAGAAAAAGTTCGGGTTCGGCCGAACACCCGTCTGAGTCGCTGGGACCCAAATCATTGCTGGGACCCAAATCTTTTATTTACATACGCTTCAAATGAGTGTCGGTAGTCTGTCAGTTGAATGGTTTTACACTTTTTGTATTATACAAATTTTATAAAACCAGTAGTGGCGTGTCAGTGGCTTGTCACCTGGGCCCCAAGGCTACTACTTTTAATAATAAAATGATATACAATTGCTATTGAAATTAAACTACTTTTACGGATTTTATCGCGGTTTATTTATTGTTTTTACTATCCCGACGTTTCGAATGCTTTGCAGCACCAATGGTCACGGGAGGACTGAGATGTTGAACGTCCTTATGTCACAATTATGCCGGTGTACCCTCAGGTCTTCTTAGTTATTATTGTTGGTCCGATCTACGCAGTAAGATCTGCACGGCCTCAAGATACTGTAAGCTCTTACTGCGTAGATCGGACCAACAATAATAACTAAGAAGACCTGAGGGTACACTGGCATAATTGTGACATAAGGACGTTCAACATCTCAGTCCTCCCGTGACCATTGGTGCTGCAAAGCATTCGAAACGTCGGGATAGTAAAATCAATAAATAAACCGCGATAAAATCCGTAAAAGTAGTTTAATTTCAATGTGTAATATTCGCGTAAGTAAAAGACAACATTATACAATTGCTATTTCAGCGAGATACTATTGAGGCTTAAAACCATAATGGCGTCTTAGTAATGTGACACCACTAGTTATCGTTGTTTTAGCAGAATACCGAAATTGTCACAATGGAGTCTCAATAGTGTGTCGCTGGAAAGGCAATTGTATGCTATTTTAATATAACTACCAGACTGGCCCTGGACGTTTGGAGTGTAGGCCCTAAGACGTCCATTGAGTACGGCGGCGACTTCCGACGAGGACGGGGCGGCGGGATTGCGACCCCGTCGCCTTGAGCACCATGTCCGGTTCCTGGATGGCTATAAAGCTCAAAGGCAAGGCACTGATAGGCTCCTGGTACAGATCCCACCGGAGAGCCCGGGTGTCCCCTCTCATGTGCCGATGCGGCAGCCGCGGAGGTTTTAGAGGGTAATAATTCCACACCCCACCCCAGGTCCCAGGTCCCCCCAGGTCGCCACAGGTCACAGGGCCTTATCAAAGGTTTCCCTCGGTTTGTCGGACGATCTTGAACCAGTCTGTAATTGGTTTGTTAGGCCCAACCGCTCGCTGTGCAAGCGAAATTACTACACACTTATTACAGTTTCTATTATAAGAATATTATGTAATGACAAGAGCAAAAGTGTTATAACATATATTTAAAAATAAAGGAAGTAACAGCAACACGTTCTAGCATATTAAGCACGTTTGATTCACAAACTGTTTTCAATTGTAGCTATTTTCTGTAGAAAAATAAAATATATATTTATATAATAAAAATATATATTTTAGTAGCCAATGGTGCTACTAAAATATATATATTTTTGTTTTGTTTAGTTTTTTTATGATTCACAAGCATTTATTAGCTAACGGTCACCGTTGGTTTAATGGATAGCTTGTCTTCTTTATGGCACTTAATGTTAATGCATGTGGTGTTTGCCATCAAGTATTTGTTACACGTAGAACCTATACCATAATGTACCATCTTGTAATGTACATGCATGAGTGTAAACAAATGTTAGTAAACCAAATAAATTAAATTAAGTAAGTATTGCAATGATGAGCGTCTGCAGTGCTGCAGCCGCTCTGAAAATTTCAAGTCACCCTCAACAGTGGGCGGTGCTTCTCACAATGTTATTCTACCTGAATACGTTAATAGCACGGTCATAGTAGTATGACCCTGTCATGTGGGCAGACACTTTTATGATAATTGAACTATGTACTAAAATCCAACTATCAGGGTATATAAATATGCTACACCATTGGATGGAAATGACAAACTACGTTAATTTGAAAGATAATCAAGAAAATTAAAAGAAGAAAAAGAACTACCCAGAACAGTTCCATAAATTACGAATTCTCGATTAATTAAACATTAGCTTAATGAGGAAAATGTAAGGCGCTCAGCAAAAAGGGCGATGAATCGTCGATGGTGTGAACAATGTTGATGATTTGTGCAAAAAAAAATACTTAATTACACTTAAAATATTAAGAAAAACAAGATATACCATAATATTTTGTTTTTCCAACTCTAATCATCATCTACATTTTACCCACCTACCCAGAAAATAAGGTGATTAAAGCGCGCTAAAATGATAAATAGTTGAGATGGAATACAATGTAGGAGAAATTCAAAAAATCAATTTTTTTTTTCAAGTATGCCTATTTGAAATAAAATTTTTGAATTTTTGAATTTCTCCGAAAAATGAAAAAAAAGATACGACGAAAATATAACAAACTAAAATGCCAAAGGGATAGTAGTCGGATCAGTCCCCCCAAGCAGCACCCGCGTACGAATTGACTCGAGCAGCAGCCATCACTCCCATCAACCATATTGGAGGGAAGGGGGTGACCCGCCACACGAAGCAGCCACAAGCAAAGACTTTTCGATGGCGGGCATGACCGATCCAAAATCACAGTGGCTCACGTTTAACATTTACCTTCTGCTGTTAAGCAGTGCCTCGTCAGGCAAGACACAAAGCACTTTAACATGAGAGATTTTAAAGTGATAATGCTTGACAAAAGAGCATGCACTCATCGTAAAATCTGAAATGGATTTGCATAAAGCATAACCCGTTTTAAACCAGCTTTCAGTTAAAAAAACCATGGGTGCTGCAAAGCATTCGAAACGTCGGGATAGTAAAATCTAAAATAAACAGCGACAAAATCCGTAAAAGGAGTTTGATTTCAATGTAAAAAGACCAAATTCAAACCAATGTAATAGATGCAAACATCTTATTATATAAAAGAGTAGACAAAAACCCACTCATCACGAAATCTCAGAAACTACAAGTGCTAGGAGTCTCAAACTTTGCATGGGGGTTCCTTTTAAGACGTAGGTGCTCACTAAGACTGGATTTTGGGAAATTCAACCTCTAAGGGGGTCAAACAGGGGGGCAAAGTTTGTATGGGAGAACGCGATTCCTTGGTTCTATTGACTTGAAATTTTGCACAGACATTCGTTAAGAAAATTAATTGAATTAGTATTTCATATTTTTTACAATTTATCCCTTTACAGGGTAAAAAAGAAGTATTATTACTCAACCGATGGCAGTACAAATATATTACAACAATAAGATACGATAATTTGAATGATTAAATAAGAGTTCCTTGGCCAAGTGGTTACGGAAGCGTCCTGTAAGTACGGACTGTCCGGGTTCGCTACCTCTGATCGGATTTTTTTTTTGTATTATCAAACTTTGTTTTTGTTTTTTTTATTTATATTAAGACTCGATGTTCTAAATATTTAACTCATATTGACTCTGGCACTTTTTATCTCTAATATATTTGTTGTAGCGGGACTGTAATGCGCTAATTTCGATAAAATCTACGTGAATGACGAAAACAATAATGGATGGTAGCTAGGCGAAAACTAAGTAGATAAACGAACAAATATACGATTGGTACACTAATACTGGTAGGAAAATAGAACCATTGGGATATTCCACGGGAAATTCATGGTTCTATTATATATGGAACGGATTGCACATACCTTAGATCACACGCTGCGTCTGCGCATGTCTTGATACTTCTGCATCCTCGATGTGGGGTCCGATAATAGTTCAATCGGCACTTCACAGCACTGTATTAATGTCCAAAAGTAGTAACAAAACGATATTTGTCTGTTCACGATAATTTAATGATAGTCCACCATTATTGTTGAAAATGAATTACGAGACACGGTGCAAGCGACGAGCACAGTTCGAATCGACGAGGTGACAACGACCACTGGTCGATGCATAATCGCTCAACGCAATACGTGGGTATTCTTCTCTCACCCACGCAAATGAAAGATATGTGCGTAGGAAAAGGATAGGTGTAGGATATTAGTGTACCAATAAAAATAACGCATAGAAAACAACTACAAATTAATAATGCGAAATTAAACTACTCCGCGCAACCATTCCCCCCGGCTTGAAGGGCTACCTTCAAAAAAAATTCGATACGATTACGAAAATAACAAACTAAACTATACCTATAACTTAACGAAATTACGAAAATAACTACAAGAAATTAAAAATTGTAATATAATAACGAAATTATTGATTAGGCAAAGGGCAGAGACGCACAACCGGACGTAAGTACGATCCAGTTGCAGTCCTAACGCGAACTATTCGGGTACCATTTGCACCAGGAAAGACTTCCTCTACAATACCTAAAGGCCAATGTAGAGGAGGACAATTATCAGTTAATATAACAACCACCGTACCTACTGTAATTGGGTTGGTTGGTGTATTCCATTTTTGTCGCAACTGTAACGTGTGGAGGTACTCTGTTCTCCAACGTTTCCAAAACGATTGCACAAGTTTATCTAATAAAGCGTGACGAGGAAGCATATGAATTTTTTCATCAACTTCGACAGCGGGCAAATATTTTAATGGAGTAACATTTAAAAAATGTGCTGGAGTTAAGGCTAAAGGTTCTGAGGGATCGCTAGAAAGCGTCCTACACAACAGGCGCGAATTCATAGTCGCTTCTATTTGCGTAAGTATGGTTTCCATTTCTTCAAACGAAAGAATTTGTTCACCTACAACGCGGAACAAGTGAGTTTTAAAACTCTTTATATTGGCTTCCCAATTACCACCAAAGTGACTGGCAGCTGGGGTATTGAGAGACCAATCAATACGATTTTCCGATAGCATGTGCCCAAACTCCGACATGTGATGTTTGGAACACAAGAATTCATGCATTTCCGAAAGTTTGCGTTTGGCACCTATATAATTTGTGCCATTGTCCGAATATAATTTTCTGACTGGACCGCGGCGCGACAAAAAACGTTTAAAGGCATTAAGGAAACACGCGGTGCTAAGATCACTAGCTAGCTCTAGGTGGACAGCACGAGTTGTCATACATACAAATAAGCAAACGTAAGCTTTTGTAGAGCGAATTCCGCGACCACGCGATATAGTTACCTTAAACGGACCTGCATAGTCGGTACCAGTATGAACGAAAGGTTTAGCAGTTTGAACGACACGACAAGAACGATGATCAGCCATTTCCGGAAAAATTGGCTTAGGACGAAGTCTAAAACATGCTAGACATTTATATATGCGATTCCTTATTAAATTGCGTGCAGACAAAATCCAATATCTTTGGCGCAATATCGACATTAACAAATCAGGGCCTGCGTGACAGTTCACCTTGTGATGGTAATCAACCAATAAATCTAAAATATGATGTTTTGGAGGAAGCAAAATAGGATGCATTTGATTATAATTCAAATCCGAATGTGTTAATCGACCTCCAACTCTTATAAGCCCATCCTTAATGAAAGGTTTGAGGCGCTGTATTGAGCGAGTACAAACTTTACCAACCGCTAAACTGGCTAGTTCATTCGAAAAACATGAACGCTGAAGTTCGCGAAAAATTAACAACTCTGCATAATCTAAATCTGATGCAGTTATTCTACCTCTTGTGGGTAATAATTTTACAAATCTACAAATGTAAACAACAATGTGAAGCAATTTTGACCATGATGACAAGCGATTAGCTAATGAAATGATAAATGACTCTTCGAGAGGCGAAGAAACGACCAAAACAATTTTTCTTTCCTCTGGCTGTCCAGCCACAGTAGTAGGGTCAAACGGAATAATTGGCCATTCTGATCGATCTAATGAAGACCATGATGGGCCATTAAACCACAAAGTATGATTAATTATTTGCAATGGAGTGAGACCACGAGATAAACAATCGGCCGGATTATCCGTACCAGCAATATGATATAAATCTTTGGGCGATAAATCACCTTGAATCTTGGCCACTCTGTTGGCAACGAAGGTTTCCCACCGATGGGGTGACGAATGAACCCAACAAAGTGCCACAGTCGAATCCGAGAAAGCGAAAATATTTCTAAAATGTATACGATCACTACAAGAATCAATAATACTTTTAATAAGTTTGGCGAGAACTAATATAGCACAAAGTTCGAGACGAGCGAGAGAAACCACCTTACGTGGAGCTACCTTCGATTTTGCACTAATAAGGTGCATGGTATTAACGTTACCATTTTGTACATGAAAGTACACGACACCACCATAAGCTTTCTCACTAGCGTCTGCAAAACCTAGTAGAGTTACAACACTATTGGTAGGGTTTATTCCAACAAAACGAGGTATTTTCAAAGAAGCGAGTAAAGGAAGTTCTTCTTTGAAACGAGTGAACAATCGAACGATATCTGTTGGTGGCGGATCGTCCCAATCACAACCACTCAACCATAAATTTTTAATTAACAATTTTGCGTACAAAACAACCGGAGCGACAAATCCCATTACATCCCATATTTTAGCAACACGAATGAAAACGATAAAATAGTGCGTTTCGTGCACTTCTCCGTTGGTTTACTAATTTGTAAACTAAATGAGTCTGTAACGGCTGACCAACACAAACCGAGAACCTTGTGAGTGTCAGATTCATCAAACTCTTTTATCGACGAAAGACGATGTGACTCAGGAATCGAATCGAGAACATCTTGAGAATTGCTTGTCCATTTTATAAGATCAAACTTACCAGCCTTCATCAAACCTATCATCTGAGAAGCTGTTAAAATACCTTCATTTTCGTCGGGTACAGAATAGACAAAATCGTCCATAAATAGACTACTTCCAACAATTTCCTTTGCTTTTGGAAAGGAATCTCCTTCATCCGATGCGAGTTGTTTAATTGTTCGCAACGCATGATAAGGACTAGATGTAAGACCGAAACAAACTCTATTAAATTCGAAAACCATTAAAGGGTCACTAGGGGAAAAACGATACAAGATTCTTTGGAAACAACGATCACATTCGCGCATACCAATCGAAAGAAACATTTGGCGAATGTCAGCGGAAAGAGCGACAGAAAATAAGCGAAAATTTACAATAATACTAAACAAATTTCCTTGCAAGTTAGGACCATTATAGAGGATATCGTTAAGCGAAACTTGTGTACTAGTCTTTGCGCTCGCGTCTAATACGATACGCAGTTTGGAAGTCAATTTATCTTTCCGTATAACACCGTGATGCGGTATAATATACGATGGAATATATCCACTATCTTCCGAACAACTTGTGACAGGCGATATATATCCCTTTTCTAAATATTCTAATATTGTTCCATCATAAGCCTCCTTTAATTGAGGAGAGGCTTGCATTTTATTTTCTAAACAAAGGAAACGTCTCTCGGCCGATCGCCGTGAATCACCGAGAGAATGAATGTCACCCTGAAATGGGAGCGCAACTATATATCTACCGTTATCATCGCGAGTGGTTGTACGAGTATAAAATTCATCACACAATTCATCTTCGGGACTGAGAAAGCGCGGAACATCTACTTCCTCTAAATCCCAAAACTTGCGAACGACAGAATCGAGGGGATCAACTGTGCAACAACAAGAAACCGTAGCGGCCTCATCGATACGAGTTGGCGCGACACCAATGACAACATAGCCAAGAACCGTTTGCAAAGCTACTGCTGAATCATATGACTGCATACAAACCTTATGACCTAAGAGGAGGTGCGGGAAAAGCGACCCACCGATTAAAATTTCAATATTTCCTGGAATCGAATACGTATCATCAGATAGAGGCAATTTATTGAAGTTCGACAGTTCCGAAATATCGACAGTAGCAGTAGGTATACGTTCAGTAATTTTATCTATTACTAATGACTCCATACTATAACTAATATTACGATCAAAACGAGAGAAAAATTTGAGGTTGACTGTACCTTGAATATCTTTACTTGAACCTCCTATCCCCCTTACGGCAGAGGAAGCAAGTCCCTTGTTAATATTTAAACCTAACTTACGAGCGCAATCGACAGTAATAAAATTGCTTTGAGAAGCACTATCTAACAAAACACGAATATTATGTTCCGTACCACGGGAATCAACGACAATAACCCGAGCGGTTGCAAGCAAAACCGTGGTAGGGGTGCGAGCGATAAAATTGTTACTGATAACAGCTGACGAGCACAGCGCGACGTCATCAGTACGAGGTTCGGCACTACGAGATGCGGGCGCGGGTCGGGCGGCGGCGGCGGCAGGAGTGACACCGACGTGCGACGACGACGCGGGAAGCGCATGCGACGATTGATGAGAATTATTTACGACAGGTGTATTATCACCAGTTCCAAAATGTAATAAAGTGTGATGTGATCTACCACATTTACGACAACGAGAATTTGAACGACAATCTAAAAGGCGATGACCTTTATTCAAACAATTAATACATAAATTATTATTCTTTACGTATTGAAAACGTTCACTAGGATTATAACTACGAAAAACGGAACATTTAGTTACGTGTTCGTGATGCATGTTGCACATGGAGCACGAAGATAGCTGCGAATTGGATGTGGTATTTACATATGATTGTGTTGTTCCGACATAAGATAATTTCGGCGACTCATCGATACGCCGAACGAAAGGTTTCTTCGTAGCTTCTGGTTTTAATGACGAAGTGCGTTGCAATATTTTTATTTGATCGCGGACAAATTCTATTAAATTATTAAAAACAGGTATCTCACTACTACGGTTATCCAACTCGAATGACCGCGAGGTTTGCGAATCTAATTTACGAAGTGCAATATAAAGAAATAGAAAATCACCGAGATCATCAATTTTCTGGTTTTTTAAAGCGGCGACTGACGATGCGAATTTATCGAGAAATAATTCTAAACTAGCTGGGGTAGCGGACGAAAACGATTTAAAATCAAATATTTGATCCATGTATGAAGTAGCAACTAAACGCTTATCCTCATATTTAGTTTTCAACAGTTCAAAAATAATACTGTAATTTTCAGCACAAGGTGTTATTCCAGCGCATACATTTCGCGCCTTGCCTACTAATTTTCCGACTAAGTAGTGCATTTTTTCAGAATCCGAAAGTGATTTATTGTTATGAACAACATTTTGAAAACTTGCAAAAAATAACGGCCAATTTTTTACGTCTCCATTGAACTCTGGAATATCAATCGGAGGCAGTTTAGGACCACAGTTGTTAGGGTGTGCAGTTTGTTTTGTTTCAACTTGCAAAGACTTAGCGGTACGCTTAACACGACATAATAAGTCCTCAAACGACGATAATTGCTGATAATTAATAACGAAATCTGGATTTAATTTTAACTCAATTGTATTAATTTTATCTAATAACGTTTCGAAATCCGAACGCAAGTTATCTATGGTTTCAATTTCGCACAGGAATTGTTCCTTAGAAGATTTTGTATCAAGATCTATACCGTGATTACAAATAATTTGCATACGCGAAAATAACATATCTCTCTTAGCGTTTAATAGCTTCAATTGAGAATTTAAATCTGCACTTGGCGCCATTTTAATTATATTTATTTACGTGAAATATACAATACAATACAAACGACAGAGAACAGAATACGTCGCAAGTCACTAAACAACGATAAGTTATAAGTATGCAACGATAAGCTATAATGGTATATGCAACTAGTAACTTATATACGGCTGTACATCTGCTGCCAGAAACCAGTTATGTTATTGTTTGCTAACATTTAACAGACAAGTTAATGTGATCTTCGAATATGTATTAAATATCGACAACGAAATAATGTAAATCTATGTATAATTATTATAATACAATAATTATAGATGCAAACGATTATTAAACGAAGTAGGTAGTTGTAGTTACGAAGCGAAGCTAACGAAAAACGAATGATGATATTGCAATTTTTATGTTACAATACGCGAATCAATTATAACTAACTAATTTCTATCCGGCTTTGGAGGACCAAAAATACTATGTTGTAGCGGGACTGTAATGCGCTAATTTCGATAAAATCTACGTGAATGACGAAAACAATAATGGATGGTAGCTAGGCGAAAACTAAGTAGATAAACGAACAAATATACGATTGGTACACTAATACTGGTAGGAAAATAGAACCATTGGGATATTCCACGGGAAATTCATGGTTCTATTATATATGGAACGGATTGCACATACCTTAGATCACACGCTGCGTCTGCGCATGTCTTGATACTTCTGCATCCTCGATGTGGGGTCCGATAATAGTTCAATTGGCACTTCACAGCACTGTATTAATGTCCAAAAGTAGTAACAAAACGATATTTGTCTGTTCACGATAATTTAATGATAGTCCACCATTATTGTTGAAAATGAATTACGAGACACGGTGCAAGCGACGAGCACAGTTCGAATCGACGAGGTGACAACGACCACTGGTCGATGCATAATCGCTCGACGCAATACGTGGGTATTCTTCTCTCACCCACGCAAATGAAAGATATGTGCGTAGGAAAAGGATAGGTGTAGGATATTAGTGTACCAATAAAAATAACGCATAGAAAACAACTACAAATTAATAATGCGAAATTAAACTACTCCGCGCAACCAATATTTTTTATATTTAATGATTTTTTAAAATTTAAAATCATGCATACGTAGTTAACTTCTCTCTAATGTTATGATTTAGTTATTAGTGGAAACTGAATTGATTTTTATGTACTATTGGATCTTATATTTAGTAATAAGTGGTATCATTTGTTTGTTTCCCAAATATAACAAAATAAAAATAATATAATGAAAATATATTTTCAAAATGTCTGTTTGGGTAGGAATACAATATGCATGCACCTATTGTACGTATGATATAAAAAAAGCCAAAACTTTATTGGAATTATTGTCTGTCTGTCAGTCAGGGTTTTTTTCTATAGGTTGGCTGGTGTTGGGGACCAACGACGTCAAAGTATCTTTACATAGTGTGAAACAAAGTCGCTATCCGAGTCTGTCTATATCCGATAGCACCTCCTAAACCACGCAGCGATTTTCACCATCGGTTAGATAATTTTTCATTGAAGGTTTTAAGTTTTATCTAAGTAAATAAACTTACATAGCTTACATTGACTAAACCTAAAGAGATACATCAAGTACTAGAGAATTTCATTATTTCCATATATTATAAAGTAGGTAAATATCCGGGATATAATATACCCGCCCCCCGGCGGACTCAAAGGCAATGCACTGAGGGACAGCTAATGCAGATCCCACCGGAGAACCCCTCTCATGTGCCGATGTGACAGCCACGAGAGTTTTAGTGGGTAAGAATCCCCCACAGGATCCCAGGGACATATTAAACGTGCCCCCGACCACCCCTTTAACTGTGACAACGGTGACAGATTCCCGGGGGGCTATAATGGCTATAATGGGGCGCTCCTGGCAGCGGCTTCAAAGGCCCTTGCCTTGCACTGAGGGGTACCCGGTGCAGCCCCATATTTTTTGCGGACAGCCGTTTAGAGGGTAAGAATCCTACACACCGCGGTCGACCGCCCGCAGGATCCTGGAAGCCTATTGGAGGTCTACCCGTGGTCCCCGAAACTTTGAGCATGGTGACAGGGTTTTTTTATTGTGCCCCCCGGTGGCGGGCTCAAAGGCAAGCAATTGAGGGGATCTTTTTTTTTTAATTTATCCCTTAACAGGGTTAAAAAGCAGTATTATTACTCAACCGAAGGCGGTACAAATATTCTCACACTCACACTCAGATTTGCTTAGTACGTAAATTAGGTACTGTACACGGATAACTTTAATACATAAGGTAAAATATCACGCATTAGGGACTGAGCAGACATATAACAAGAATATGATCAAGTAATTCGAATAATAGAAGAAGAATAGCCGTGGTCTGGAGGTTACGGAAGCGTCTTTTAAACACAGCAGGGACTGGGTTCAAATCTCTGTTTCTTTTTGTGTACTTTTAAACTTTTTATATTTGATCATTTAACAATTTTATTTTTTATTTTTCACTGAAGGTTTAATATTAATTGAATTTATTTAGAAGTTGTATCTATACCGAGGTCCCATTGAAGAAATACTGAAATGTACAGAGTCCACTTCGAAAAAATACTGATCAAGAGCGAGCTGGATTTGCGCACCGAGGGTTAGTTTCCTATTCATCTAACACCTCAGGTAGCAAAAAGACTTAACCCGCACAACTAAGTTTGTTTATCAAAGATTTTAAACCATTTCTAAAAAAAAATATATGCACAAGTAGCGCATTTTCAAACATGTTTTATTTTGCCAAAAAAAACATCAACACTTACTATTACACCAGTAATCTTTTCAGAATTTATGTCAATAAAAAAAAATGCCCAACCAATATTTTTTTAGTGTTCCCAAGGTTTTTGTTCATACACACTATATACGGATCTAACTATCCCCTCCCACATACAACTAAAAACTTAAAGTCCAGACTCTGTTAAGCATTGTGTACTTAAATAACAATACCACACAGCAGCCTGTAATGTTTTGTCTCTAATTTATTGATCCACGCTCATAAATGTAATCTATACTTATAATAAAACTGTAACAGGTCCAATTCTGTACATTGAAGATAATTTGAAAATTATGTTTGGAGAGCATTCTGTAACCGATACTAAAGCCAAAAATGTATTTTTTTTATTTTTGTCTGTCCCGAGAACCCAGGTTTCCCTCTCATGTGCCGATGTGACAGCCACGAGAGTTTTAGTGGGTAAGAATCCCAAATACCCAGTTTGACTTCCCCACGGGATCCCGGGGACATATTGGATGTTTCCCCCGCTACTCCCTTAACTGTGACAACGGTGACAGATTCCCGGAGGGCTATAATGCGCCCCCGGCAGCGGCTTCAAAGGCCCTTGCCTTGCACTGAGGGATACACGGTGCATACTCTTTTGTGTGGACAGCCGTGGGGGACACATACTATATACATAACCGTGCCCCTGTAACCGTGAGCACCATGACAGGTTCTCAGGGAGCTATAATGTGCCTTTCCGGCGGTGGGTTCAAAGTCAAGGCACTGTGTGTTATCAGCTGGTGCAGATCCCGACAGATAGCCCAGGTCCGCCCTCTAATGTGCCGACGAGATAGCCGCGGGGGTTTTAGTGGGTAAGAATTCCCCGACTGACCCCCGTTTACGTCTTCCACGTTGCGGGCTTAAACCTAAGCGTTGAGTACTTTGCCCATGGACAAGCAGCTATACGTAGCCCTTTCACGCGTCACTTCTATACATAATTTGTTCATATTGCGTTACGAAAAGTCAGCTACAAACATTATTTAACAAGAAATTTTATAATCAAAGGCAGTAACTATTAAGTAGTAATTATTCACTTCTTTTTTTTCTCAATTACACCCGTGCGAAGTCGGGGCGGGTCGCTAGTAATATAATAAAAACCTTTGATGTCTTTTCGATATCTTTGACCTATTTGCTGTCTTTTACTTGTAATCTGTTTGAATTGTCTTTTATTTAGGCGAATACTCTACCTAACCTTTAAAATAAAAATCTAAAATAAACAGTGCTGTAATCTGTAAAAGAAGTTTTATTTTGTCTTTGTCCTGTTTTTCGTTGGTGCTTAAAAGTATCAAAAAATAAAGTAACATGTACACACCAAACCCAACAGATGGTAAGTGGTAGCGCAATCATAGATGGTGAAATGCACTAGTTGAGTTGCAGTGAAAGATAACCAAATAAATGTCCTTTAGCTGCCTTTCAGCTTTCATAAAACACTGTTATCTCTGGAACACAACGCAACTGGAAACCTTTTTAAATTTATAAATTTCAAAAGCGCATTCTTTTCGACTGTACCTAATATTTTCATTTATTACAAAGATCGCTATATTAAGAGCGTATTAAACGTAATATTGTGTTCAATATACGCTTGATTACGTACCTACGAAGCTTATATGGCTTTGATGACCTAAGACAGAGAATAATTATGGAACATAAGGCCCAGACTTAGCAGCGCAGAGTTTAATAATAGTCAATTCAGTGCTACTAATTTGATCTCTTACCTAATGAATTAAACACGCTTTTTTGATATATTATTATCGACGAGCCCGTTGGTCTAGTGGTTCGGTTCCCACCCAGGACCAACATTTATGTTTATGTACTCTCGCGGTCACAAGCGGTGTATCACCTTAACGAGCCTTACACGAGCCGGCCTAAAATACGTGCGGACGGGGTAAGCGCACGTAACGTCATTCAAACGATGTTGGTTTAAAACTGGTACAACGCTCGTGTCCGCGATAGTATATGCATTTTTGTTCCGTGTCTAAATGTAACTTATTATTCCTTCTTTCTTGCTATCATCATCATCAGCAAGCGTCAGAAAGACATCCACTGCTGAACAAAGGCCTCTCCCTTCTAAGGGAGGGGTTACCATAATCCCCACGCTTGGGGATCGCAGTATAGGTGGTAGGTAATCCAATAGAAAGACGCTGCTGCCAGTCTTCTTGTTTTCCCTTATGGACACCTAACGGGAGGAGATGGAAGGGTGCTATTCTTGCCCGGGACACACAGTGGGATGTACTGAGAAATTATTAGTTAATTATACGCATATTTCGAAGAGGCTGTCTGCTGAAGCGGTTTCTTTGCTTACCTACTCCTTTTTGAAATAAAACTACTATGCGTTTCAACTAAGAATGTGTCCGCCATGTTGCCATTTCAGATATATAATTACTAAAAGTGATGTTTTAACAAAAATAGATAGCAAACTAAGACACATTATAATAAATAATAAAAACCGGGACGATTTTTTTTATTTTGGTTTTAATCTGCGGGCGGTACAAAAATCGTAAAAAATGAGTGAAGTTGCCGCCATCGCGATCATCAACATAGTAAAGTATTTTTATTTATTTGTCTATTTATGTATTTATTTGTATGTATAGCATTATATTTATTTCTTTTCTTTTTGTTTTCTGTCTTATTGTATACTTGATGCTGTCCTCAACTTATTATTTAATCTCTCTCTAAAAGGTTTGCTGGAAGAAAACTCATTTATGAGTTAAGCTCGCCTCTGTACATCGATGTTATTTAATTTTGTGTGTACAATAAATAGTTTTTTAAATAAATTAAAGGATGTATGACAAAAGATCCCATATTAAAAATAACGAGATATCTTTTCACAATGAACAAAGAAACAAGTATGCAAACACCGTTACAATTTCGCGACTGTAAAATGTTAATGCCATCATAATATTGTCATAACCATTAAAAACTTTGTTCCATTATTCAAGCAAGGTTTCCTGGGTGTATTTTTAATCTGTTACATTATTATAACATTCATAATTTTTAATGAATGGGGAAAAGAAATCTTTACGTAATTACTTCTACCTTTGGCAGATAAAATTGTGATTCTCTGGAAAAAGAATTGTTAAATAAGTTTACTTAGTGATATAGGCCCTTGAGTAACGTCCATTCAATACGGGGTTTAGACCCCCGTTAGCACCGTGACTGGTTCCCGGGAGGCTACAATCCGCTGGCGGCGGACTCGAAGACAAGGCACCGACGGGTTCCTGGTGCAGATCCCACCGGAGTGGTGAGATTCTTTCTCTTCTAGGCCCTCAGTTAGTTTCACAACTCCGTGAGCGAATAAAAGACTGCGGAGTCGCGCACCTAAACACCATCCGTCTTATTACGAGAAGCAGTTTAAGGAAGAACCTGGTTTTAAACTCAGGAAATTGTTCCTTAAACCTGAGTCTAAACCTATGTTTATAATAGACTTTCGCCTTTCGTAATAAGATGGCATAAGTACCTACATAATACCTCAATGCTATATAAACACTGATTTTCAAAAAACTTTCAACAGTTTAAAACAACAGAACTGTAAACATCCTCTCTTTCCCATTAAATGCATTTAATTTTATCACAAAATGCAGAAATATTTAATAGAATTGAACATATATTTCACCAAAATCCCGGTTTTAATTAAATGATTATTCGGATTCCGATGCTGTATGCGTTCATGTAAATCGAATGGGGTAGTGCACAGTGAATATAGATAATAATACGTATTGGTACGTTACATAGCTGTACGTAATTCGTACAGCCATTTGTACCAATACGTACCAATTATTTATTCGCTGTAATTGTTTCGCCGTCCTACTTGAAGTCGCCCCGGGACTCGATAGAAGTTCTAGGGCACATTTTGTCCGATCTGCCGAAAGACATGATGAAAAAACCTTAACCTGAAACAGATTGACCATGACACTTCAATATGTTTTGCATGCGTTACTATACCAATAATATATAAATGCTTTAACTGGATAAGCAGCGCTCTATAATCTTAATCTACTTCTTCACTACATCTTATATCTTCACCAGACTTGGTGACACTAATTACTCTTAATGTAGGGCCAATTTAATAGATCACATTTGACATCTGTCAGTTTCTTTGTTCTGTATGTTTATTTTGTCATTATTACAATAAATATGCAATCGTAATTAAAAAAAGTTAAGCAATTACTTATGCAGTTCTAACTTCGAAAAAAATAATAATTTATGCCCGCCGTTACAAGGTTTCGTTGTTAGTTTCAAATGAGATCTTATAAATTGGCCGGACTTTAGAATAGGACAAATAGTATAATGCTTTTTTTAACAGTAGCCCTGCTTAGGAATGAAACCTAGAGCTTGCATCTTGCTGAGACTTCGCACTAAATAACAAAAGTACATGTCGATTCGACAATTGTACGATGTCTAAATTATTAAGGTTTCTTATCAGTTTTTTGTTAGTACAAAAAATGCGTTAAGTTATAAGAGATTAACTTTAATCACATATATTTAGTTAAATTTAATTTCACGGTAATAAAGCGCTTTGTAGTTTGATTGTTCGTGATCCAACTAGATTAAAGTGTGTTCCGGTAATTATCCACCCCATTGACAACCAACAAGTATAAAATAGCATATTACGTTATTAGTTTTAAACTAACCTAGAAGTCTTTCCCTCTTTTCTGTCTTTCTGTAAAACATTGGTTTGACCCTACTATGCAGTACCAATATTTTTCTCGCAATGGTAATGATTAATATTCTTTAGCTGTGAAAAGAAATATCGCAAAACAGCTTACCTTTTTATTATCTGTATAGTGGTTACGGAAGATCTAGATGAAAGCGTCAGCGTCAAGTCCTCTCCAATGTTCACTGTTCAGGACATCTACATATTTGGCCCTACCGTGGGACATATAACATTTATATCTACTAGTAATTTGGTTCTTAGGGTTTAATTATTGTGTGTCCAAATAAATCTTTAGATCTTTAAAGATTTATTTGTACACAGAATAATTAATTGCTGCTCGAGTCAACTCGTGCGCTGGTGCTGCTTGGGGGGACTGGTCCGATTACTATTCCTTTGGCCTTTTAGTTTGTTGTAATTTTTGTCGTAATTTATTGTTTTCTTTTTTTTCTCCCTTGCTTTATGTTTCGAACGGCAGGACACACTATCGCTAATGTTGATTCATTTGTAACAAAACAATGTTTAAAAAAATGTGAAAAAATGACAAGCCCGCTGAGTTTCTTGCCGGATCTTCTCAGTTGAAGCCGCGTTGTGATCCGGTGGTAGCTTTTAAAAAAATGACCATTCAAAAGTGCTAGCGTTAAGCCTATTTGAAAAAAATAATTCAATACCTTATTAGGCGTTTTAATGGAGAGACCTTTGTTCAGCAGTGGACGTGTTCAGGTTGATGATGATGATGAACTCAATAAACATGGGTATATTATAAAAATCTGTTTAGCCTTTTGAAGACTGACTATATCAATGTATCATCATACCCATTAAGTTCTGAATTGATTAAAAATCTCTAATCGCTGTCACTTACAATTTAAGCACGAACGTAAATCGCGATCAAATAGAAAGCGATAAATCCCCTCCTTATGTGATACTGCGGCGGATATTCGTGCATTAAGGCCTCCACTGAAATACTTATTTATGTGGGCCCGATAATGGCGACCAGAAGTTTCCTTATGTCGCAAACTTTTTCATTTGGGATTACATACGTACTTAACAGTATATCGGGAATTAGGATACGATAAATTTAATGTAAGTAGGGAGCTTTTATGCTCATCCATTGTTAGAAAATGTTGTGTTAAACGTCATATTTATCCACCGTCCCAGACGTGGGTCTGTGTCCAGTGAACTCATGGAATACACGGTCACGTTTACGGAACTTTATTTGTGATACCATAGCGATATTTTTTGCCATATGAAGATTTTTAGTGACCGCTAAACTTTTAGAATTGTCTATTTTCTAGCTAGAGCTAGCAAAACGCCGATGTAGTAAGTAAAGCACTTATGCTTTCCCCTTTCTGCAACAAATAAGGCACTAAATGTTCTAGTTATCTTAGAAGATCAACACGTATAAACACACCTATCCTGCAAAATAGCTTTCCATTTAACTTCACACCTCATGAAAAGAACTCAGTATATCGTGGAACTTCTCAGAATACGTTACAGCAGTCTAAGTTTAAATAGCGTTGCAAAGAACGCGATTGCATCTTCGCAACTTTGTCCTTCATTCATCTCAGAGCTCGGTTGAATAACTTCTGTATTGTGAACTCCAGAAAAATGCTTTTCTTTGTAGTACTTTACGAGTCCCATTTCTTGAAATTGTTTTCTATTCAGTGAAAATTTGGCTGGAATTTGAAATGGTCTGTCGAGCGAACGATAACTCATATCAATAATTCATTCTTCTGCCTACATTTCTTGCATTTAATTTTAAGGTATGGTTATTTTGAACCTATGAAGCTAGTTATCAAACACAATTTTACATAATATATTGTTATAATTTATTTTGTAAGTAAACACATAAGTTCTTTTAGAGAAATCAATTCCTTGAGACTGATATTTAGTTATCCATTCGGTCGATTGATCGATTATTGGTCTAACCATTTAGACCATTGTCTGATTTTAGTTTATATTATAAAAATACCAATATCTAATCTATAAGTATGTAGTAAGATCTTTAAAATATTTCTATATTAATTACAATAAAATTTTACCACGCGCTTAAAAGACCTCTATTTTCAAAATATGAAATTAGCGTAAAATGATATGATCTAAAATATATATCTACTACTTGCTCACGATAGAATAAGTTATAGAGGACGATACAGCCTTCGAGGCTAAGGAATAGTTTCGAATCATCAGTTAATTACTCAGTCTGTCTAGCATCGTGGCACTCGGCTTTAATACTTTCCCGATGAAGAGATTTCCCAGACTTATAAAAGTTAGACAGTTCTAACACTATTAAGAAGGAACAAATATGTCTTATCTTAAGCTGCTTTCAACCATTTTGATGCAGGCCTCTTTCATTTTCCTCCATTTCGATCTATTTTTGGTTGCCCACCACTCTTGTAATGACAAGGTTTAACATTGTACAAAAATGACACTAAGTATGTAAGAGGCTTATGCATGATAAATAAATTTTGAATTACAAATATTTTTGGGTACATCAATGTGATAGTATAGATGGAATGAGATTAAACATCCTGCAAAAATGGTTGTCTGGAAGAAATTGCTTATAGTGATAAGACTGTCATTTGTACAGTTTGCTATAGATCTAAGTTTATAATGTAAATATCTTTTTTGAGCACAATAAAGAGCATTCTGTTCTATTACTAAGAGTTCATTTTTGTTGTTTTAGAAATTTAAATGTTGATACACTAATTCACCCTTAATGTTTTCCTACACTTAAATTCATATTAATTTACCCCACGTGGGTGCCATACACGCTTGGCAGGCGTCTTGGTGGATACCCAACGGACAAATTTAGTCTGTTAATTAACTTCAATGTTAAAACACAACCAAAAGTAACAATGTTAATCTAAACACAACGCCACTATTCGTTATTCCACGGGCCGAAAAAGGCCACTTTAAGCAATTTATCTAGGTAATAGTCATTCGTATTCTGCATTCCCAGCAGATCCCTGGCAATTCCTGTAATTTTCTTATAATGGCAACACATTTTAGGTGAATCATACTCAATTCGTTTATTAGCAGATTCATATTTGGTGTTAATTCTGCTACACGAATAAAAATTAAACCGTAACTTATTCATATTATGATTCACCGAAAGTGACCTTTTAGACCTGCAGTTGTGATTTTCAGTACCTAAGGTAGATAAGGTAGACACTTACGTAGGTCGTCTTACTTCACTTCACAGGTAACTTCACTTATATTTTTACAGCATTATATTTTAGTTATGTTATTTTGAAACGTATTTCTGGTGTACAACCTATGGTGTGTGTAGTTCGGGTGCTCCGGCTTTGAGCCGAACTTTCATTTAAACTCTGCCTCTTACATTTTATTCTATTTTGTATAAGGTGTGTCTTCTTTGTTAAGCCGTTCATAGCTCTGTGACAAAGTTGCACCTCGAGTGCAGACAACAAATTATTACTTCCTATATTTTTAATAGAAGCTTTGATTCCGTCCCGATAGTAATTACTTTCTGTTCAATCGTCCCGGGACCTGATTTAATTGACACTGGAAACTTTGCAGTACTTTATTTATTTTTATGAAAAGAAAACTCAAAGCTATCACACAAGAAGAGGATTTACAGGAGAATTTTACTGTTTTCATATGGCAAAATTTTTGTTTACAGGAATATATTTTGATTCATAAAAATAAATAAAAAATCAATTATGTTGTTACTCCGAAAGGAGTACGTAACATTGCGAAACCTGTGTCCATATTATTGAGTTTAGGAGGTTATTTATTTTATACTACGGCTAATTGACGATAACGACCTAACAAATGAAAAACTGCAACAATTGGATCATCGTGGCCTAGTTGCATGTTTATCGGTTTTTTACAGATTGTTCCACGGTGAATGCGCTCAAGCACTTTTTAACCTTGTACCACCATCTCCTTCTTTTACCGGACGACCAGGCGTCGGCAGGGTCTCCACCGCTTTGTCGTTGACATTCCAACTTGCCGCACTAAGCGTTTCGCTTCTTCTTTTCTCATGCGTTTTCCCAGGTAAATATAACTTGGGTATATTCAAGTCTAGAGTGAACAGGCATCTTATGGGTAAGCGCGGTCCATCCTAGACCACATCTTCACATACCATCATGTGAGATTGTGGTCAAGTGCAAACCTACTGATTATAAAAAATAAATTAAAAAAAATAAGTCGAACTCGAGCGCCAATACAGTGTTTTAAACTTAAAAAAAAAATTAAAATAGGTTTTAAACTTTAAAAGAATTAAATAATTCATACTATTATTTTATTTTTGAGTGCTCCTAAACACCATGTTTGCATGAATTAAATTAAACCACAAAAGCTGTCAAATGGCATTACAGCTGTTGAGGACTCCATAAAAATGGTTCTTTAGTTCAGTTAAATATTCTAGAGTCTTAGCTCCAAAATTGTATAATGAAATCACAAGGCTTCATCTGTCTATTAATCAATATATTTATTTGCTTTTCATTGTTTTTGTTTTTTTTCACAATACACTAAAAATAATAATAAAAAAATAATATTAATAAAGAAAATAATAATATTAATATAATATAATATTAATAATATAATAATAATAATATAATAATATTAATATTTCAAGACTCTCTACACAGACCCCAGTAAAGAAACTAAAGAAATCATCTATAACTGTTGCGAATCCATTCCTCCAATCACGGATGTAGAAATACAAAAAGTCATAAAGACTATGGCATACGACAAGAGCCCTGGAGAGGATGGTATCACAACAGAAGCTTTAAAAATTGGTTCTCCAACATTGATTTCCCACGTCAATAAACTGTTTAATAATATACTTCACTCAGGAAAATTTCCAACAAAATTATGCCACTCCAATATAATTCTGCTACATAAAAAAGGCGATAAGAGAGATATTAACAATTATAGACCAATTAGCCTTATATCTCACTTATACAAAGCATTTATTAAAATCATTTACAACCGCATTGATAAGCAGCTTGATTATTACCAACCCCCGGAACAAGCCGGTTTTCGCCCATCTTTTTCTACAACAGACCACCTTCAAGCATTAAATCAAGTTATGGAAAAGTATTTAGAGTTTCAAAAACCTCTCTATTTAGCATTTGTAGATTATTCGAAAGCATTCGACAGCATAAAACACCAAGCAATTCTATCAGCTCTACAAAATCAAAAAATAGACCAAACGTATATAAATCTTCTTAAAAACATTTATGATAATAGCACCGCCAACATTAAACTTAACTGTTATGGCCCTATATTTCAAATGGAAAAAGGTGTAAAACAGGGGGATCCACTTTCTCCAAAACTCTTTACTAGCGTTCTTCAGGAAATATTTAAAAAAATGGCAGATGAATGGTCCACGAAGGGAATTATGGTTGGTGACCTTAGGCTCACTAACCTACGTTTTGCTGACGATATAGTCCTTTTTGCTCCATCCGCTCCCGTATTGCAACAAACGCTTCAAGAGCTGAACATGGCAAGCCTTGAGGTTGGATTAATGATGAATCAGTCAAAGACAAAAGTGATGACCAACAGCGTGAAACACAGGATCAGGGTGGATGAGCAGGATGTACAATATGTCGATGAGTATATATATCTGGGCCAGCTAGTTTCATTTGAGAACAGGCAAGAAAAAGAGATTGAAAGGCGTGTCAATAATGCCTGGAAGAGCTACTGGTCCATGAAAACGCTGATGAAGGGCGACCTTCCAATATGTCTCAAGCGAAAACTCATCGACATGTGTATACTACCCATTCTAACCTACGGTGCTCAAACGTGGTCACTTACTGAAGCTCAAAAGTCCAAACTCAGGGTCTGCCAAAGGGCGATGGAACGTAGCGTGCTGGGCATTAAGTTGACCGATCGCGTTCGAAATACAGTTATACGTTCCCAAACAGGAATTGCCGATGTAGGGAAAAAAGCTGCCAGGCTGAAGTGGGATTGGGCGGGACATATTTGTCGCATGAAGGCAGACAGATGGGCCAAGGTTGTCACACAATGGGTGCCGAAGGATGGACGTCGTCGTCGTGGAAGGCCTAAAAAGCGTTGGCGTGACGACTTAGACGCATTTGAGAAGGACTGGTCTGAGATGGCTCAGGACAGGGATATGTGGATGGTCATGGGGGAGACCTTTGCCCAGCAGTGGGACAATATAGGTTAAATAAAAAAAAAAATACACTAAAAGACTTACTGTATTTAGCAAGCTAATTTTATTTTATTCTTTGCCTAGTTGAAATCGTTTTAAGTGAAAACTAATTAACTGTACGTACATTTATCATTATAGTTGTTTGTTTGTTTGATATGTTATTGTATTCATATACAACATGTAACTTCTACAAAGATTTTTTTTAACTATTCAAAATTATTAATTTCTAAGTTTATCTTATTTTTAAGTTTATCTTGTTTCTTCGCATTTTCGAATATTTATTATAATGAATATTATTTACTAATAATACATTTTGGACTGAAGTTTTGGTCTAAAAATTTGTTGACTTACCCGCTGGCCCTCTCAACTCAAACAATGAACGTTGTTCAAATAAAGGGGATTAAATCGTTAATTAACTTGCAGTACAAGCATTAAGTACCTTCGTGTGTGTACAGGCTGAGTAGGCAAAGAAAAGGGATTGCGGTCGTATGTTTTAGATATAAAGAGCCTGCAGCTTCAAAGATGGAAATCGTTGTTGATCGTTACTTTACTCATATAAGCTGCTTATGTTTGGTGAAGTTAAGTAAGACGACGCTGAAGGTTTTAATAAGCCTTGTTAAGCTTTAGGAAGCTAGAAATTGGTTTAAATTATCACGGGAGTTTTGCTGCGATGATAAACAATTCAGTAAGAACTCCCTGGAGTGACGTGAGGCGTTAGTTTAATCTTTACCCCAACTACTACTTGATAAATGATAGTGGAATACCTAATAATATAATAGTAAGGATTCCACGCATGCCTGATGGTTTGCAATTCTGCATCAGGCCCGCATGGTAGTTTATGGTGTAAAATTATTCACGGACATTACGGATTATTACCATATAATTCAAACTGTGAGTGACCCTGTTCGTAGCGAACCGATTTCAAGAAATAATATCAGTTATCTGGGCCATAAAATTTCACACAATTTTGAGCAGGTATAGAGCACTTGGATTGGTGATTTTAATATTTCTGGGAATCTGACTCTTGTTGATGACGTATTGCTAACAACATGTGCAGTCACAAGTATCGGGCAGTGCAGTTTATCCGCCATGATTATGCTGAAGTTCCGTATCAATATAGCCAATGCAGCTTTGTGAAAGTGTAGCGAGCCAATAATGCAAAACACTTATTTTTTCAGGAAAATATATTGTATAGATTTATTGTAAGAGCTAATAAGTACTTGGTGACAGATTCCTTGTGCAAGGTATCGTCCATGTAGCTACCACTGCAGTGTCAAGTATTCTACAATGATATTAAAACCATAGATATGTTATATCGCTACAAATGCGCGACAAAAATTGTGACTTATGTAATTAAAATATTTTCTCATATATAGTTAATAATCTTATATTGTATAGTCCTTTCCTTATTATTTACTTTTATACAGTACTTTGTGCATTTTCTACATATGCATGAAGGCATTTTAGTTAATTTTCAAAGGCACACGTCACTATCGTTACATTTTACCGATGCATGACTTACTGCTTGTTCACCCGATTTGGGTGAATTTAGTTGTTTTACTTTTCGTGCGCTAATGGCATATTGTATAACATATCATTGTGATTGGCCATGAGCCCCGTGTAACTTAGCGACGTGATGAGACGAGATGTGTTTAATTTTCACCTGATGAAGGCTCTTCTATTCATGCATAGTTGCCATGCACTTCTGCAGGTGTCTCGGAGTTCTCAAGTTTCTAGAACCCAAAATATCTAAATTTTAGAATGCCCTTCTAACTAGAAACACAGCAATATAATAGAATTATTTAATTCTGTAGTGTGACCTTTCTAGGTGGTCTTTTACTCAAGGAGCTGTGGGGCTCGACCGGGGTATGTGGTAGGTGGTAAAATGTAACGAACGTGACGTGTGTCACATTCGTTACATTTTACAGACGCGTGACTTACTGCATGTTCAGCCAATTTGGGTGAATTTCGTTATTTTACTTTTCTTGCGCTAATGGCATTTCTATTGTATATAAAAACTTTTTAAAAAAAAATTGAACCGACTTCAATATCACTGAAAAGTATAAAATAATTTAAATATTATTGAAGTTGGTGTTAGCTAACCGGCTGTGTATATTTGGCACCAATTTCAATAATATTTAAATTATTTTATACTTTTCAGTGATATTGAAGTCGGTTCAATTTTTTTTTAAAAAGATTTTATTTTAAACTTTTTAGTGATATTTTCATATATAAAGATTGAACCATCGAAAACCGTAAAATTATCTAGGTAGGTTATGATCACATTATCGTCTACATAGTTTTACATAATTCATGTTTCTTCAGAAATAAATATCCGATCGTAATGAAATTTACATGGAATCATCATAGTAGTTTACTCTCTCGAATAAAAAAAGAATCATCGAAATCGGTTCATAATTGTCAGAGCAATGTAATGGAGAACATCAGTTTTATGGTTTTTACCAGATAAATTCCTCCACATCGTTCATGGTCCTCCAGGAAGTTCTTATCCGGTTGTAATAAAATTCATACAGATTCAAAACAGTGGTGGCCTACAACAATTATAATTACATATTACTATCAAAGACGGCGCCAAACTGGAAAACAGTTAGGTACCTACTGCCATTGTAAGTATTTGCTAGACGTTAGGCGCCGACTTCGATAGTAATATGTATTTATAATATGTTGTAGTCCAAGTTCCACAATGTAGATGTAAAAACCGCTAATTCTTAGAAATTATTTCAGGCTTTTTAGTTGCATTTTGAAGGCGGTTCTTTTTTTTGTAAAAAATATTTTTATTTTATTCTTTTTAGTGGTTCCCTTGATGTATTATTAGGTTAACTTTTAACATCTTATATTTTATTCTGACAAACAGCCAGTTTAATATTTATTTTAAAAACACCCACTACATAACACAACTATGGACCATCACTAAAATATAAGCTTAAGCAAATATTAAAAAAAATGTTGATGTGACAATATCTTAATAAAACTAACCAATTGCCATAAACCGAAGATATCTAGGTGTTATACTCGTAGTTCTCGAGAACCATGGACTGCAAGCTCGGTGGGTCTACATTTATTTGTGCCGAGAACCCGTATCCACCTTCTTGCTCCATCGTCAGACCCTGATCACCAATTTTCTAGCAACTACTCATCGAGAGCTACCCAACGAGCCCAAACTCGGCGGATCTACGTTTATTGGTGCAGTGATCCCGTGAAGACCTTCCTGCTCCATCGTCAGACCCTGATCTCCATTTTTCTAGCAACTACTCGTCGAGACCTATCCAACGAGTCCAAATTCGGTAGGTATACGTTTGTTGGTGCCGAGATACCGTGACGACCTTCCTGCTCCATTATCAGACCTTGATCACCATTGTTCTAGCAACTACTCGTCTAGAGCTACCCAACGAACCCAAACTCGGTGGGTCTATGTTTATTGGTGCCGAGATCCCGTGACGACCTTCTTGCTCCATCATCAGACGCTGATCACCAATTTTCTAGCAACTACTCATCCAGAGCTACCCAACGAGCCCAAACTCGGTGGATCTACGTTTATTGGTGCAGAGATCCCGTGACAACCTTCCTGTTCCACCATCAGACCCTGATCTCCACTTTTCTAGCAACTACTCGTCGAGAACTATCCATCGAGTCCAAATTCGGTAGTTCTACGTTTAGCAGGCACGGCTAGGATAGGATGGATTGTTAATTTTATTACAGAGTTCCTTAGGCCATCTATGGCCTTCTTCATCAGATCCACTTCACCAAATGATACTTTCTGAATGAAAATGCTTGACTAGTTTCTAAAAATACCAAAAACGCTATATGTATGCCTATAATATTTAAGGAGTTCCCTCAGTTACTCATGGTTCCCATCATCAGAACTTGATTTTGAAAAAAATGGGACCAATCTGGAACCATATCCTTTCAATTAAAAAAATAATTTTCCAAATCGGTTCGTAAACGACAGAGATCTGAGGTAACAAACATAAAAAAAAAAAATTAAAAAAAAAAAACATACAACCGAATTGATAACCTCCTCCTTTTTTTGAAGTCGGTTAAAAATATAATTGGCCACCAAGCAGCATTGTACATATACATTACTGTATTCCGTTGTCAAGTGCACTACAGCTGCTAATATTAACTGGCTTAAGAGCCTGAGTAGCTTATGTCTCGGGTAACGAGTTTCGTTTACCATCAATCGAAAATCTAGTGACGCCACCAAGCCGTAAAAAAATCATATATTAAGCGGATATTTTAGGATTACAGGCTATTTGCTTCCAAATTAGTATCTCTTAAAATCCTAATAATAGACGATTTACGTACTAATCCGATGTAAATTGTTACTTAACGGATTACCGTCTACCGCTGATGCCGCCATATTTGGCATAATTGCGTAAGATCGCAGGCGTGTCGTGTTCCAAACGGAATGGATTATGTGTTATAGAACTTAGGGAATGATGCCAGGATTATTAAGATTAAAGATAGAGTCAATATTTGTTACAATGTTAAAAAAAAAAACAAAGGTAGTGAGGTAATGTACTCTCGTTGCCACAAACGGTCACAATCACCTTTAGGACGATAATCGCTTGCACGAGCCAGCCCAAAATACGTGCGGATGGGGTAAGCGCACGTAACGTCGTTCAAACGATTTTGATTGAAATCTGGTACACCGTTCGTGTCCGTGATAGTCCATAAACGTGATTGTGAACGTTACTGTATTAGGTTAAGGCCTGTAAAGGTAATGTTTCTAAGGTTAATAAATAATAATAATAATAAATAGACAGACAAAAACAGATACTGAAAGAAAAAGATCCAAATTAATATGACATGCAACAATGGGCGGCCTTATCGCTAAAAGCGTAATCTTCCAGGCAACTTTTATGTAGGTACCAAGTAATGTACTTACTTGGTGGTGGATCCCTTGTGCAAGGAACCGTCCAGGTAGGTACTCGCGCAGTGTCAGACATTCTGCCGCCACTCCACGCAGCAGTGTGAAAACATTGTGGTGTGAAGGGCACTGTAGCTAGTGAAATTATTCAAAAATTCAAAATTCAAAAATTCAAAATTTATTTATTGTACCTACTACAGGTTACATAATTACAATTTGTTGGAGCTCCCCTTTTAAGTTAAAGATAACCTGTATTAGGGCAGCCCCGCTCTTTCTGCAATAGGTTTTATACAAATAGCAAAATAAATATAAAAGTTAAGTTATTAGTATTCAGTAGGTAGGTATAGACAGGAAATAAAAACTAAATTTTTTTTTTCTTCTACTACACAAATAAGTGAAAAATTCAAGTAATTAGCCAAAGAGGCTGGTAACAAACAATATACAAAAATTACAATTGAGTTACACATAATGTTCCGGGGCTCGCCAATATAAGTACCTAAGTATCCTTTGAAAAGTGTAATAACGTTTATACAAGTTTTTTTTTATTTTATAATAAATAGGTTTGCGCTTGACCACAATCTCACATGATGGTAAGTGAAGATGTGGTCTAGGATGGAACGCGCTTACCCATAAGATGCCTGTTCACTCTACACTTGAATACACCCAAGTTAGTTTTCTGTTTGTTCGTATGTTAAGGTTTTCAACCAAGTAGTGATCGCTAATTTACATTTTTGATACGTCATGCTTAGGGCTTCCAAAATTACGGATATGTTAATTACGTAACTGATTACGAATTTTAGCAGCCAGTTACGTAACTACGTAATTAATTACGTAATTTGTAAAATATTTCTTAAATCCAAAGTTTTCTTTAAGTATTTTGTATTTATAGTTAGTTAGTAAACAGTAAAGAAAAGCTAAGGAAATTGTAAGCAGTGAAAAATGACATTAATTACAAAATAATTATTTTAAAAAAATCAATGAAGTGATCAGTTTAGTACTCGTTTTCCTATTACCTACGTTATGGACATGGATATTGTGACATAATCAACAAAACAACAACACAAGCTCGCGTTAATTTAAAAATACTAATTGTATTATTCGTCATCATCATCATCATCAACACAACTAACTCCCAAGGGTTTTATCCTTTTCAATCTCCTCAATATGTCATGTTGTCGAGGAGCTGGATAGCCTCGACATTCAATTGATGATGAAGCCATGTGCTTCTGCACAGGCTTTTATATAACTTTGGCTACGAGGTCCACTTTCAGGTCCCTATGGAATACCTCTGGGTACTTTATCTTGGAGTGTTTGTATTGTCTGTATGTTACTTATACTTTGTATTGGCTGTATAACCCACAGCAGTATACCCACAGATATCGATTTACATACATAGATAACGCAAGTATCACCATTTGTATTGAAATCAAGCGTGTCGACTTTTGAGCCAAGTTTTTAATACCTTCTGTAAAGTCACGGCCGAATTTAGTTATAATACCAGCCCTTGTTTATGTCCCACTGCTGGGCACGGGCCTCCCCTCAAGATGAGGGGGCTTAGGCCATGTTCCACCACGCTGGCCAAGTGCGGGTTGGCAATTTAGTTACGGGAAGTCTAAACCGATTCAAAGACACCGATGCCGCCGATGCCCCGCCGATTTTTTTTAGTTTTTGCGGCCGATCGGCTACAAGGCTGCAACAACAGACGAGCGCGGACTGTAAGTTAGCGGCGACCAACCTCGACGTTTCGTCGGGGTTCGGACATGCGAAGTACATGCATTTGCGTTATCTATGTAAATCTATATCTGTGAGTATACCAATAGCCCATACTTGGACCTGTTTGTACAAAAGTTTTGTTGTTTTGCACACACAATACGATGTATTTTCTAAGCAGCTAGTGAATTTTCTTGTAGCGAAGGCCTCTTCGCGTTTCTTTTTGACATGGTCCTTCCAGCGAAGCTGTGTCATGCCAGGTATTTCACGGTATTTTCCAAAAGTGCAAAAACCTAAATCTATGGTATTTTCATAAGCATGATTGTTTAAACACATGATTTTCAATAGCGTCCAATTACATTGGATAAGTTGTTCCATCGGGTCTTGCCGGGTATTTTCATACACTTCTGCGAGATAGCATATTGATCTACTTTCCAAATCTACTTTTAAAAAAATATGATAAAAAAAGGAATTGAATAAAATACTCTTTACTGTACGTAAATTTAAATACCCATGTATTTCCTACTGGTTGGGGGCTGGGTTTTCATGTCATACAGCAGGCTTAGCACGATTTGCCAAGACTTCGTAATCTTGACAGTTCGGTGTGGAGTATGACGTAGTTATCGACCTAGCTAATACCGAAAATGACGTTTCTACGTCGATAACTACGTCATACTCCACCCCGAACTGTCAAGATTACGAAGTCTTGGCAAATCGTGCTAAGACTGCTGTTTAGAATAAAGTTGCCAACAGGACAAGAAGTCGCTAATCTGTAATTTAACAAATCATTTTTTTAACATCATTATATATTTTTAAATAAGAGAATTCGATACTTACGTAATTACGGATTTCAATGCTTCAGTTACGGAATTGTCAGAAGTTGAAAATCTTTGCGTAATTACGGAATTGCGTAAGTACGTAATTACGAAATGGAAGCCCTAGTCATGCTGTAGATGTTAATGGTCCTATTTATTTTGTTAGAACTCGATTTAGCTAGATTAGATAGAGCTAGATTTTTGTGTCAACTGTATAGATTGTGTGGTGTATTGTCTAGACGCAAATACTGATTTTACAATTTTCTGCTTGATTACAGAAAATTGTAAAATCAGTATTTTGCGTCTAGACAATACACCACACACAATTATTGCACATTCCTTAATAACGAATGTCTCGGGTGACGAGCGACGGTGCAATGCAGCTGCCTAAAGGAAGAAGAAGAAGAACTACATTTATTCGGCGGATAACGACACACACAAAAATATACAAAATAAAAACTTACAAACTTACTACTTAAAAACAAAAAACTTAAACTTAAAAAAACTTATGAGATAATGTGGCAACTGTGCGTCGCGCTTCCGCCAAACGAGGTTGGCAACTCAGCGATATGATGCACCGGAAACCCAGATTCCCGGCGCAGCGCTTGCGCTTAAAGGCAGGCATGTCACTTCTTTTTAGTCGCTGGACGTTCGGGGTGTGGACCCTAGGACGTTCATTGAGTACGGCGGCGAGTCCCGGGACCGTGACAGATTCCCGGGGGGCTATAACCACTAAGGGGATCCTGGTGCAAATCCCACCGGAGAGCCCGGGAGTCCCCTCTCATGTGCCGACGCGACATCCGCGGGGGCAATCCCACATACCCCGGTCGAGCACCACAGCTCCCACAGCACTTTTGAAGGATTCCACCGTGAGAAAAAAGGGTTGTCATTGACCCTCAGGGGAATGTATCGTTTGGTTGAATAAAAAAGTAAAAGTGCCTGTAAATCTATTCCTTGACTTTTGTACAGCTATTTGTTACTGAGTAACGAAAGACCAAAAATGATGTACGCCTGAATCTCATCTCTTTTGTTCTAATTTTTTTTTTTTAACATACGCTACTGAGTGCTTGACTACAGTCCCACCTGATAGAAAGTAGCAACGCAAACGAGGATGGTAAAGCACACTAGACTAGTAAAAACCTATTCACTCTAGTCTTGAAGACACCCACATTATAATCGGACGCAAGAACCGACGCAGGCAAACTGTTTCACTCCTTAGCTGTTGTTTTTATAAATAACTAGCTGACCCGCGCAGCTCCGGTCGCGCTCTTTCACTTTGCTGAACATCATGACATGATTAAATGCATAGTTTAAGATTATATAAAGGACATACAGACAATCATTCATTTTTATATATACAACGTGTTACAAAATACCCCGTAAAAATATAATTAATTATCTTTTAAAATTTTTGTCGTTCCGCAAATTAGGTAGAAATGTAGGTACATTCTGCGTAGTTTACTTTTTAATTTTACTGAAATAGGGTTTGAATCAGTGAAAATATTTTTTTTATATTTATTTTTTACGGGGTATTTTGTAACACGTTGTATAGAAGAAGAAGCAAATCTTAGCTAGCTTAATCCAGTCTGACCTTTAACTTTTAAATATAAAGCTTTTACTATAATATTACGGATATTGTATTAAGTATAAACATTGCGGACTATAAGTTCATGCCTGTAGATTTCTAAAATCTCTCAAAGTTCTAAAGTATTTCGTCACAAATCTTCCTAAGCATTGTGGTCCCAGCAAAGTAACGACGTAACATTGTTAGTACATGGGAACTCACTTTACCAAATGAGGAACCAATCCTATATAAGCCTATTTACTTCCTTTATAACGGTTGTGTATGTTTGAAGCTCTTGAATTACGATATTGCTTCAATCTGGATAACCACATCCACTGGGAATACAAGATTTTTAGGGTCCCATCCCTAAAAGGTAAAAAATACCCATGAACCCTTATGGTGAGTTAATCCCCACGCTTGGGGATCGTAGTGTAGTTAGTAGGCAATCCAATAGAAAATAGCTGCTGCCAGTCTTTTCCCCTTCATCATCAGATCATTTATCATTAGCAGTCAAAATACGTCCACTGCTGAACAAAAGGCCTCCCGCTTAGAAGGGAGGGATTGCCATAATCTCCACGCTTGGCCCTATCTTGGGAATCGCAGTACACGTTGTATGTAATCCAATAGAAAGACGCTGCTGCCCGTCATCTCGTTTCCCATAGTTGCCTCTTAAGACACCAAACGGCTGGAGATGGGCACTAATAGCTTAAAAAGGGTAGACATGATCCTGAACAAGAACTCTTTCCTAGACCCCGAAGACGATGACGTCATTCCTTGGTATCATGCTAACGGTGGTAAAATGTTGGGAAAGGACATGTCTGAAGATGCAAGTTGGGTTAAAGATCTGTTTCGCATGACAAGAGAAATACATGTATTTAAATATAGAGACCAAAAAGCCACCTAAATTTCTTTCCGGATCTTCTCAGTTGAGGACGCGTTGTGATCCGGTGGTAGCTTTAAAAAAATACTGACCATTGAAGTGAAGTGCAATCATTAAGCGTTTTTGAATTAAAGTAATTTCATTTCATACACTTGCGGAACTCATGATAAACTTTCAGCAAGGACTAGAAGAATCGCAATGATAGAAGAATTCAGCCTTCAGTAGATACCACTCAATTACTTGACGTGTTTTTTTGTTTTCGTGGAGGAAACCTTCAATAGGTCTCCAGGTCCCTGTGAGGGGTTAACCAGTCCAGAGTATGTAGGATTCTTACTCACTATAACCCTGCGGCTGTCGCATCGGCACATGAGGACCCAGGGGATGTGCATCTGCAGTGCCATGCCTTTGAGCCCGCTACCAGAACCCCCGGGAACCTGTCACGCTGCTCACGGGGACGGGGTCGCAACCCCGCCGCCGTTCTCCTCGGAGTCGCCGCCGTACACAACGGACGCCTAGGGCCAAACGTCCAGCGACTCCGTAGGTACTAGAGTTGCTAATTTAACCCAGTCTACGTGTAAGATAAATTAATATAGAGGATAGATTAACTAAATGTAATATTAAAATACTCACCAGACGAGAAGCGTTACAATTTCGACAGTAAAGAGCGAATCAACGGGTTGCGTTAATTTGTTTGAACAGCCGCGAACATGTTTGAGCAAGCGCCGAAGTGATTACACAACATGTTCACGCAGCTGATTCCGCTAATAATAACATTATCATTGATGCTAATACGAATCACACTCCATCGGCTCGTTTGGTTTGATATGAAAATGACGTTTGAAGAGATTTATATTGTCTAGGACTCTAGGTGGTAGATTTCTTGTGCAAATAACCGTCTAGGTAGGTACTACCGCTGTGTCCGATATTCTACAGCCTAGCAGCAGTGTAGTGGGTGAAATTATCGGGCATAAAAGACTTATTATCTAATGTCTTAAGGGTTGGCAACGCGCTTGTGATTCTTCTGGTGTTGCTAGTCTATAGACTGCGGTGACTGCTGACCATCAGGCGGGCCGCATGCTTGCTTGCCACCTTGGTACCATAAAAAGCAATATAGTGAAGTGACAAGCAAGACGTTCGCTTGATGGTAGACGACGCGACGTTTATAGACAGCTGAGGGTCTAGTACGAGTTCTGTTAGTTTACGAGCTCGATCAAACTGTCCGTTTTCTCCAATACATTTTACTAGCTTTTGATAGAGCGCTGGTGTGAAATGTATGGAGAAACCCGACAGTTTGATCGAGCTCGTAAACTATCAGAAGTCGTAGTAGACCCCCTGTACTTCACTATGGGTCACCCGAGACATAAATTATTTAGTCTCTTGTTCGGTAATTTCACCAGCTATAGTGGCCACCAGAACATAGCTGTATTTACCACACTGCTAACTTACTACTTCTTTGTTTGTAGAGTATCGTGCAACCTCTATGGCACAATCAGTAACGCCTTAGGTTGCAGGTTTGAGTAATAGAGGAGCAGCAATTTGGTGTAGTCATACTTTACTAGTTGAAATGTTTTAGTAAAGGTTGATCACCTAATTGCCTGAAAACTTAGATGACTATCACCTAGGTTTTTCGCCATCGGTTATTGGTTCTTCGAGCGATGTTTCCTGCCCATTGCCATTTCAATTTGCAGATTCTGAGAGCTATGTCGGTGACCTTGATTCTTGGACGAATCTCCTCATTACGGATTCTGTCGCGCAAAGAAACTCCGAACAAGCAAAGAATGTTACAATATATCTAATATATATAATCAATAAACTACGGCAAAGTACGAAAACCAGTGACAACATTCAACAGAAATTGAATTAGAAAATGCAACAATTGGATATCAAAGCTTATTCCCAAAGTGTTCAATGTAATCTAGTCTAAATGTTAGCTTCAGCTAAGCTGTGTTGTCCGCAGTTAGCCGCAACAAGTGGTACTAACTTTATTGCCAAGCGAATGCAGACAAGTTGAATTTAACAGTAGTACTTGATATTGGTAAACGTTATAGAATTTGAGTTTAGTCAAATAATATCTTTACTATGCATAGTCACCCCACGAGAGGACCTAATATTTTGGAAGTGAAAATTATTTTAGCGGCGCTGTGCACTTTTTTCTGATGGGGAAAAAATGTTAAATTTGCGTCAGGACATGTAAGGAGACGTAGGACTCGTAAGGAGACGTAGGCGGCGCAGGGCGCTTGAGCGAATGTTCGTGTGTGTTTGTGTTACAGCGTGCCACGCGCATCCATGGATGGTGACTGCTGATGGCTCGACCGTCTATGTAGTTAATGTAAAATAATTGTAATAGTTCTGAAGTGTTAAATTTTTAATGTAATATAAATTGTCATGTTCGTGTACGATAGCGCATATGATTATTGTATTTTACCACATAAATGATAGTACTTTTATACTGATAATTAAAGCAATTCGTGTAAAATTATATCGAATAATTTATATTATAATATTTTAACCATTCCAAAATATCAAAAATGGACAACGTTAATGTTTTACCAGTTTTACTTCTGCCGGCACTCCCGGAGTGCAACCCGTATTTTTTTTAAACTACTTACATACCACCAAATCGTAACGCTGTCGCTATTGAGAAGATCCGGCAACAAATTTAGCGGAATTGGCTTTTTAACCGACTTCAAAGGAGGAGGTTCTCAATTCGTCTGTATATTTTTTTTTTCTATGTATGTTCGCGCATAACTCTGGCAATTATGAACCGATTTGAAAAAATCTTTCTTCCATCCATTCTTTAATCCGTTAATTGGGTCCCATAAAAAAATTATTGCTTAGTAATAAGTAGTTCCTGAAAAAACAAGAATGGTGACTGCGCACTGAGAGCTGCAAGAAAGCCTATATAGATGATGTTTTAGTCGCTTTTAAGGACAAAAATGGTCATAACTCTGGCAAATATTTACCAATTTCAATGATTCTTTTTTTATTCGAAAAAAGAAACCACTGTATTAAATCTGTATGAATTTTATTACAACCGGATAAGAACTTCCTGGAGGACCATGAACGATGTGGAGGAATTTGTCTGGTAAAAACCATAAAACTGATGTTCTCCATTACATTGCTCTGACAATTATGAACCAATTGCGATGATTCTTTTTTTATTCGAGAGAGTAAACCTGCTATGATGTTTCCATGCAAATTTCATTACGACCGGATATTTTTTTCTGAAGAAACATGAATTATGTAAAACTATGTAGACGATAATGTGATCATAACCTACCTAGATAATTTTACGGTTTTCGATGGTTCAATCTTTATATATGAAAATATCACTAAAAAGATTAAAATAAAATCTTTTTAAAAAAAGATTGAACCGACTTCAATATCACTGAAAAGTATAAAATAATTTAAATATTATTGAAGTTGGTGCCAAATATACACAGCCGGTAAGCTAACACCAACTTCAATAATATTTAAATTATTTTATACTTTTCAGTGATATTGAAGTCGGTTCAATTTTTTTTTAAAAAAGATTTTATTTACTGTTGTAACACCTTGTTTTTATACCACTAATACTTACAGTTATTTATGAAATCTTCACTAATTTAACAATTAAAACATTTGTTTTGGTTGCAGAAAAACATTGTGTTGACATTTGTGACAGTAGCAAAATGTCACTGAACTGTCATCTGACAGCTATATTTCGTTCAAAAATCGATAGTTGCAAACGTAAAAACTTGATAGTTCGTGATTAGTTATCTTTACAAATTTGCTCACTTAAAATCATTTATCTTAATTATATACATAGTTTATATACTCAAAGACTCCCGTAATCTATTTTTAGGTGCTTAAAGTTTTTACTAAGCTTAAACACTGCTCAATGATTTATTATCTCAGCTAGTGACGTTACTGGACGTAATGTCACTAGTACTAAAAAAACATATTTCCGGTCATCGACCGTAACTATAAAAGGCCGGGCTAGGGCTTCGGTCTCCCTCTTTTGCTCTTCAACTTCCCCAGAATTGGTGAGTCTAGCTGTGTAGATTGTCTGATTTTCGTGGCCATGTGTTTCTCTAACTTTTCATTTGCTTAATGTCTAAATTAACCTTATCTTAACCTCAAATTGTCCCACAGTGTACGAGCTGTAGGATTCAGATCGTGAAACGTGTTTTTTTAATCGCCACACATCGCCACGTGTCGGATACCGTAATTGTTACTTTCCTCTAGGTTCTTTTGTTCCATTTACCAGTGCTGTGCTTACCTTACAGTTATGTGTGTATGTGCTACATTATTTCCACAAAATGCATCAAGGTTCTACCTGTAACACATGTCTGACCATGTGATTCTTTTTGGTTGCCGCCTATAACAGCCGCCTTGTACTCAGCTATGTACATTCTGCCAATGTACATAGTCGCCTAGATGGATTTTGCCAAAATCACCTGTTTTCTTTGCCTAAACTCTGCTAACCTCATTCTTCTGAAAATCAAGTGCACCCTTTTCTCTCACTGCCTGCTACCATACGCTTATGCATGATGCTAAGCACTGTGCACTGTATTTTTCAGGGGTCCTTGTACCAGGATTGGTACATACTACTGTTCCTGAGTGCGCGCTACACCTCGGGTCTTGGTCGGCCCCCGTGCTACATATCCAGCCGTCCAAGCCTGCCACCCTGCTTAGCTGTCTCCCCGCCTGCTGCCGGGAGACCACCGACTCGCTTGGCCTACTACCGCCAGGTGCATCGTGCCACACGATCTGACCGCTTGAGCCCGCGACCTCTGAGATCTTGTAATTTTTTTTCAATATAACTCTCTTGTTCCTATAAATCTTAGTTTCTTTTCTTTACCTGTAGCGCTAAACGCTACAGTGGCGCCCTAACTAGCGGTTAAAGTGGTCAGATTGTGTTCTTCTTTTATTATTTTTTATTATTTTTTGTTTTTCTATGTGTATGTGGGTACCCTCTAGGTGGTAGTACTTTGTGCGCAGTACGCCTCGGTGGGATACCACCTATCCTAGTTACAGTAATTCTTTTATTGTAGCTAGGATACCCGAGTCCGCTAGCACCAGGAGCGCTTAACACCTCTGCTCGCTCCACCCATCTGCGGCCAAAATTTTTTTTTAAACTATACTTGCTTTACTTCAGCTGAGCACTCTTAATACATTTTTTTTATTTTGGCTGCAACAATTTTGGTATTTTTAAAATTTCTCATCAGTTTTTTTTTTTTTAACATAAAATTTTTTAATTAAGCTCACTTTCTTTTTAAACTTTAAATTAAATTTATTTTGCTTTTGCTTAAATTTCTTTAACTTACAACCACCTTACCTATAATCATAATTTGGCCCCCAATTTCTACGGCACCCACATACACCGTACATTTTTTTTTTTTTTTTGTTTAGTGCACTTGATTTTTTTCTTTAACTTAGGAAGCTAGACTCACCTTTTTAGTTAATATGGCCTACCCCATTAATTTTTATTCCTTGCCTAAAGCAGAATTATCGTATGAAATCGGGTTGCGTGGTCTAGAACCAGCTACTACGGTAATTTCTCTAAGAAAACAAATATCTGACATTGGGAAGGAACTTCTTTCCGCCCCCATCTCTGCTTCTCACTTGGAACTGGAGGATGATCTAAAAGGTGTCCGGGATACGCTTTATAGATCAAGCGAGAACCTGCTTCTACTAAAGGATAATTTTGATACTAACCTTTACTTGCGTACTGAAAGTTTGTTACACCACGTCTATCATAGACTTGGTAGGATAGATTCAACGTCATTGAGCAATGTTGATGATTTAACTGATACTAAAAATGATTTCAATGCACAATATAAAGACATAAAAGGGTTTAAAAACAAATTTGATAAGGCTGTGTCCCCAAGCACATCTTCTACTATCCAGCCTGTAATCTCAGTAACATGTGAACGCAGTATAAGTTCTGATTTGAGTAAAATTAAATTTAGTGGTAAAACTTGTGTTAGGTCTTTTATCCAGCAAGTAGAGGAGTTTGTATCATCTAGAAATATATCCTACGAGAAAATATTATCTAACTGTTTTGAAATTTTTTCTGGTGATGCCTTGCATTGGTATCGCTCAGTGAAGGATGGAATTTCCTCTTGGTCAGATTTAACCTCTCTACTTTTAGCTGACTTTAGCATCCATGATTATGACTACCGTCTTATGGCGGAAATTCGATCTCGCACTCAGGGTGCTACTGAGAGTATAACCATCTATCTATCTATAATGCATGGAATGTTTGCTAGGTTATCTAAACCTCTAAATGAAGCTGATAAATTGGAGCTTCTTCTCTTGCGTCAACTGCTGTGGTTGACATCAACACTCTAAAATCGGCGTGCAAATCTTACGAGGTTATTCAGTCCAGAATACAACATTTCCATGAACCTCCGGTGATAACTTCTCGTACTATTGCTCCAGAATTTGCCTATAAACCTGTAGAACCTAAGGTGGGGTCTAGCTATAAATATACAAATTTTAATAAAAAACCACAAGTCTCTGCTGTTGCGATGGAGCCCTCTATTACAAAACAACCTACTCTTAATCCTTCCCTAGGTAATAGGTTCTGTCCTAGATGCCGATCCAACACTCACGATCTTCGGGAGTGTAAGGAGCCCCGAACAATTTTGTGTTTCAGGTGTGGTAAATTGGGTTTTCGGTCGGTTGATTGTCCAGCGTGCAAGTCCAAATTAAATTCTAGTCCAAAAAACTTGTAGGCCAGGGTTGGAGAGCCTCATCTAAGCCTGGTCAGTTTTGTAAAACCAACTACACTGACAAAACTGACCGGGAAAAGTGGGTGCAATTTTTGAAAAAATTCTTTAATTGTTACTCGGTCTCTTCAATCCTGGAAAATAAAACTAACATCTCTCGTCCCTATGTTAACGTCACTATCGCTAACACAAGAAAAATTGGGTTGCTCGATTCTGGATCTTGTATTTCTATTTTAGGTAACAATTCACACAACAACATTATTAATTTACACAAAGATCTGAAAGTTCAACATGGTGAATTGTTAACCCTTTCTACAGCTGGTGGTCAAAAGTTATCTACTTGTCAGTATATTGACATTCCTTTTCACTTTGTCGATAAAACTGAAATAATTCGAACTTACATTGTTCCTCAAATTAAAAATAACTTAATACTAGGCATTGATTTTTGGAAGAAATTTGAATTGTTTCCGAAAAACTTGGATAGTGTGGTCTTTAAATTGCCCGAGGAGAGCGAAGTGTCTAACATAAAATTGGACGAAAAAAATTTACAATCCTACGCTCAACTCTCAGCAGAACAAAAGGGCACGGCAGATAACATCATTCGCCAATTTGAAGAGATATCGTACGAAAATCGTGGTCTTGGTCGTACCTCTTTGATTACACACACTATCGACACTGGTGATGCCGCTCCAATTCGGCAACGCTACTATCGAATGTCCCCTGTGAAGCAAACAATTCTTTCAGAACAACTTGATGAAATGCTCAGGGAAGATGTTGTCGAGTCTTGTGAGAGTCCTTGGTCATCTCCTGTCCTACTTGCTCTTAAAAAGAATGGCGAATATCGATTCTGTCTCGATAGCCGTAAATTAAATTCTGTTACTAGAAAAGATGCCTATAGCTTACCTTACATCTCTGAAATCTTAGACAACCTCAGAGATGCTAAATACCTATCCTCTATTGACCTTTCCAAATCATTTTGGCAAATTTTGATTAAAAAAGAGGACAGATGTAAGACTGCCTTCTATATTCCCTCTAGGGGGACCTTTCCGACGAAATCTTCACATTTTATCTCTTCTCTATAATATATTGTTTAACCCCTCCACCCCCTCTTATCTTAGGGAACGTTTCGATTATTTGTCGAATTCTAGCACCTATAGTCTTAGGTCCTCGGAAAACCTTTGTCTTACGATGCCCTTACATAGCAGTTCCTTCTATGACAAATCCTTCACGGTGCAGGCGGTTCGCCTGTGGAATTCCTTGCCCGTTTCTATAAGGCGTGCTTCGTCACTGCCAATTTTCAAAGATCTAGTGAAGAAGTTTTATTTGGCGGAATAAGTTAATCGGTATTTGTGTAATTTTCTTGTTATATTAATACGTACTGATTTATGTATGTTTATAATAGTATTATTTGATGTATGTTTATATATTATACTCATATGAATATATATTATAGTTTACAACATATGTGTTTTTATGTGTCTTTGTGTTAATGTTACCTATTCATGTCGAGTGCGCGCACCCTCTGCTCTTTGTAACTTCTTTATTTTCCTCTCCATCCAAAGGTTGCCTGGAAGAGATCGCTTTTAGCGATAAGGCCGCCCATTGTTGCATTTTTTATTAATTTGTGTCTTATTCTTTTTGTATCTGTTTGTTTGTGCGCAATAAAGAATTGTCTATCTATCTATCTATCTTTCAATTTAAGTCTATGCCCTTTGGGTTGACTAATGCTCCTGCTACGCAACAGAGACTTGTGGATTTGCTCTTTTACGGGCCTGAATTTGAGCATAGAGTGTTCGTGTTCATTGATGATATCATTGTGGTCTCTAATTCGTTTGAACAGCATATATCCTTACTTAAAAAAGTCTTAGATAAACTAAAATCTGCTAACTTAACAGTTAATCTCGAAAAGTGTCAATTTTTCAGAGAAAAACTTAAATATTTAGGCTATTTGGTAGACTCGAACGGTCTTCATGCTGACCCCGAAAAAGTAAAGGCAATACTTGATTACCCTACACCGAAAAATCGGAAGGAAGTTCGGCGTTTCCTAGGCACAGCATCGTGGTACCGACGCTTTATACCAAACTTTAGCTCTCTTGCTACTCCTCTCAATAAACTTACTTCTCAGGGTAAAAAAGCTCCACCTTTTACTTGGTCTGAAGAGGCTGAATCTTCGTTCCAAGCTCTAAAAAAATGTCTAACTTCTTCGCCTGTCTTGTCTTGTCCCGATTATTCTCAGCCATTCCAAATTCACACTGACGCGAGTGATTACGGCATTGGTGCTGTCCTTACCCAGATTCTCGATGGCGAAGAGAGGGTTATAGCCTACATGAGCAAATCTTTGACAGCCCAAGAACGTAATTACAGCGCTACTGAACGCGAAGCTTTTGCTGTCCTTTTAGCTGCAGAACATTGGCGGTGCTATTTGGATAATGGGACAAAATTCATCGTCTATACGGACCATTCGTCTTTAAAATGGTTTCTTAATTTAAATAACCCAACTGGACGTCTAGCTAGATGGGGTATACGTCTTTCTGCTTTTAACTTTGAAATAAAACACAGGCGCGGGAAGGAAAATGTCGTTCCTGATTCCTTGTCTCGTGCAGTACCTGTCGCTGCAATTAATGACCAAACTTCATCGTCTCCTAGTACCTCTGATGCTTGGTATCTTAATATCTTTAAAGGTTGTCAAACAGCACCTATGTCTTTCTTAAATTATAAAATTGACAATAACAAACTCTATCGTTATGTCAAAACCTTAAATCCTCTAATCCGCGAATTTGAGTGGAAAGAAGTCGTTCCTGCTGAGGAAAGAACAAAAATTATTACAGAGTGTCATTCTGCACCAACTTCTGCTCATCTTGGTGTCTTTAAAACGCTTAAGCGTATCACTTTAAATTATTTTTGGCCTGGTATGCAAAAAGATGTCTCTAATTTTATTTCTAACTGTGACTCGTGTAACTCCCATAAACATGCTAATCATCCTACACTAGGTCTGATGGGACGGCCAAAAGAATGCTCACGACCGTTCCAGATGATAAGCATGGATCTTGTCGGACCTTTACCTTCTTCCAGGAAACAAAACACTATGATACTTGTAATAACCTGCTGTTTTTCAAAATACTGCCTTCTTTTCCCTCTACGTCGTGCAACTGCTGACGTCATAGCTCGTCTGGTCGAGGAATCAGTGTTCCTAGTACATGGTGTCCCAAGTACTATACTCATGGACAACGGCAAACAGTTTGTCAGTCAAACTCTACGGAATTTGTTCGCTCAATATAAAGTCCCTGATGTGCGCTATACGCCTAAATATACACCTCAAGTTAATACCGTTGAGAGATACAATAAAACTATAATGACAGCTGTTTCCACTTTTATTAATAGCGATGACCATCGAATATGGGATGTTAACCTACCTAAAATACAGTTTGCCTTAAACTCTGCTGTAAGTGAGGTGACTGGCTTCACACCATCATTTCTTGTCTTTGGTAGGGAATTAGTTGCTTGTGGTTCTCATTATCTCGACGTCGATAAGTCTGATGATCTTATATTTTCGCCTCGGGACGCTTATGCGGAAAATTTGGGAAAACTAAGGAAAATCTTTGACAAAGTGCATAGTTCTCTAATAAAAAGTCACTCCAGAAATTGTGGTCACTACAATCTTCGCCGCAAGATGGCAGATTTTAATGTTGGCGATATTGTGTGGAAGCGCACATATTTTCAGAGTGATAGGGACAAACGCTTTTCTAAAAAACTCGCTCCCAAATTTATTAAGTGTCGCATAAAATCTAAGTTGTCTCCGTTGGTCTATGAACTTACTGACATGCAAGACAAAAATCTAGGTTCTTGGCATATAAAAGATTTTAAAATAAATAATTATGCTACTTAATAATTATATAATTTATTCCTTGGTTCTCTTGTCTAATTATATAATTTATTCCTTGGGTCTCTCTTGGTATCTTGCTATACATGTAAATTCTCCTTTAAAAAAAAAAAATCTAGATTATATTACTATATTCTAAATTCTATATGGTAAATCTTGTCCTTGAACGGTATCCCTTCTCAACTCTCTTAATCTTTAATACTCAGTTTTGGTGACAAGTGTCCCAACTTCATTCCTAAACATTGTCGGCTCATCCTTGATTATTACCTTTTGTACTCCATTAAATCCTTGAAACTATCTTAAACGTCTATTACTCTTCTGTATACAGCTGCTGTAATTCGATTCATTCTTCGACTATCGAACGAGCAACACGTACCAATAGTGCAAAAATAATATTGATCTACCCGAAAAAAAAATGTCTAAGTGTATACAATGTAATAAAAATATAACGAAGAAAAACCCGGGACTTGAATGTAACAAATGTGGTTTGTTGGTTCATGCAAATACATCATGCACCAACCTATCCAATAAGCAACTGAACCTGATACGATCTGCTGAAAATTTGGAGTGGACCTGTAACAACTGTTCCCCAAAGTCCTCTAGAAAAAGTTCTTTCATTGTACCTGATGACGACCTGGACGATGAAGATGAGGTGAGTGGATCACATTATACAAGTCAGACTATTGATATAAAGAAATTATGTAAAGATATAACAACTGAGATGGACAAAGTACTGAAAAGAGAAATTAAGGAAACGAACAAGGCAATACAGTTTTGTAGTGATAAAGTGGATGAATGTCTTGAATCAATGGAAGCTTTTAAAGAGAAAATTAAGGAGTTGGAGGTAAAAAACAAGGATCTTACAAATAAAAATAAATATCTGGAGCTCAAGTTGGAGGCCTTAGAACAACGTTTTAATGAACGTGAGCAGCAGGAAATAGCAAAGCAAGTAGAAGTCCAGGGTATTTCTTTTACTGAAAATGAAAATATAGTGGAAATTTGTAAGAATGTTGCTACGCATTTGCAAACGAATAGCAATTGCATAGAAAATGCTATTCGTATAACCACTAAACCAGGGAAGCAAGGTATCATACAAATCAAATTGAAATCTGTGGAAGAAGCAAACAATTGGGTATCTGCCTCCCGAAAAAATAATATTACGAGTGGTAAAGTCACATCAGACACAGTCAACAAAAATGAAAATAACAAAATATATATCAGGAAAGCTTTAACTCATTACTATAAGAATCTGCTGTGGAAGGTGAAGCAGGAACTGAAGGAGTCATTTAAATATATATGGTGTAAAGATGGCAAAATTTTGGTGCGTAAAGATGACAAATCAAAAGTGTATATCATACGTAGTGAGTGTGATATTAGTAAAGTAGGCTCTTTTTCGTAAACCATTTATAAAGATTTATTCTCTGTTTATTTTTGTTAATAGTATTGCTTATTATGGATATTCACTTACAAGATAATGTACATGAAATTTTAAATTGTCCTACATTCTCTAACTACTGCACAAATATACCTAAGCACAAATCTAACCTTCATATTCTGCACTTAAACATTCGTTCACTTACAAAAAACTTTTGTAAATTGGAACTGTTAATTAATAGTGCCCCTAATGTCATCGATGTGATAATATTAACAGAAGTTAGTATATCTGACTATGTGAGTTCATTATTTCACCTCAGTGGGTATAATATGCACACAAATTTACGAAAGGAGCGTAAAGGCGGGGGTATTGTTATCTATACTTTAAAGAAATACACCTTTTCGACATATAACACAATAACAAACACATTCGAGTCACTAATAGGAAAGCTTACAATAAATAAAAAATATTCGTTACATTTGTGTGCACTTTATAGACCACCCGTCACTAGTAAATTGATTTTTATTGATGAACTTGAAAGGCTTATTAGTAAATATCCAAATGTTGACTTGTGTTTAATAGGAGATATGAATATTAATCTGAAAATAAATAATTTCATCCAACAAAAATACATTGATATGTTAACGGAACACGGACTTGTATGTGGATTACGCGATTATACGAGAATAGAACAAAGAAAGGACTTAATTACTAAAAGCTGTATTGACCACATGTTTTTTAGATTCCGAATACACGATGTTTATTGTGCAGCGCTCGGCACAGTTCTGGCGGACCATCGTACCACGGTAGCATCGATAGTTCAGCTAAATGATATACAGAGTGATTCCAAATATGTTACCAAATGTAATCAAAAATTACTTAAACAGGAGATTGAGAAAATAAACTGGAATTTAGTGGACGATCTGCAATGTCCAAACGAAATATACAACTATATAAAAAACAGCTTTCAGTTATGTTATAATAAATCAAAAATTAAGGTTAAAATAGAAGAACATAATAAAAATAGTACACCGTGGATAAATCGTAAAGTTATTAATACATGCAATAAAAAAGATGAACTATTTATAAAATGGAAAAAAGATTTTACAAATAAGATACTCAAATTGGAATATAATAAATTGCGCAATCAGTGTAACAAATTAGTAGAAAAAAGCAGAAATTCATATTATAAGAAAGAAATAAATAAAAACCAAGGAAATATGAAACAACTCTGGAAAATATTAAATAACATGACTGGGCGCGTATTATCGTCTGTAGATGAAGTAATACTCAAAGCGTTTAATAAAAATAAATTAAATAACAAAATTATTGCCAATAACTTTGCGAAGGAGTTTCACAACTCTGTCCATAAGATAATACCATTGTGTAATTCAAATCTGTTGGATCCTAAATCATATTTAAAACAAAGTAATTTATCAATGTTTTTTAAAAAATCTACACCAAAAGTAATTACAAAAATTATTAATTCTTTAAATCATAACAAATCTCCTGGCGTGGACCAAATACGTCCTATAGATATAAAGTTAATCTCACAGAATATTTCTATTGCTATAGCCAAATTAATAAACAGAAGTATACAAACTGGAAAATATCCAGATGAACTTAAAAAAGGCATTGTTAGACCAATACATAAGAAAGGACCTAAGGACGATTGTAACAATTATAGACCAATTACAATTTTGCCCATTATAGACAAAATAGTGGAAAAATATGTAAGTAATGAAATAAATAACTTCCTACAAAAAAATAATATATTATCAGAAAACCAATACGGATTTCAACCTAACAAAAGTACCACGCAATTGCTCTCAAATTTCACGGACTATGTTAATAACTGCCTTAACGATAAAAAGCAAGTTCTTGTAGTATTTATTGATTATAGCAAAGCCTTCGATACCTTAAAACATGACATATTACTCAAAAAGCTAGACAATTGTGGTATTAGAGGTCCGCTTTTGACGTGGTGTGAAGATTATCTAAAAGATAGATCTTATCAAGTTAAGGTTGGCAATGAATTTAGCGATAATTTTTCAGGTACGCACGGAACGGCTCAAGGTTCTGTTCTTGGCCCTCTACACTACCTAACTTACGTTAATGATATGAATAATATATTTAAATACTGCAAAGTATATCAATATGCAGATGACACATGTTTAATTTCTGCTGACAAAGACGTAAAAGTAGCTCTCAATAAATTACAACAGGATTTTACAACATTAATTCAATGGTCTCACGATGCAGGGCTTGTATTAAACGCACAAAAAACAAAACTAATACGAATAAGATCTGCCAATCACTCTAGTATAAGTACCACTGATAATATAGAACTAATTGCACACACACATCAGTGCCTACACAATAAAAATCCGCAATGTAATTGTGAATGTATAGAATTAGTTACTGAGCAAACTTATTTAGGACTTACCATAGATCACCGTTTTAATTGGGGCTGTCATATAGATAAAATATGTAATAAATTGCGTGCCATACTTGCCAAATTTAAAATTTTAAAATATAAAGTTCCATTTCATACATTAAAGATATTATATACATCACTTGCAGAAAGTATAATGGCGTACGGTATTAGTAGTTATGGACGAACGTTTAAAACATACATAGATAGAATATATAATTTGCAATTAAGACTCCTAAAAACTATTGTATCTAGCAAAGTAAAGAAAAAATATAAAAATAACTATGATGAACTATTTAAAGAATGTAACATTTTACCAATACAAAGACGAATTGATTACTCACTTATTACAGAAAATTATTTTAAACATACTAACTATATAAAGCATCCTATAACTACACGTCAAATTAGTAATAAACAGCTAGTAACCATTAGTGCCAAGAATAAATATGGAGAACGAACCACAGATTATATAGTACCTAGATTAATCAATAAAATTCCCATAACTCTAAAAACCAAACTTAATAATAAAAATATAAAAATTGAATTAAAAAAATATTTAATTGATTGTCTATTTACAAATAATAATTAATGTCACATTATGAAACCACCTGTATATCGTTAGGCTGGTTACTGTCACACACACTTCTACCCGCTCGTATAATACTCATCGAGCCAACTTGTGTCGCCCGGTAACAGGTTTTTGTACCATCTACCGACCTAGCATAATATTGATTGTAACGATGCATATTTTAGATAATGTACTTATATTTTCCTTTTATAACAACCATTGTACGTTTTTATTCCTTTTATTTTTAGTTAAGTACGAAGATTGTTTCACTCACGTCAACGACAAACCCTAACGGGTTTATATGGCGTGATTGGTTTTTGTTTGTAAATATTTTGCATGATTAAATAAATTAAAAAAAAAAATAAAAAAATTGTCCTCACCTTTGGTTATTAACCGACTAAAGGTTAATAGCCACTCTTTGGTGTCGCCTGCACACCTATGATCTGTGTCACGTCTGAGGGCACAGATTTCTTTGTATAGGCCTCCTACTAAGGGCCTATGCACCTTGAGGGCATTATTGTACTTGCTTGGGTATGGAAGGGGTATATATCTTGATTCTTAGGTACAAACTGTAGTAGAGCCAGTCAGTTTTCTTTAGATCTAATGGAATTTTCCCTAGGAAAAATTCTCCGCTAACGGGGGGGATACTGTAACACCTTGTTTTTCTACCACTAATACTTACAGTTATTTATGAAATCTTCACTAATTTAACAATTAAAACATTTGTTTTGGTTGCAGAAAAACATTGTGTTGACATTTGTGACAGTAGCAAAATGTCACTGAACTGTCATCTGACAGCTATATTTCGTTCAAAAATCGATAGTTGCAAACGTAAAAACTTGATAGTTCGTGATTAGTTATCTTTACAAATTTGCTCACTTAAAATCATTTATCTTAATTATATACATAGTTTATATACTCAAAGACTCCCGTAATCTATTTTTAGGTGCTTAAAGTTTTTACTAAGCTTAAACACTGCTCAATGATTTATTATCTCAGCTAGTGACGTTACTGGACGTAATGTCACTAGTACTAAAAAAACATATTTCCGGTCATCGACCGTAACTATAAAAGCTAGGGCTTCGGTCTCCCTCTTTTGCTCTTCAACTTCCCCAGAATTGGTGAGTCTAGCTGTGTAGATTGTCTGATTTTCGTGGCCATGTGTTTCTCTAACTTTTCATTTGCTTAATGTCTAAATTAACCTTATCTTAATGTTGTCTTTTATTTACGCGAATACTAGACATTGCAATCAATCTATTCTTACGGATCCCGCCCGCGGTTAGCGCGGTTTAGTCCGCCCGTGACCATGGGTGCTGCAAAGCATTCGAAACGTCGGGAAAAATAAAATAAATCGCGATATAATCCGTAAGAATAGATTGATTGCAACCTTATCTTAACCTCAAATTGTCCCACAGTGTACGAGCTGTAGGATTCAGATCGTGAAACGTGTTTTTTTAATCGCCACACATCGCCACGTGTCGGATACCGTAATTGTTACTTTCCTCTAGGTTCTTTTGTTCCATTTACCAGTGCTGTGCTTACCTTACAGTTATGTGTGTATGTGCTACATTATTTCCACAAAATGCATCAAGGTTCTACCTGTAACACATGTCTGACCATGTGATTCTTTTTGGTTGCCGCCTATAACAGCCGCCTTGTACTCAGCTATGTACATTCTGCCAATGTACATAGTCGCCTAGATGGATTTTGCCAAAATCACCTGTTTTCTTTGCCTAAACTCTGCTAACCTCATTCTTCTGAAAATCAAGTGCACCCTTTTCTCTCACTGCCTGCTACCATACGCTTATGCATGATGCTAAGCACTGTGCACTGTATTTTTCAGGGGTCCTTGTACCAGGATTGGTACATACTACTGTTCCTGAGTGCGCGCTACACCTCGGGTCTTGGTCGGCCCCCGTGCTACATATCCAGCCGTCCAAGCCTGCCACCCTGCTTAGCTGTCTCCCCGCCTGCTGCCGGGAGACCACCGACTCGCTTGGCCTACTACCGCCAGGTGCATCGTGCCACACGATCTGACCGCTTGAGCCCGCGACCTCTGAGATCTTGTCATTTTTTTTCAATATAACTCTCTTGTTCCTATAAATCTTAGTTTCTTTTCTTTACCTGTAGCGCTAAACGCTACACTGTCATAATTTACTTATTCGAGAATCTGCCTTTAAATGACTTTAATTAAAACTAAAGAATAAGAGATAATGAGATTTAAAGAATAAGTTTTTTTTATATACATGTATAAAAGAAAACAGAATAGATAATATGTACCTGTACATACGAACAAAAAAAAACAAATAAGTTACTATAATTATGTTGGTACCACATCGCTATCGCCTGGTAATGTGCCCAGAAGGCTGAAAGCGTTATCCCGCTGGATGGTCAAGCTTATATGCTGCGCAAGGTATGTGCCAGCCCTCTGGTCCCCTGTTGACTCAACTAGCCTTCTCGACAAATTGCAAAAAAGGCGATGAGCGCCAGGACCCTACGGACCCAATGTCTCAACCCCAAACGGCTCAAACATATAGCCGCGATCGAGGCTACTATATTTGCGCCGTTTGAGGCATTCAGCAGACTCGGCGGCAGCTCCAGCTCTGCCAGAACTTTCTGAAAGATGGGACGGTGCCAAGGTATCGACGCATGTTGCATCCCATACCAAGGGCCGACCCATCTTCCATGGGATGAGAGTCATTCCGTCTGGTCTCTTACCATCGCTACGTGAAAGGCCACAAGGCTCTAAAACTGCAGAAACGTTAGCGGTGTTAAGAGCCCTACGGATGATGTCATTAAGACTGGAGAGCCGCGGAAACCTTCCCGCACTACGAAGACAAGAGAGCCCGTGGTGTCCAAGTTGGTCAACATACTCACCACAGCGGCAGCGATGTGGCACAAAGCACATGGTACCCAGCCGTAGGCATGCGGCCAGTCTAAAAGAAGTGGAATCCAGGAGCGTACCAATGTTGGAAGAGGGAAGAGCCTGCAACCACAATCCAGATTCCCAGACACAGACAGCAAGAAGACGGGCTCGCTCCGTAGAGTTGGCGGCGGTATTGAGAAGATTTTCCCTTACCAACTCACACAGGGGCTCGTCCCATTGTCTCTGCGAGGATAGAATTGTGGGCAGGCTATTGCTAGGGCAGGCCTGAGACCATGCATTTTTACCTTCGGCCAAACAAGCTATACCTGAAAAGCAAATAGATGGTCCTAAAATCTCCCGAACTAGCTTGACGTTAGCATGGGCCGAAGATAAAAATGCAGGGAGGGAAACGCTAGAAATTTTGCGTATGCCCAGGCCTCCCATCCGTATAGGAAGAGAAGCCTGAGCCCAAGAACGGTCATCCAGTGGGGTATTTAAAATAGCGGTGAGCGTATCCCTTATGATGTTATCTATTTTTTGTAAATAAACTTTATGTTTCCAAAAAGGACAACATCGTAAGTAATACGTAAATTTTGGAACGAATAAACAATAACGTAAAATAAAAAAAGCCACATGTGTATTAATTTTGAGAAGACGATCCGAAACCTCACTAAAATTTTGATTTTTTTCATCTAAAAACGATGGCACTGATTCGTCCAATACAGGAGAACCAAGGAGGCGAAGAGTATCTTTTTCAATAATTTTGATACCTGGAACAAGTTTATTAAATTTCTGTATCGTTATATTGGGTGGCATGGAATCGTTTAATAAGCAAAGTTCACACTTAGAATAATTTAAATCAAGGCCGATAGTAAGAAATTTGTGCTGTAGATATTCCAAATCTTTTAAAACAGTGTTTACATCGCCTCCAAGGGTGCCATCATCAAGATACCAAACGTTAAATTTTGACTCTAATTTCTCAACAATAGGGTGAATGGCAAGACTAAAAATGGCCGGCCCTAGGGGGTCGCCCTGTTGACAGCCAACTGAGGAATAAATAAGATTATTTTTGTAGGTTAATTTAGAAGGTTCATTGTAACATTGCCACATGAATCCGAATATGTCAGGAATTTTGTCTTTAATTTGGGTTAGTAGGGCGCCCCTGTCTACAGAATTAAAAGCGTTTTTGATATCCACTTTCAGCAGCACCTCTCCACCATGGTTGTGAATAAATGATCTTAAAGCATGGACGGCTGCCTCGCATCCGCCAGCTGTGCCAAAACCGAGTTGTTTGGGCTTGAAAAAGCTACCAATACTGTCTCTTTTCTGTGCGCAACACACTTTGGCGGCGAGACGTCGATACGTACACCCAACGGCAATAGGTCGTATGCCATCGTCTTTCTTATTTAGTGCACATAAATTGGCTCCGTATATAATATCAACAATCTCACCGTTAACGCGACCCGACAGCATTAGGTTAATCATAGCTGTCAGTTCCTTGAGGAGTGATTCACCGGCAGCACCACTATTTCTGCCTAAAAGGTCCTTTAAATGTTGTGGTGTTAAAGAATCAAGGCCACCGGCAGAACCACTCGGGAAAGAACTAACTGCGCGGATCACATCCTCATCTGTAATTTGGAGCACAGTATCGGTAGCTTGCGGTGGGTCAGGCAACTGAACGGTTGCTGCTGGAAGGGGATGCTTACTTTCCAACAAAGCTAGTGTTTCCGGCGTATCGGAAGCAAGTACGTCACTGGAAAAAAGTATCCTCGCCGCACCCCTGACATCACCGTCGCCGAGTTTGTTTTCTGCAAGGCGGTAAGTGGCATACTCACTGACGACGACGGCTTTGGCAAGAGAGCGTTGAGGATAAGATAAGACGTGGGAATTTGGTGCCGAACACGTGCAATTACTTTTTAATTTTGAAGTCAAACTGGTGTTGCTCGAGTCCTTCTTGACATGTAAGACTCTGTAGGGAAAAGTTAATAAATGTTCCCAAGCATTAAAAAATTGCCTTTAAATTAAATTTATTGACACTTTCCCACGTAGATTTAATTGAGTTCTTATTTTTGCGTTATTATAGCAGAAGCAATTCGCGTTTCCGTTATACTGATTTAAAAAATCCAAGACGCTACTAGGTGGTAGGTTTCTTATACCCCTCCAGACAGGTGGACTAGCCTTCTTTGGTCCACCCGTAAGAGAGAGGAAAAGAGAGTAAGAGTATTCCTTTTTGAGGTAGTATCGACCTTGTGTTAATTCCTTGCTCTCCCGGTATTTACAGGAGGGAAGTAGAATTGATGACTGTCTTTCTAACTCCTCCTATCTACCTTTTTAAATAATTAAAGGACAGTGGGCAAAAGTGGTCCAAGAGCCGCCACGATTGAATCATATGCCAAATGAAAGAGCACGGAAAAAAAAAATTAGCTGCAGCTACTAAATTTTAGGTGCTATTGCAAATTTTCTTACGAACTATAGGGACAGCGAAGTTTGTAGCAGTCGTTGCAAAGTGTTTTTAGCTACCAGAATTTAGCCAAGGTAGCGAATTATTTTAGTTAAAATTACTACATGTCATAGCTAAGATTAGCGGTAGCGGCGAATATTATTTGCTATATTTAGCTGTGGCTGCTAACAATATTAGCAATATTTAGCTGTGGCTGCGAATTGTTTTTGTGACTCCACCAAAGGATTTTAGTTGCGATACCAAATAAATTTATGAGTGTCAGCTAATATAATTCGTAGTATTGTAGGTTTGTTTTAGCAGTATTAGCTAAGTTAATTTGATACTGTATCGTATCACCTTAGCTACAATTGCCAATATGTTAGCTGTGGCTACGAATTGTGTTTGTAACTCCACCCAAGGATTTTAGTTGCGACACCAAATACATTTATGAGTGTCAGCTAATATAATTAGTAGTATGATAGGTTTGTTTTAGCAGCATTAGCTAACTTAATTTGTTACTGTATCGTATCACCTTAGCTGCAATTGCCAGTATGTTAGCTGTGGCTACGAATTGTGTTTGTAACCCCACCGAAAGATTTTAGTTGCGACACCAAATACATTTAACAGTGTCAGCTAAAATAATTAGTAGTATGATAGGTTTGTTTTAGCAGCATTAGCTAACTTAATTTGTTACTGTATCGTATAACCTTAGCTGCAATTGACAATGTGTTAGCTGTGGCTACGAATTGTGTTTGTGACTCCACCAAAGGATATTAGTTGCGATACCAAATAAATTTATGAGTGTCAGCTAATATAATTCGTAGTATTGTAGGTTTGTTTTAGCAGTATTAGCTAAGTTAATTTGATACTGTATCGTATCACCTTAGCTGCAATTGCCAATATGTTAGCTGTGGCTACGAATTGTGTTTGTGACTCCTCCCAAGGATTTTAGTTGCGACACCAAATACATTTATGAGTGTCAGCTAATATAATTAGTAGTATGCTAGGTTTGTTTTAGCAGCATTAGCTAACTTAATTTGTTATTGTATCGTATCATCTTAGCTGTAATTGCCAATGTGTTAGCTGTGGCTATGAATTGTGTTTGTGACTCCACCAAAGGATATTAGTTGCGATACCAAATAAATTTATGAGTGTCAGCTAATATAATTCGTAGTATTGTAGGTTTGTTTTAGCAGTATTAGCTAAGTTAATTTGATACTGTATCGTATCACCTTAGCTGCAATTGCCAATATGTTAGCTGTGGCTACGAATTGTGTTTGTGACTCCACCCAAGGATTTTAGTTGCGACACCAAATACATTTATGAGTGTCAGCTAATATAATTAGTAGTATGATAGGTTTGTTTTAGCAGCATTAGCTAACTTAATTTGTTATTGTATCGTATCATCTTAGCTGTAATTGCCAATGTGTTAGCTGTGGCTACGAATTGTGTTTGTGACTCCACCAAAGGATTTTAGTTGCGACACCAAATAAATTTATGTGTGTCAGCTAATATAATTCGTAGTATGATAGGTTTGTTTTAGCAGTATTAGCTAAGTTAATTTGATACTGTATCGTATCACCTTAGCTGCAATTGACAATGTTTTAGCTGTGGCTACGAATTGTGTTTGTGACTACACATAATGATTTTATTTTAGTTGCGATATCAAATTAATTTATGAGAGGTAGCTAATATAATTCGTAGTAGCATGTAAAGTAATTTTAACAGTACAAGCAAAGTTAATCTGATACTGTATAGTATTAATGCAGCTACAATTCCTACGATGACATGAATATAATATGATAAAAAAATATATCACAAAATATGAATTAACACTATCTCATGTTGCTAGAAGTATGTTTGATACGATAGATTGTCCTTATTAAACTTGATGGCAACAAAACAAATCTTCAGAAGACGAATAATGAGATCATTTACATATTTAATTAAAGCAATTCAACATCTTTAACTATTAAAAAGAATGTGTAAATGGTTACCGGTTACATAGCTTTAAATATGTTACGGTTATGTTATTCGTTTTCTAATAAATTGTTATGTTTTTGCCATCAAGTGCGTAAATACATTTTTTTGTATTGAAATACTTATAGCAACTCAGAATTATTAGATATTTTGTGATACTTTATTTATCATATTCTATTCATGTCGTCATATCAATTGTAGCTACGATGATACGATACAGTATCTTATTAACTTTGCCTCGACTGCTAAAATTATTTTCCATGCTACTACGGATTATATTAGCTACCTCTCATAAATTTATTAGATATTGCAACTATAATCATTATGTGTAGTCCCAAACACAATTCGTAGCCACAGCTAAAACATTGTCAATTGCAGCTAAGGTGATACGATACAGTATCAAATTAACTTAGCTAATACTGCTAAAATACTGTCAGTTCTAGCTAAGGTAAAACGATACAGAATCAAATTAACTTAGCTTTAACAGCTAAAATGACCTTCCATATTACTGTACATTAGCTTTTTCAAATAAATGTAATACATAACTGAAACGAAATCCTTAGGTGAGCAAACAAACACAACTAACATTTACACTTAAAACACTGTCAAGTGCAGCTACAGTGATACGATAGAGTAATAAATTACCTTAGTTACTAGGTACTGCTTAAACTACCTAACATGCTACGAATTATGATAAATTAATCACCATTCTCAATTGTTACATGAAGTCAATACAAAACAAAATTAGAGAAAGTATCTATTTATTGAAATCACAAAGTTACTCCTAAAACAAACATTAGTTTGGATAATTGAAAAGAAAAGTTATATACATAATATTTTTTACTAACAATTTTATGTAACACTGGTATAAGACAGTAATTCCAACATATCAACTTTTATAAGTACAAGTGTTAACTAACTTGATCATAAAATCACTATCTGATAAAGTGACAATAAGGGCAAAGTCAATTTCAATTTTTTTCAATACTATACTATACTATATATAATCGGAACAACAAAGAAATACTATACTATAATCGGAATATTAAGCTTATACAGGGTTACAGGAAAAGTCGTGCTAGATCCGTTAAGGGCGTGGAGTACCCATCATTTCTGACTTATTTCACTATGAATCACCCCACCCTAAACTTAACCCTTTTCGAGATTTTCGACTTTAAATTTTTTTATTGAAAATTGCCGATGTTTAGGCTATTAAATTTTATTTTGTTTATTTTGTGTGTATTATTATTATTATTATTGCATTTTGACATGTGTAATAAGATGCTTTAGGACGTCAATCATTAAAATAGTGCACAAGTTAATTGAATAGGCCGTAGTAGACAAGTGAAAGTAAAGAAATTACAAAAATAATTAGCAGGTTTATTTTTCTCTAAGGAATATCTAAAAAAAATATTATGGCAGTTGTTCGGCAGATGTGTTTTAAAATATCTTCGTTTCATCAGCTTTCTAACGAGGTATAACTATCTAGGGTTCGTATTAAATTTCGTGGAAAAAAAAACTTAGTTTCATAGGCGACAGTGGTGAAGAAAGTTAATACTTAGCCCTAAAAAGTAAAGTAAAACAAAAATAGGTAAGCATGAAATGTCATTTACTAAATCAGGTTTTCACACAACTTTTTCTTACTCTACACTCTCTACAGTTCATGTTCAACATGGCCACCTCTATTTCTAACACATTGTCGCATTCTTCTACGGAGACCAGTCTTCACTACTCCAGTGGTCAACGTTGTCCTTATTTGATTTGCTGCATCAACAATCCTTTCTCTTAATTCTTCCACAGACGAAACTGGATTTGGCTCGCTGTATACAAGACTTTTCATGCGCCCCCATACATGAAAATCCATGGGGGTTAGGTCCGGACTTCTTGCTGGCCATGGCAACGGCCCACCTCGTCCTATCCATTTGTTTGGATAATTTGTGTCCAGCCAGTCTCTGACACTTCTCCTGAAATGGGCAGGGCAGCCATCATGTTGGAACCACATGTCCCTTATTAAGTTGAGTGGCAGATCATCCAGCAAGTCATTCAAGTCTCCTCTCAGAAAGTTTTCGTAGTTTTCCCCATTTAGATTGTCCGGGAGAAAGTAAGGTCCGATCAAATGATTGGAGATAATACCCATCCATACGCTAAATCTTCGTTGGGACCCCGTCACTCTTTTCTTATTGGGATTCCTTAGTTCTTTTGGGGCCCAGTAGTGAGCGTTGTGATAATTAGTTATGCCATCTTTATCAAATTTGGATTCATCTGTCAACAAGATATTTCTTAGAAAATCTGGGTCTTCTACGTCAGCATTTAGCATGAATCTGCAAAAGTCCAACCTTCTCGCGGAGTCTCCTTCTTCAATAACGTGTACCGGCGTGTAATGGTACGGGTATAGGCCAGCAGTATGCACTGTAAACTACACACTCCATTGCGAAAGTCCCACATCCGGCACTCGACGACCGGGATAGCGAGTTATGTATTCGTTGCGAGCTTGCACAGACACACAATCGCAGTATCCATAACAAATAAGCATATCAGCATATTCCTCAGGGTGTGTAGGACGTCATCTTCAACACTTCCGTATCACAAGTACAAATCAGAGTCCGGTTAATAAGCACAGTAGTCACAAATCAGAAGAAATAGTCCAGAATCACAGCCAAGTCGAGAAAAAAAACCAAAACGATATCACATCTACTATGTACGAAGCACAAAAGCAGACTGCCAACCAAAACAATATCCTGTGTTGTATTACCAGCCCTTATCAGTCTCTACACATTTTTTCTTTCATTCACACCTGCATAAATCGTCACTTGTCTCGCTCGCACGGTGTGTCCCAACTTGAAAGACAATAGATGCGGGACCGTTAGAACTGCTACCTGAAGCGTCCCAACTACTTTTTTTCCACGAAATGTAATACGAACCCCAGATAGTTATACTTCGTTAGAAAGCTGATGAAACGAAGATATTTTAAAACACATCTGTCGAACAACTGCCATAATATTTTTTTTAGATATCCCTTAGAGAAAAATAAACCTGCTAATTATTTTTGTAATTTCTTTACTTTCACTTGTCTACTACTACGGCCTATTCAATTAACTTGTGCACTATTTTAATGATTGACGTCCTAAAGCATCTTATTACACATGTCAAAATGCAATAATAATAATAATAAGCAAATTCTAATCAGCCTTGGAATCTGGGTCGCTGCCAGAATTTATGACTACAGGTATAACCCACCTGCTCCATAAGAACAATAGTACCACGGACCCAAAGAACTATAGGCCGATCACGTGTCTGCCTACAGTTTATAAGACTCTTACATCCATTCTGAGAGCAAAAATCTACAGACATGTTGAGGACAACTCAATAATGTCTGCGTCTCAGAATGGATGTAGGAGTGGGGCCCGTGGTACTAAGGAGCTACTCCTCATTGATATGGCCATCTGCCAGCAGGCTCGCCGGAGTCGAAAGGATCTGTCGACATGCTGGATAGATTACAAGAAGGCCTATGACTCTGTGCCTCATACATGGCTTATGAGGGTGCTAGAGTTGTATAAAGTAAATGCAACTCTACGCACCTTCCTGGCGTCGTGTATGAGGCAGTGGAGAACGGTCCTTCTCTATCCGGGATCTCGACAGACCCTTGGGAACGGTGATCCAATAAGGATAGAACGTGGTATCTTTCAGGGTGATAGTCTGAGTCCCTTGTGGTTTTGTCTGGCCCTGAACCCTTTAAGCACTCTCTTAAAGAGTTCAGGGTTAGGCTATCGGTTGCGGAGAGGTAGTCAGGTCATATCTCACCTGCTTTACATGGATGACTTGAAACTATTTGCCCCCACTGAGCTCCAACTGATGGGCTTACTGAAGGTCACAGAAACCTTCAGTAATTCTATCAGGATGGAATTTGGTGTGGACAAATGTGCAGTTATGCATGTAAAGCGGGGGAGATTGGTTGAGTCTAGGAGCGTACAGCTCTCAGACTCTACCGATCTGAGGACACTCTCTGCAACCGAAACCTACAAATACATGGGTATGTCACAGGCATTGGGCATCAATGAGACTGACATGAAACAGTCGTTGCGGGAACGCTTCCTGGGCCGCCTGAGAAAAGTACTTAAAAGTCTTTTGTCGGGCGGAAACAGGGTGCGAGCCTACAACGGTTGGGTCATGCCAGTCTTAATGTACTCCTTTGGCATACTCAAGTAGACTCAGACTGAACTAGACACCCTGGATAGAACAGTTCGTACACTGTTAACCACATACCGTATGCATCATCCTCGCTCTTCAGTGATGAGGTTATATATCCCACGGAAATGTGGTGGCCGAGGCTTTTTAAATGCCAAGACCCTACACAACCGTGAGATATGTAACCTCAGGGAATATTTCCTCCACTGCGGCGGAGAGATGCATACGGATGTGGTTGCTGTGGACAATGGACTGACCCCTCTATCCTTAGCCAAAGGGAACTGGCGCAAACCTGTGGTGCTCACCACTGGCGATCGAGAGGCGGTATGGCAAAGCAAAGAGCTACACGGAAGGTTCTACCGGGCTCTTCATGGGCCCGATGTAGACTTCTCAGCCTCCGTGGCCTGGCTACGATTCGGTGACCTCTTTGGGGAAACCGAAGGTTTTGTCTGTGCAATTATGGATGAAGTTGTGATGACGAACAACTACCGGAAATATATCCTGAGGGATGGCACCATTGACATTTGTCGGGCATGTCATCGCCCTGGTGAATCCCTCAGGCATATTATTTCCGGTTGTTCGCGTCTCGCAAATGGCGAATACTTGCACAGACACAACCAAGTAGCCAGGATAATCCACCAGCAACTTGCTTTGAAATACCGCCTTGTGACGTCAGAGGTACCGTACTACAGGTATGTGCCAGAACCAGTTCTGGAGGATGGCCATATCACGTTATACTGGGACCGATCTATCATCACAGACAGGACTATTGTCGCCAATAAGCCTGATATTGTGTTGATAGATCGCACCGAGCGTCATGCAATGATTGTAGATGTCACTGTCCCCCATGACGAGAACCTCGTGAAAGCGGAGAAAGATAAAGAATGCAAATATCTTGATCTCGCGCACGAGGTTGTCGACATGTGGGACATTGATAGGGCAATCATTGTACCTATAGTCGTTTCTGCCCATGGCCTAATGGCCAAGAGCCTCGATAAACACCTCAAGAGGCTCGCGTTAGACGGCTGGATCAAGGGCCAGATGCAGAAGGCAGTGCTCCTGGAGACGGCACGCATTGTGAGGAAGTTCCTCTCACTGGAGCCTTAACCACCGTCTGCTAGGACCCTGTTCCCGCAGCCGGTTGGAAGGTGTTTTTTATATTTTTAAATGTATTTATTGTTTATATTTATATTTGAAAATGTAAGAAACTGAAAGAATTTTAATAAATGGTATAATAATAATACACACAAAATAAACAAAATAAAATTTAATAGCCTAAACATCGGCAATTTTCAATAAAAAAATTTAAAGTCGAAAATCTCGAAAAGGGTTAAGTTTAGGGTGGGGTGTTTCATAGTGAAATAAGTCAGAAATGATGGGTACTCCACGCCCTTAACGGATCTAGCACGACTTTTCCCGTAACCCTGTATATTAATTTAAAATATGCAATACTTAACCCCCTATTAGGGTAAATGCACATGATCTGCATTTAAACTGCAAGCTAGTTATACAATTGCAGTTTTGGTGCAGTTGAAATAACTACATCGAAACTGTTGACCGACTATCCCACTGTCCGTATAGTGAGATAAGTCAACTAAACCACATACCCCGACTAAACTACAATTCTGCAGCTAACTTGCAGCATCTACAAATTGAGACTAACAATAATTTATAGCCTATACATATACTTAATATAAATAACGATTACACATAAGGGAACAAAAACACTTATACACTACTACAGGGAGCATTGGAAAATGTTGGCAATATTTTAACCTTTGCTTCTACATAACATTAAAATGATAATAGGTACAACATTTAATGAATCACTACAGATAAATTCTCGTATTTCAGAATGATAGTCATAATATTTTATACGCAAGTCAAGTCCTCACAAAAATCCCTGACATTTATTTTAATTAAACTTTTTTATTCCTAAAATGATTGTACTATGGATGTAATTCACATGCAGAAGCATAGTCTTAAGTATTGCCGATGATTTCAAATCCATCTTGTATACAACATCGATACACTAGGCATACATGTAATATGTATTTACTAGAACCTTTACAGAATATGGTTATAATATAAATACTGAGTAAAATCATATAATATGGGATTCATAAATCAGTACCACTTACAAAATACATACACAATATTTGCTGGAGTCGTCTCCATGCAGTTGCATTTCAGCATCAGTAGAGAAATTTTTAAAATCGATTTCCAGCTGTGGACCAAAAAAAAAATGAATGATATAGATTGGGTAAGTATTATTTGATATAATTACAAAATTTCTAATATTTACAAGATATAATAACTGAATCTATAATTTTATTTCATATCAGTTGATATAATAAACGATTGATATAATTTTAAAATAACTATTTTTATTAAGCATAACATACATTGATTACAAAACCATTTGATATCATTTACAAGATATAAAACCTATTTAGCCTAATATAATAAAAATAATAATAATATCATGTTTTTTTGTAATTTCGCGAGCCCTGCTTTGCGGGGCTCCTAATTCTGGGTGGTCATAAGACAATAACCACGAAGGTTAAGGCGGGAGCTCCGCTTCTAGCCTAACATATCCGAGTCGGATTGCTCTGAATCGAGGTGTTAACTATGTTGGTACCTATAAATATACATTTTAAACTATAGACCTAATGATTTTCGATTAGATAAACATTATATCCAATAACATTATACGAAATAAGTTTTAGAATATATAAATGTTATATGTAAAGAAATTATAGCAACAGTTGGTATATCTCACGTTTATTAGATCTTGTGAACGTTATTGAAATGAAAATAGACCAAATAAATTTATATGAAATGGGACGCACCCATATAGATTGAGCTTCGTAGAAGTTAGTTAAAACGTTCGTAATAAATTGTTACTTACCAATCTATCATCCATGTATTTGTGGATTTCCATTAATCCTTTAGACATTGATAATCTTTTTGATGTCGTGCATTCCCAGTTCTCAAGGACAACATTTACCGTTTCTGTATTTTGAAGCCAGTTTCATAATAAATAATAGGCTTATTGTTTCTATGGGCCATAGTTGCCTGCAATAAAGGTTTTATTATTATTTTTCATTTTTGGTTACTCGGGCTTTTACACCCGGACTTTTAAAAAGCTTGCATGGGGACGAATCCAACACATAGGCCTGTTAGGACAAATTAATGAAATGGAACATACCTGCCAGAATCAACTGCTGGAAATAAGATATAAACAGCAGTTGACTCTGGCAGGTGTAGGGACTATTGAAGTATATGGAAAGATTTCTTGATTTCCTTAAGTGGGCATTTGGTGGACTGAACCAGTGTTCAGTACAATACAATACAATAGCCCAGTGGCTATTGTAAAAGGCCGGGGTCATTTGCCATAATTAGTAGATACACTAATTATATTTTGTCAAGCGGTGACTTGCCACCAACTAGATGGGCTTCTCTTCATATGGCCGTCAGAAGACGACGGAGTGCAACACCGGTGTGGGTGGCTCAGGTGTCGAGAGGTGTGCTGCCCTTTCTCCGAAGTTACTCGCGGCATTATACCCTTTAACACTTTCACCCCTGGAGCATATAGCTTTAACAGCTCCTCTCTGGACTAGCCAATTAAGGCTAGCCAGAGCTGAGAGTCCTGCGTGCCCCCTTCGGTTTCCGGCCGACGAAGTCACGCCAAGGTGGGGGCCCTGACCGACTCTCTAGAGCACTCGGGTCCGCGGTGACCTTACGCACCAACAGCTCGCCACAAGCTTATGTAAAATGGAAGATACCTTTTTTATGACGTGGGGGAAATCTTCGAAAGATCCCCGGGGGCTGTGGGGCTCGATCGGGGTATGTGGGATTCTTACCCACTAAAACCCGCGCGCCGGATCTGCACCAGGGACCCTCAGTGCCTTGCCTTTGAGCCCGCCGACGGGGGGTGCATTATAGCCCCCCGGGAACCAGTCACGGTGCTCACGGGGACGGGGGTCGCAACCCCGCCGCTGTCCTCCTCGGAGTCGCCGCCGTACTCAATGAACGTTCTAAGGGTTCCACACCCCGGACGTCCAGCGACTCCGAAGAGCTTATGTAAAATGGAAGGTTTAGTATAAGTGGCCGAAAAATTCTTTGTGAAATATTAGCACATTTTCATATAATAAGGCATATGTAGGACCGCTATTCTGTTCAATTAATTACAGGCAATTATAATTTATTATATTGTACTAACCTTTGAATGTATCAATGACTGGTTGGTCATAAACCCAGATTTCCAATAATTTTGTAACGTCCTCCCTTGCACAATAACTTCACCGTCTATCCTATCACCTCAGCTTATCACAGATCATGACCAAAGAGGATATAACAGAGATCATGACTATGATCACGCGTCTGTCAGCATTCGAAAAACTAACTACCAAGCAATGTTGCCAGTGCTGTCAAAAAAATACAGATGAAACTTTTCTATTAAAAATGTAATTTCTATCAAATAATATATTTAACATTTTAACATTAAAATGTAAAAAATAAAGGTTAGTAATGTACATGCGGAAATCGACATCAAGCCAGGACCGGGTGATAGGGTAAGTCATAACTGTTAACCAAAATATATGAAAAAAATCTTTATTAAGAACTAGCTGTACCCGCGGCTTCACACGCAGCCAGTAGGTAGGTAATTTTCGCGTTATACTCATAAAATAAAACTCGATATAACACGATCCATCTCCATTGAACTTGATCACCTTCGGCCCGATTCGATCCGGCCCTTTTATTTTTCGCGGGGAAACCTTCAAAAGGTCCTCGGGATCTGTGGAGGTCAACCAGGGTATGTGGGATTCTTACCCACTAAAGCCCACGAGGTTGTTGCATTGGCACATGAGTGGGGACACCAAAGTTCTCCGGTGGGATCAGCACCAGTGTGATCAGTGCCTTGCATTTTAGCGTTCACGGTGTCAAGGTGCTCACATGGATGGGGGTCACAACACCGCTGCCGTCCTCCTAAGAGTCGCCACCGTACTGGATGGACATCCTAAGTAAGGGCCACACCCCGAACGTCCAGCGACTCTGAAGGAACTCAATCCGACTCCATCCAACCCAGTCTGACCACCCGATTCGACTCGATCGATTTACATAAATTATATCAAAATCATCCTATATATTTTGCGCGTTACCCTTATATTTTGATGCCCCGTCCTGCAGGAACCCTTCAATTTTTCGGGATAAAGAGTCTCTTAGTTAAGCGGTCAGCGGAGCACCACTTACTTTGCAAACCGGAGGTCACGGGTTCCATTCCCGCAGGGAGCAACAACTTTGTGTAGGTAATTGTTTCTTACTGGTTAGGACAATGACGGATCTTTTTGTCTAGAAAGTAAGATGATCCATACGTCAGATAGGTACTGAGGGGCTTGGATGACATTATTATTATTATGATGACAGCTACGATGGCGATTATGTGTAGGTATGCCACATACAAAATAGTACTATTTTGACATTACCTAAATTCATTTTTCCATTTTACTACTAAGTACCCATACATCCGTAAATCTATTGTTCAAGTAACCCTGATCTTGTTTGTAAGCTGTCTACACGATAAGTGTCAAGCTGCATATCGTGATCTACTTGCTTTTTGTTCTCGCGGGGGACACATGCAATAGGTCCCGGGACCTATGGGGTCAACCGGGGTATGTGGGATTCTTACCCACGGCTGTCGCACGGCACATGAGACGGGAGGCGTGGACGCTCCGGTGGGATCTGCACCAGAAAACTGAGGGTTTTCTGGTCTTGCCTTTAAGCCCGCCGCTGGAGACACTTTATACATCCACCAAGCAAGCTGTCGTACTTGTTAGACATCTAGGGCCACACACCTCAAACTTTCTGAAGGAGCTTTCTTATATATTGAAGAATGTTATTGTAAGTGGTCAATAACATCTTATATTTTTTTATTAAGTACTTCTACTATCTTATGTATTTCAAGATCAATGATTCAATGATTTCGATATCTATCACATCAACGTATTTTACAGAGGTTTAGTTTGAGATTTCATGGAACCATTATATTTTTTAACACTATGACTCAAAGTTGATAACTTTGTTGAGATTTCAAAAATAAAAAAGTAAATTCAAAAACTATAACCCAACTAGCGAAAAATCACCCTATGAAAAGTATAAAACCATATTTATTATAATTTTCAATATTTATCGCCTATTAAATAAACAACTAACACGTTATATTATAGCGTTTCATCGAGTCGTAAAGCGAGCTGCAAAGTCTTTTAAGATTAAGAGATTAAGTGAATCGTCACTCTGGCAACACCTGCAAGAACCGTTATTTCATTTGTCCGCGCAAAACGCGAATAAATTTGCTACCATCCCAAATTATTGTATGCTACTGCAGCGAATACTATATTTGCAACAGTCGTTAAAATATTCGGGCTCGTTTTAAAACGTTTCTTTTGTACCTATTAACTCGCTTTCTTGTCTTACGAAGAACATACCTACTTACTAATATTGGACCATAGGAACATTAGGAATGGTGACCATTGGAACTACTGAAATACCCAAAATAACCCCGTCGTGTTTAGGCTAGATGTATTTGTCTTGACAAGTACTAAGCCTGTATCTGCTGTCTGTGTGTTCGCCATAATATGAGCAGCTAGCTTAAACGCCTTTTAAACGCGCTTTTATTAGTTTCACCTGTAATAAGTACGTAGGTATATATGATGGTAATAGAATATTGCCACTCCATTTTCACCCACTTCAACACGTTCAAATCGTTTGGAATTTTGCACATGTGTCAAAGACCCGTGACAATATATTAATATAGTATTATCGAGCTGATCTCATGATAAAGCTCGAATTTGGATAAGGGGGAACCCTTAGATGGCTACTAGTAAACTCATCAAGTTTGGACTCATTTGTTTTGTTTTAAAGAATTCTATTTACTTTGACCACTAATGAGGATCTGATGATGGAACTGGAAGGTGGGTAAAGGAACCCTTGAGTGGGTACTAGTAATCACATCGTGTTTAGGCTCGCTTGATTCGGCTTTAAGAGTTCCATTGACTTTTCCCAATATGAGGATCTGATGATGGAGCTGGAAGGTAACCCTTGAATGCGCGAAAGTTTGGAGAGCCTAAAGCAATATCTCAATGGACTAAAGCCTAATGCATAATAATCCATCGGACGTACCTACTGTAAGCAGTTGCGCATTATTGAGGAAAGTCTGTCTAATAACCACAGATCTTGGATTCGTATATCAACTCTCAAAATTGACAACGATACATTCGAAACGATATACTTACGATATTATTCCGAATGTATCATACCTACTCTAACAAATATTCGAACTCCTCATCGTTTATCGTAGGTACCTATCTATAGAATTTTTGGTCCTCGGTACGGTTAATTTGGTCCTTTTTTATTTTCTTCATTATTTACAATGAACTAAAGACCACGCGTACAAGTCGTGGGCACTGCTGATGTTATCCCGGTTTTACTCACTGTGGGACATATCAATGTTTAAAACCCATCTCAGAGACCGAGTGAATACAGTCAAATCCATTTGTTCACTATTTTGGCGGATTCCATAAACCAATCTGGTATGTCTGGTAATACTTTTAAAGGCCCGTTATCTGAGTTAAACACTAATCTTGTTAGCTGTACTGGCAAATTATTCTATGGTATTGTTACAAATATAATATTTGCAAAAGTCGCAAAAACATTCGGGCTCGTTTTATAATTCAAACTAAAACGCAAGTATTTAATAGGTAGTAAATGCCTATTACTACATAAGATTGAGTAACCGTAAACAGTGTTTTATTATTATCTTAGGTATTATATCCATAATAATCAGCAACAAGTAGATATGTATACCTAAATATATAAAACCATCCACGAAATGTATGATCATCAGCAGCCTAAAGTAGTCCACTGCTGAACAAAGGCCCTTAGAAGGGAGGGGTTGCCATAATTCCCTCGCTTGGCAGGCGTCTTGCTTGGGGACCGCAGTATAGATGGTAGGTAATCCAATAGAAAGACGCTGCTGCCCGTCTTCTTATTTTCCCTTAGTCACCTCTTACAGAGTCCCAACGGGAGAAGATGGGAGGATGTTGTTCTTAGCCGGACACCCCACGGATTAGATGCATGTATGAAGTACATACGTGTAAAATAGAGATATTTATTTTAGTCAACAGAAGTCAAGAAAATTTGTCAAAAAGCATGCCTTGAACACAAGAGTCCCATGTTCAAACAACGCCTTGCACCTCGGAGATTTTCTTATTTCATGTCATCTTAATTTCAATATTGATTATCACTTGTGTTATGGTGCAGTGTACGATGTAAGTACACATCGTGTGGAAACCTGCACATCATTCAAAAATAGACGTATGTAGTTTGCCAACCCGCACTCGGCCAGCTGGTGGGCTATGTTCAGAACCCCCTCCATATAGAGGGGTGTGTCGATATAATGGCTCACCCCTTACACTATGCCTTGATCGCTTGGGTTCGTAATGGAAACCGTCAGTGAAACCGTTAGTTTTGAAAATTTTGATATACATTTAACTTTACGAGACTGCATAAAGAACACTGGCCGTTGTGCGTTGTTGTAACTTGCTGTAAAAAAATAGTTGTAAAATTTAGAACAATTAGATAAAGTTCCAAAATGATCTTATAAAACTCACGCAACTCTAGTTTGCTACCCCTGACAAGGTATTATTATGGTTCACTGTTAAGTTAATTTGAAAGTATTAATAAGATATTTCGCTATATAAAGACATATAATTAGCGACCAGAGCTCGAAATATTAGTTGTGGTGTTTAAAATAATGTGGAAGGCTTACTAAGATTTAGAAAACAAATTTAGTACTTGTTGCAAAATCATTTGCAGTGATTGCAAAGACCATTTAGCTATATGAAGACATTATAATTAGCAACCAGAGCTCAAAATATTACTTGTGGTGTTTAAAATAATTTGGAAGGGTTACTAAGATTTTGAACAATATTAACAAATGAAACTTAACAGATTCATCTGCAAAAACATTTAGTACTTGTTGCAAAATTATTTGCAGGGATTGCAAAGAACATTTAGCTGTAGGAAGACATTAAAATTAGCAACCACAGCTAAAAATATTAGTTGTGTTGTTTAAAATAATTTGGAAGGGTTACTAAGATTTTGAACAATATTAACAAATGAAACTTAACAGATTTATCAGCAAACAAATTTAGTACTTGTTGCCAAATCATTTGCAGTGATTGCAAAGACCATTTAGCTATAGGAAGACATTATAATTAGCAACCACAGCTAAAAATATTAGTTGTGTTGTTTAAAATAATTTGGAATAGTTACTAAGATTTTGAACAATATTAGCAAATGAAATTTAACAGATTCATCTGCAAAAAAATTTAGTACTTGTTGCAAAATTATTTGCAGTGATTGCAAATACCATTTAGCTATATGAAGACATTATAATTAGCAACCACAGCTCAAAATAATAGTTGTGGTGTTTAAAATAATTTGGAATAGTTACTAAGAGTTTGAACAGTATTAGCAAATTAAACTTCACAGATTCATCTGCAAACAAATTTAGTACTGGTTGCATAATCATTTGCAGTGATTGCAAAGACTATTAGCAGGACCGATACAGACATGTCTTTGCTGCTTAAGGCATCTATTTTTTTGCAATAGTGACGAAGTATTTATCCATAAATGGTAATAATGATTTGTAGCCACAGCTAAGGGCAACCCCTAATGTTGTTTTGATGATATAGCGAAAAAAGTTTGCGATAGTTGTTAAACAATTTGTAACACCTGTTAATTTTTTGTAGTTCTTATAGCTAAATGTCGTTATCAATAATAGCTAAGTGGTCTTAGTTGTAATACACAATGCTTTGCTGATGTACCGAAGATATTATACAGAGCAGCAAATGAATTGGCAGCAAAACCAATTTAGCGACCACAGCTAAACCATTTTTTTCCGTGAGTATCCTCCTCCTCAGTCGGTCCCCCATTGCTGAGGATCGTGACTCCTACCGACTGCTGTCTCTGTCGAGGTCCTCCACTGTTGTCGGTCTTCGGCTGTGTGGATCGCCGTACTCCCTTGAGTAGTGTCCGAACATCTGGACATTCCCTTGAATGTCCAGATGTTCGGACACTTGATGAAAGAGTATAATGCAATGATATTATAGACCATAGATATGTTATATCCCTACTAATGCGGGAAAAATTGTGACTCATGTAATTAAAATATTTTCTCATAGTTAAGGTATGATGTCCTTCCCTTATTATTTACTTTTGTACAGTACTTTCTGCATTTAATGAATACGCATGAAGGCATTTTACTTGATTTTCAAAGGCACACATCTCGTTCGTTACATTTTACCGACGCGTGACTTACTGCTAGTTCACCACAATTTGGGTGAGTTTCGTTGTTTCCCTTTTCGTGCGCTAATGGCATATCTATTGTATACTCGTAAAATATCATTGGTGTTTATCATACACGCAGACTGGCATCAACATCTATCCCGGTGATTTCGAGTAATGAAAAGTTGTTTTTACTATAGAAGTTATTTGTCTACAATTATTTAATTATCAGAATGGTTTCTGTATTATTCGCAGAAAAGTAGTGTAAGAATCTATACTTATTAATACATTGTTAAACTATAATAAGTATTTATCATGACAATATTGTAAAGGTAGAACAGGTTTGACATCGTACTTAATAGATGGCGCTAGTTGACTTGTATACATTGTTAAACTTTAGGTATTTATCATGACATTGTAAAGGTAGAACAGGTTTGACATCGTACTTAATAGATGGCGCTAGTTGATTTGTACTGTTTTGCCAACGTAGCAATAGTCGTTGGCGACTAGAATAGTTTAGTCAGTCAACGGTATGATTTCATGGAAAACAGTCGATTGTGAGACTTTGTAGTGAATAGTGATTGTGAGATTATTGTGGTGAGCGGCCGTGGAACGGCCGCTGTGTAATAATGTGTTTGTGAGCTTGATTGGCAGGTTGTCAAAGACGTGCCATCTGAGGAACTGCGTTGATGATTGATATGCAGCCGACGAGCATCACGATGTGTGATGCGGTCGCTGAGTAAGTTACAACCCAGTATTATATCTATTTGATTAATATGTAGATTATTATTGACTAAATATTGTTGTGTGATATAATTGACGATGGTCAATTAATTAGCGATAGATGATGACCAAGAGTTGGCGTTTGGTGTGGTTGTAGGGGCTGGTAGAGACCACTAGGGGAGGTCCCCACATTTTATAGGCTTGTCAATCTATCGCATACCTTGATTATTATTGAATTATTAAGATAATTTCCCGTAAGAGTGTTTTAACTCCTACAGTACGTACAACACCAGCTAAATATTTTTACTTATTAATGGAACGCCACGCGACTCGCGCGTTACCCTCTTTTTAACTTCACCCGTCACTGGGCGGAGGCTTTTTGCTATTTTCTGGTGTAATATATGCGGAGACAACGTCGCCCGTTCACTCTAAAATATGCCAAATGAATTTATAATTAATAAAAGGTAATGAACATTCAGTTTGGAGTTCTATTATTTTATTTTCCAAGTATTTAATTTTATTTTCGTTTGCATCATCAGTGGGGCGGGACCACCGTCCTTTTAAATTAAAAGTAAAGCGGCAGTGAGTCACTAGTTGCGCTACAAATATGGTTAATTTACTAATATCCCTTAAAGACCTATTTCAATATTAAATTGCAGGAACAGAAAAAAAACGAAAAAAAAATGAAATTATAGGCAGGTACATACACACATCAAAAGTGTCTAGGGATCAACATATATTTTTGCAATAACTTTTCTCCTGATTGATATTAATTAAAATTTTCTTTAAGGATTCATCAAATAAAGTGTTTTCGTTTGTCACAGTAACGATAAACCAAGTCACCTTTGCATTAATAAAGAAATTTGCCATTTTCCTAATAAAGGGATTTTTGACATTTGAACCACTAACACAAAAGTTCGAAAAAAAGACTGAAATAACAGTTTTCTTTAAAATTTTATTGGGTAACTTAAACAATTAATAATCCGTGTTTCTACCGCGAACACTAACAACACAAGAACATCGGTTTGGCATACTCAAAATGAGTTCATCCAAATCACGCTGTGGAATGGCCGCCCATGTTCGTTGCAACAACAAAAAAAGGTCTTCTTGCGACTGGATACCCTCCATATTCGGCAGAGCTCTTCTCTGTAGCATATCCCATGCATGCTCAATCGGGTTCAAGTCTGGCGACTGAGCAGGCCAGGGCAGGACATTGATGTTAGCTGCGGCGAGAGTCTGTCTTACAACTCTTGCGGTGTGCGGTCGTGCATTATCATGCATTAACTGAAATAAGGGACCGATTTGCACTTGTAGAGGAACGATGACGTCTGATACAATCGTCTCAGCATAAATTTGAGCGTTGAGGTTGCCTCTGATCCAAATCAACTCAGTTCTTCCGCCGATCCAAATACCCGCCCATACCATGATGGTTCCACCACTATAAGGATGGACTTCCTGGCAGGATTTTAATCGCTGTTGGCGTCCAGGGGTTCTCCAGTGTCGTATACGTCTTGTATCCGGTCTCATACCAAAACGAGACTCATCAGAAAAGCACACGAAACGCCATTGTTCTTCTGCCCAATTTCTGTGTTCAAGAGCCCATTGATATCGAATCCTACGATTGTGCATTGCTATAGGTGGTACCCGTAGCGGTCTTCGGGAATGAAGGTTCACTTCATGCAAGCGGTTTCTGACTGTTTGGTCGCTAATTAAGTTCCCTGAAGAGTGATGAAGCCTCACGGCTAACATCATGGCAGTTATTGTTGGAGCTCTTCGAGTTAAGATTTGAATATATCGGTCTTGTCTCCGTGTGGTGCAGCGATACCGTCCTCCATGGCGCTCAGCCACGGTACCAGTGCTTCGGTAACGTGTCCAAAGTCGACTGATAACACTCTGACTTGTATTCAGAGCTAAAGCCACAGTACGTTGCCGGGAACCAGCTTCTATCATTCCCACGGCTCTGAGCATTTCTTCCCTGCTTAAATGACGTCGCCGCTCCATAATAACGTTGGTTTTAATCAGTAGTAGGGAAACAGTAGCACTAATAATGTCTTCAATGCGTTGTATGTTTTTATAGGGAAAATATTGACAGCTGATTTTCATCTTTTACTCGAATTTGATTCACAGTTCCTGATTCAAATTATGAAATGCACCAAAAAGGATCCATATAAATTTATAAAATCATAAATTTATTACAAAGCCACATCTCAATCTCAAGAAATCCGCTTAAAAATGCTTGATCCCTAGACACTTTTGATGTGTGTAGATAGATCAAACTACTAATAGTTACAGGAAAGACGCCTATCCATTATACTTACTACTTCTTTTTGTTTTTACAAAAACATTCCATTTTCAAATCATATCATGCATAAACAAAAACAGATTGAAAAGCCCATCTAACAACGCTGAATAAAACTGTGACTGCTTGTAAAGTGACTTTTTCTAAACACGAGAGAACATACTTTTTTATCGCCAGCCAGCTACCATTAATCAGAACCTACGCTCGTAGAGACTGGCTGGAAACAAGAAAACTTTCCTTTCACTCGAATTAAAATCTTGAGCGGGATGACTCTTTGTTTTTTTTCCTTTTTTTTTAATTTCTGAAGACACTGATAAACTGCACTTTGGTTCAATTTGACGATTGCACAAACTGAATTGAAAGATTTGTTGGACTGGTATTGAATCAACATTGGATAGAATGGAACAGTTTGTCTTGTTGTTAACACTAAACGTTTACAAATGGTTTTAATTAAAGTAAATTTATGGGAGACGGAATGGTAGCAGGTGGACTGGGGCAACGAAATAGGTACATATATTGAATATAGGAGATCAGATTGGATGAATAATGCAAAAAGTCTGATTGTTTCTTAGACGTTTATAATGTTATAAATAATTATTTAAATAGCTATAGCCATTAGATAATCATGCTGTTGTCTTTAAAACAATATTCGAATAATGGATATAAAAACAACGGTATTGACGCGAATCCTCCACATTGAAATAAAACTACTTTTACAGAATATATCGCTGTACGAAATCTGCAGTTTGTGAACACGTTCAGAATCGCACCCGCCATTATATCAGATTTGATACACCTCAAATCCAAGTAAAAGAACCCCGATTCCTACCAAGGATGATTTGTGAGGCTATTGAAATCTAAAAACATCCTAATTTCAATAGAGAAGATGGTTGAGTGTTACCACCGGCTTGGGATCCTGTGATAAATATAATTAAATCCAAAACCGATAAGGTCGTTCAACATCTCAGTCCTCCCATGACCATGGATGCTGCAAAGCATTTGAAAGGAACTAAAATAAACCGCGCTAACAATATTATATAACATTTGGTTTCCAATTTGGATTTTCCTGAGATCGCCCCCGGGTCATATTATTTTATGGAAATGATATAATTCGCTTATTAAACTAACTTGGCGTAATACAATGAGGTTAAAGATGCACATCCATTTGAAACTATACGTTGAACCACCTCGTTAAGGTACATTTCTGAATGAAAACATTAATCCCTTTAAATGACGGAACGTTAATGATACAATGTAATTTGTATGTATTTCCTAACATAAACAATAGAGTAGCTACAATTCGTCACTTAGGCTTATAATGTATAAATGACGTGTATATATGGTATTTAATACAAAAGGAGGTTGCAGGCATTGTTTGTTCTGTACACTTGAGGCCAATAGAAAGTACAAGCTTTTTAATATACAATTTTTGATTTATTCAATAAAAACGAAGGATGGTTTGTTTCAAAATTTTCTATGCTTATGCTCCCCCTTGGAATCCCACAAAGACCGACAATTAGCTATTTGCATCCACCAGTTGCCTGCGATTCGCAAAATGTCATCAGTCCACCTAGTGGGAGGCCTGCCTACGCTTCGTCTTCCGGTTCGTGATCGTCACTCGAGAACCTTTCTTAATTTTCTGTAAAAGAAATTAAAAAGTAATTAAAATTACAATGGCATTTTTTTTACTTATAAATGTCGTGTTTTGTGTAAACGCCACGTCATTTCCCTGTGGATAAAGAATGACGGCAATTTGTGACATAAAAAATTAATGTTTTTAATTTTGTAAAAGCATTGAGGTAATTTTTTGTAAAAATATTCTACTATAAACTCATTTTATTAAAGATATGACCATTTGCGGTTATTGGTTGGTATTGAATATTGTATGTACAATTAAATACCAACATAATAATATTAGGATGATAATGTATTAAACATGTAAGCGGTAACAGCTCAGTGACCGAGCGCTTGCCTTGGAAACAAGGTGCGCAGGTTCGAACCCCGGGTCGCACCTCTGATTTCTTTAATTAATCATGTGCGAATCGTCTTTGTGCGATTGTAACTAGCTCTCGGTGAAGGAAAACATCGTGAGGAAACCTGCATGTCTGAGAAAGCCTAACTAGCTCTCGAATGACGTGTGAAGTCTGCCAACCAGCACTTGGCCAGCGTGGTGGACTACGGCCTAAGCCCCCTCATTTTGAGGGGAGGCCCATCCCTAACAGTGGGACTTAAACAAGGGCTGTTATTATTATTTATTACTAGCTGACCCACGCAGCTCCGCCCGCGCTGTGTTTACGTTAACTAAACTTTCAACAATATACATTCGCATAGAATACGGAACCTCCTTTTTTAAAGTCGGTTAAAAACTTGAACCCACTTTGTACTTGCCCTCCGAAGCACGGAGACGTTTAGTTCAAATGGCTTTAAACGGTCACCCATCTATTTAATGACCTTACCTAACGTTGCTTAACCTGATCGATTTCCAAACATTGTTAACAACTGTCTATGGGTGTTCCCTTACAAATATTTAAATCGGAGCAAGCGTATATCCAACTACACATTTAGACTTTATTCTCCTCTCCCAAGAGAACCGTGCCGAATGTCGGGATTAAAAGTATCTTATGTCCTACCTCGGAGTATTAACTCAAATCATGCCAAGTTTCGTTACAATCCATCCAGTAGTTTCGGCGTGATGCTCAGCCGAGATACAGACAGACAGATAGACAAAAATAAAAAAATAAATACATTTTTGGCTTTAGTATCGGTTATAGAATGCCCTCCAAATATAATTTTCATAATATCTTCAATTTACAGAATTGGACCTGTTACAGTTTTATTATAAGTATAGATTTTATGTATTAGTAGCGCGGATAAACAAAAAGAAATTAAGATAAATTTAGAACAACCATAAAAAGTCAGAAATGATAAATATAATATGTAAATCATATTCTTATTTAAGTAGGCAGTGTCCTCATATATTTTGTTGCACCACGATTGCCCGTTGCATTAATGTATTTTCTTTCTGTCCATCCAAAGGTAGTCTGGAAGAGATTGCCATGAGTGATAAGACCGCTCATACTTGTTATTTTTGCAGAACTTGTAAATTTATTACTATCCGGAGTGCAATAAACAAATAAATGCTGAAATAAACGTAGAAGTTGACGCCCAAGGTGGACTTTTTGAAGGTTTCTCCCGTGAGAACAAAAAACAAGAATAATCCATAACTAAACAGAAAAATGGGAAAATTTTATTGTCCCCATTTGTATGAGAAGTAAGCAAATTGCGTCTTCGCGTTCCCCGGGACCACACAAAGCCTCGCTCAGCATTAGCCGAACGGCGAAAATGTATAAATTGTAATTAAACTGTTTATTTTACCTTGGATGAGGTTTATTCTACCTCTGCTGAGGCTGCTGTAATTTATGATAGATAAGCAACGGGCCGCGGCTTTGTTAGCGTTTAGACACGGTGCGAGCGGCGCAGGAAGCGATATACGAGAGCGTGTGTTTTAAACAGGAGGTGTTGGGACCCATTTTTACTAGGTGGTAGGTTCCTTCTGCAAGGAACCGTCCAGGTAGGTACCACCGCAGTGTCAGATATTCAGCCGCCAAGCGGCAGTGTGTAAGCATAGTTTAGGGCACTGTTGCCTTTCACGCTAGAACACAACAGCGGAGATAGCTATCATGGTGAGTCGGCAAGCAAGCATGCGGTAAGCAGTCACCACAGCCTATAGACGCTAGCAACACTAGAAGAATCACTAGCGCGTTTCCGACCCCTAACACATTAGATATTAAGCCTATTGTGTCCGTTAATTTCACCAGCTACAGTGTCCTTCACACCGGAACCCGGCAATTGATTATCGGACATGAGGTGCCTACCTGGACGGTTCCATGCACAATGAACCGACCACTTGGTCTCAGTTCAAGCACGGCAAATTCCATGGTCGCTTACCATCAAAAATGTGTTTCCCAGACAAGAGTCATGTCCTTCATCCTCTTTTATAGTCTTGCAGCTACTATGAGGGCCTAGAAAACGTAACATTCTACAAGCGTTAACGCTAATAGAAAGTATAAAAAATGTATGAGAATGTATCAGTTATGTTTTGTAAAATATATTTTTTCACACCACCTGCTCGATAATGTTGCATTATGTGTCATAAAAAGATGACATAAAGTACCTCATTATATCCCTATAGTCTAGCCGGGTAATAATGTTGTACTAAACTCCCTTGGGTAATAATGTGTTTGAATTTCGAACGTCAAACGAAAAGTCCTCAACACTTTTACCACAGGTCCTATAAGCAGAGCCTACTCGAAAATAAAACAATTTGAAAATCGAACCGGGCGCGACGCGTCAACCCAATGTTCTTGTTCTAGAAAAGAAAAAGAAATAGATGTTAACGCTGCAAATCACTATGTTGATGTTATTGACAGTTTCTCTGGTGTAGTGGTTAGACACCCTGGCCGCAACCCGATGGGGCGTGGGTTCGATTCCTACCAAGTGTCTAGGTGATATTTTACTATTTAATTAATATCAGTTGTCTGAACTTGTCTGGTTTCCATAGTACAGGCTCTGTCTAGTTTGGGATCAGATGACCGTGTGTGGATTGTCCCAAGATATTATTATTGTTTTAATTCTAACAATATTTGTATTTTATTACCTCGCAGTAGGTGTGAAAAGTAGTGTATTCACCTCGGGGATAAAGGTGTCTTTGTCTTGGGCAAGCTTAAATCCCTCGCTGTACTCAGGATTCTAGTATTAACTCCCTCGCTATGCTCGGGAGTTAACTCTATACTCCCTCGCTGCGCTCGGGAGTTGCTAAAATCCTTCGTTATGCTCGCGATTTAATTTAACGCCCGCGACATAAGACACTACTTTATCCCCTTGGTGCATAAACTACTATTTTATATTCATTACTTATATATAGTTAGTTTAAGTTATAGTTATGGATTTATGTAATATGTTTATAATAATAATGTGTATATATTATTTTAGTTATCAATTTGTATTTTTGTAAGATCTAAATTGTTTTACTATTTACACCTATGTTAAACAAAATTAATAAATGACTTATGACTTAAAAATTACGTGACCAATTATAAGAAATAGAAAGCGTTAGCGAATGAAGAAATAGTACCGCTATGAAGCGATTGTATCTTGTCTACACATTGTGGTTTCCCACCAGTCGCTACGCTACCCGCTCCGCTTCCACTGTGTTCATCGAGAGATCTCTGTTGAACTAATCTTTTGTTGTGCAGCCTGTTAAGACTTTGGTGGCATCGCGATAAAATATCTGTTTTTCATTGGTGGTATTTAATTTTTTTTTTTTTTTTGTTAGAATTGTGTTAACATTAATCATCATCAGTTAGAATCCGGGCGTGACCAGTGAATAATTATTTTAAACGAGTATAAAATTATCAAAGCACAAGAAGCCCGACTGCGAATAAACAAATTAAGACCATTTTACATTATACACATAAATAACACATTTACACATTATTATATACGAACTCTTCTCGTTAAGACCTTTTATTTGATACCCATACTTATTATGTACTAGCTGACCCACGCAGCTCCGCCCGCGCTGTGTTTACGTTAAGTAAATTTTCAATAATACATTCGCATAGAAAACAAAACCTCCTTTTTTAAAGTTGGTTAGAAACTTGGACCCACTTTGTACTTGCCCTCCGAAGCACGGAGACGTATAGTTCAAATGGCATTAAATGGTCACCCATCTATTTAATGACCTCACCTAACGTTGCTTAACCTGATCGATTTCCAAACATTGTTAACAACTGTCAATGAGTGTTCCCTTACAAATATTTATTATAATTATAATGATAAATTGATAAAATCGGAGCAAGCGTATAACCAAGTACACATTTTGACTTTAATCCCCTCTCCCAAGGGAACCGTGCTGAATGTCGGGATAAAAAGTATCCTATGTCCTACCTCGGAGTATTAACTCAAATCATGCCAAGTTTGGTTTCAATCCATCCAGTAGTTTCGGTGTGATGCTCAGCCGAGATACAGACAGACAGACAGACAGACGGACAAAAATAAAAGAAAATACATTTTTGGCTTTAGTATCGGTTATAGAATGACCTCCAAACATAATTTTCAAAATATCTTCAATGTACAGAATTGGACCTGTTGCAATTTTATTATAAGTATAGATTTGATTTCTTTAAAACAAATCAAAAGAGCCCACACTCGATGTTTTTACTAGTATCCAATCCAGGGTTCCGTCACCCACCTTTCAATTCCATCATCAGGTCCTGATTAATCGTTAATGTGAAAAGAACTCTTTAAAACAAATTAATTGAACCCAAACTCGAAGTGTTTACTAGTAGCCATTCCAGGGTTCCGTTACCCACCTTCCTGTTCCATCATCAGGTAATCATTAATGGTCAAAGTGAAAAGAACTCTTTTAAACAAATCAAATGAGTCCAAACTCGATGTGTTTACTAGTAGCCATTGCAGGGTTCCATCACCCACATTCCAGTTCCATCATCAGGTCCTCATTAATGGTCAAAGTGAAAAGAACTCTTTAAAACGAATCAAATGGGCCCACACTAGATGTGTTTACTAGTAGCCAATCCAAGGTTCCGTCACCCACCTTCCTGTTCCACCATCAGGTCCTAAATAATGGTTAATGTGAAAAGAACTCTTTAAAACAAATCAAATGAACCCAAACTCGATGTGTTTACTAGTAGCCAATCGAGGGTTCCGTTACCCACCTTCCTGTTCCATCATCAGATCCTCATTAATAGTCAAAGTGAAAAGAACTCTTTTAAACAAATCAAATGAGCCCAAACTCGATGTGTTTACTAGTAGCCAATCCAGGGTTCCGTCACCCACCTTCTCCAGTTCCACCATCAGGTCCTCATTAATAGTCAAAGTGAAAAGAACTCTTTAAAACAAATCAAATGAACCCAAACTCGTTTAGTTTACTTGTAGCCATCCAAGGGTTCTCTTATCCACCTTCGAGCCCCAGCATCAGATCAGCTCGAGGATACCATATTATTGTATTGTCACCGGTCCTTGATACATGTGCAAAATTTCAAATGTTTTGGATGTGTAGAAGTGGGTCAAAATTGCATCGCAAGATTCCATTACCATCATAGTTACATACATACATTCATACAGGTCAAGCTAATAAAAGCGTGTTAAAAATTAAATAAAACGGCGGCTGGCGGATGCTAGTAAAATTTTTTTTCTTAACTTTATTTATTAATCCTAAAATACATTTACATTAAATACATTAAAGTAAAAAGTAAAGAAAAGTAAAGTAAAACTTTTTTCTCCACCAAGCAAAAACATAAAAATATAAAGAAAACGAAAAACACACAAATAAAAATAATCTAGGTACAGAAAAGTAATAATAAATGCGTAAATTGCGTGTTGTGCGAAAGCAAACTTGTGTCGAAAGGGTGCCTGGCTAGGCATGTGCTGGTCACTAAATGCAACCAGCGCTGGTTTTCAGCCAGTACCTTCAGTGAGTTCAGGGAGGTCTAAGTATACCTTTAACAAAACTACCTCATAAAAAATACATAATACTTAATTGATTTAAAATAATATATAGAGATATATGGTTGACGTGCATTGGCGAAAAATCATTAACATTAGCCTATGTCACTTCTACAACTAAGACGAATCTAATGACAAATTAAAATTAAAATCCATAGAGCTGTTTAAGCTGTAGGTTGTGCCAAAGAAATATACATACAAACTTAAATAGCAATGGAGAATTCTGAAAAAAAAAAAACAAATGCTTGTAGATTTTATCTTTCTCCATAAAAAAAAATGTACAAGACAAACGTTGGGTGTTTTCTTTTCACTTGCGACTCTCTAAATTAAAAACATCTATATTCTCAAAGTGATACGGTAAATATTTGCAATTTCAATTACACTCCGCAGTAAATAATGATACCATTCCGACTTCAAAGGTAACTTGAAAACATAAACTCCTCGTTCTAAAAATAAAGACATCAAAACACGCTCCCTTCGATACAATCCGCTTAATTGCGACACATAAAATTTTCGCGAACTCGTGCCATTAAGGAAGTGTAATTAGTGTTATCAAAATGTGTGTACATATCCGCGGGAGTGGGTTGAACTGTATATATAAAATACATACGCTTGGTATTGTATTATCACCTTCGTTTGCACTTCGTATCGCGATACGCGTCGAAATGTTTGTGAAAGTTGTTATTGCTTCGGCAGTCTTCGCTGCCTGCTTAGCGGCGCTCAAAGATAATTCGAAGTCGATTCATAATTGTGAGTATGCATAATCAGAAGTAAATTATTTAATCTAAGGAAATTGATTCTAGGACACATAGAAGGTAAAGGACTTTCAAGGGACAGTCAGTCAACATGTTTTGGCTTATGTTTAACTAACCACAAGATATAGTAAAAGTAACAGCAAAAAATTGCTGTATACCTGCCAAAAATATGATGATGATGCCAAAAAATGATCACCAAAATTAAATCCCCATTTTGACGTGAAATTAGAACAAACAATTTTACAAATTTTGATCCTACCTAAAGCAACCAACTCCAAATTATGATTTTTTAATTCAAAAGATTAAGTAACCTAACACGAATGGTTATATAAGTGTTACGCAATGGTACCTACCATTGCGTAGCCTAAATTAGCTGTAACTCTACCTATGTATGTATATGCCCCACGGCCAAAGATCGAGTAAGGCTCAATTCATACCAGAATGGCAGTGTGAAAGAATTTTAAACTTTATCTACAATACGTAACAGACCACTATCGCTTGAGAAGCGCGGCGCCGCTTGAAGCCGCTCACGGCCTCCTGTGGCCGCCCGCGCGCCTCATTTTTCAAGCGATGCTGGTCTGTTACGTATTGTAAATAAAGTTTAAAATTCTTGTACACTGAAAGTGCGCTGCCGGCCGCTGCCATTCTGGTGTGAATTGAGCCTAAGGCGGCGACTTCAAGGAGGCCCGCGGCGCGGTAACGATCTCAGTCCCCGTAATCACCGTGACAAGTCCCGGGGGGCTACAATTCACCCCAAGCAGCGGGCTCAAAGGCACTGAGGGATACAAAGCTCACTTTCATGTGCCAATGCAACACAGATTGACCCCTCGCTCACAGGGTCCCAGGGAGCTATCGAAGGTTTCCTCCACGAAATAAAAAGTTGGCCCCACGGAGGTTCTTACATAAAATATTTTTTCATCTATCGACGGATCAAAACGCGGCCCCCACTGAGAAGATCTGGAAAAGAGCGGGCTTGATTTTTTTAGTCTTTAGATTGTCCCTATTATTTTTTCTTAATAATCGATCTGTTATTGTATTTTTCTGCTAAGTTATTTTTGCAGACGAGATAATATGTGTTTTCTTCTTTTGCAGCACGAAATGCGCCATATTCCGAATTGCCATGCACTAGTATTGGGGGTACGTGTGCTAAGTCAGGTAGCTGCCCAGAAGGTACACAGATCACCACGAAGGGACTATGTCCTTTGCAGCAAGGAGACGGCGTTGAATGTTGTCACAGAAGTGCGAGGACAAGTACATCATTTATTTATTCCTTTTCACAATATTTCTTACCTGATGGTAAGCAGTAACCAGAATTCTATAAGGTGTTGTTGTAATGAGGGACTGCAGTTGAGATTTTTCCTGAAATTCCCTGCGCATTTAGGAATATCTAATAATGAGTATGAGTTCTCATAGTATCTTTCATCTCTTCATCATCATCACCAGCTGCCGAAACACGTTCACTTCTTAACAAAAGCCCTTCCCCTTAGAAGGGAAGGGTTGGCATAGGATTATTCCAGCCCTGAGCCCGGGGCTATAAAAACGGGCAACCTTCGGAGTCGCTGGACGTTCAGGGTGTGGGCCCTTTGAACGTCCATTGAGTACGGCGGTGACTCCGAGGAGGACGGCGGCGGGGTTGCGACCCCCGTCCCCGTGAGCACCGTGACAGGTTCCCGGGGGGCTACAATGCGCCCCCCGGCGGCGGGCTCAAAGGCAAGGCACTGAGGGGCCCCTGGTGCAGATCCCACCGGAGAGCCCTGGGGTCCCCCCTCTAATGTGCCGATGCGACAGCCGCGGGGGTTTTAGTGGGTAAGAATCCCACATACCCCGGTCGAGCCCCACAGCTCCCGAGGATCTTTGGAAGATTTCCCCCGCGGGATTATGCCCAAGACGTCTACCAAGCGTGGATCCCCACGCTTGGTAGACGTCTTGGGAATCGCAGTTTAGGTGTTAAGTAAAACAATAGAAAGATGCTGCTGTCCGTCTTCCAGTTTCCCTAACGAGAGGAGATGGGTTAGAACTATGCCTGTTGGTGCCTGGCAATGGTAATAGTTTCTCCCCCTTCTACATATCGATGTAGTAATCAAAAACCTCTGCTAACCACAAATGGGGGTGATGCAATGTATGAATATATTATGTATTGTCGTCTACAGATTCACGAAGAATGGTGGAATCAAAATGCCGTTCAAGAGGCGGTGATTGTACCACCGAACAATGCCCGGACATCCTGATATTTAAAGGAGCAACTGATTGTGGTCAAGATGAAAAATGCTGCATATGGGTTAAATAATTTTACCAAATAAATTATTTAAAACAAAGCTAATTTTACGGATCATGATTTAGTATTTATTATATTTTCCCGACGTTTCGATATCTTTAGATCTTTCAGATTTATTATTGATAGTCCATTCTACGCAAAAAGAGCTTACAGTATCTTGAGATATTTCAGTGAACTGCTTGACTTTGGATTTAATTATATTCCTCTACCCTACCCGTGTGGTGTCTTATCCCACATCCTATCTCCTCCCGTTGGGTGTTCGTAAGATGCGACTAAGGAAAAACAAGAAGACGGTCATCAAAGTCTTTCTACTGGATTAGTTTCCACCTGCGATCCCCAAGACGCATGTCAAGCGGTGGGATTATGGCAACTCCTCCCTTCCAAGGGGGACACATTCAGCAGTGAACGTCTTTTGGCTTCTGCTGATGATATTTTTTTGATAACGGGATCTCAAGTCGGTGGTCATCGATGGTGGTGGTGCACTGTGACTCGTCATCTAATTACATATAATTCCTGATACAATTCTCTTCACAATATATCATCTATACAAACTGGACCAAGTATCTTACCCTGCGATACACTTTGGACTTAAAGTGATATTGCATTGTATTACTAGTAGTATCACTTGCCTCTACCACAAACGTCCAGCGACTCCAAAGAATTACGAGCAAATCGGTCCGCCTATCTAGCCTGAAGATGCTTAACGTTATTACTGCCTTCACTATTTACTAATGCTAGTGCTTCTGTACAGTTGCTGTGCATACATTTTTCGTCCTTTTTTTGAATAGGCTAAAGTGCTTGATCGTCCATTAAGGCATCATTAATTACCATTAGATGAGGCAGTTGAAAAAAAAAATGTATATAAAAAAAACAATGTTTGAGCTTAATAAAATATCTAACAAAATTGCAGTAAATCTACATTGGAATAACCTACCTATTACCTAAATTACGAATGAATTTCGTACCCAAGTGGTAACGGCGCTCACATTGTGAGGAACGAATATCATTCTCGTAACTGCAAATTGAAATAGTTTCTGTATAAAATGGTGGCCGATGAAATCTGAAGTTATCTTCTCGGCTTAAGTACTTTAATAGGAGTACATATTATAATGTAAATGAAATACATTTATTATCAAGCTCGGGGCATATTTACAAAACACCATTTACTGAGGCATAGTGGCTTAAGTTTTACGGTCAATCTATATAGATGCCTGATGAGCACCTACGGAAGAAAATACTAATAATGCAGTGTTTGCGTATACACAAGTATATCCATATTATCACTCTTCCTCATAATTCAATGTGATAGAAGGCCGAAACGACCAGGTAGAGTTTAGTTAGACCAACTTTTTACATGCCCATCCATCAATTCGATCAGTTATTTTTCAGACATATGCATAATATGTTAACATTATCAACATAGAAATCTATCATGTTCACTTAAACAGCAACCAAGTAACGTCACCTTGAGAAGAATTGGCCACTGTAATCATATCGGTTAAGAGTATCAAAAAGTTAAAATATTCGATGTTTTCTGAATTCCTAGTATAGTTACTAGCAGACATGAACAAAATGTTTCTCCCGATCTAAATTTTCCATAGAAACAAAAGAAAAATACCTAAATGTACACTCTCTGAATGCTAAAGTACATAGTAATAAGTAAAAACTTCACGGCGGTTGTAAATTCTTATAAATAATGACAATACTTGAGGAAATTTATTCTGCAAGCCGTACGTTTCGCTGCGCTGCTGGGGTACAAAAATGAGTTTAAATAATTAAACATTGCTCCTATTATTAGGACTGTTTGTTTTGTATTAGTATGAAAGCGAATTAGATTTTTAACGAGTACGAAAAAAGAGAATATCTTTTTCTATTTTAGGCTGCGGCTTTTAAAGTTATATACCTCATAAACCTTTAGGAACAAGTTCTCCAAATGACAGAAAAAACAACACCAAAATTAGTTGTGTTCTTCGTTTGCTTACTGATAGATTTTGTTAGGTACTAGATATTTGGCACCATTATTATTATTATGAGGCACCATAAGGTAACCAAATAGCTCCAAACAGCACGGGATTGTACCAAATGGTATCGGATGGCACTTAATGTTGTTGACCTCCAATTTTTAAGCTCAAATACTTGTCAAAGCTAACTTTTGTCTGGCGTTTGAAATGAGTTCAGTAATATTGTACCACTGTAGCTTATATTATATACTTGTAACCACGATACCCAATAAATATTTATTCTGAACTATAAAAAGAAGCCGAATACAAAGAAATTTGGTGTACTAACGCTTAGCAAAAATGATATTCAATTTCCTTTCTTATATACGAATGAACGAAATCAGCACAAATCTTTGTTACAATTAATCCTAGCAGATAAAAGCAATCTGGTTCTATCGTCTACGTAGTTGCGGAGGCATAGTAACTCTCATATAAACTTGAATTAGGTTTATTATATGGCTTTGTCTTCTAGATTTGAATTGTGGCTGGTTTTTTTTTATCTCACGGTTAGTAGCTAGCCTGGTGTCAGAACTGTCCAAGGTGGATTTAGGATTTTATAAGGATTAGTTATGAAGACAGTTAAAGTTTCGGTGAGATAATTATGTGATGTTATTTTTGGTTGTCTAATATTGGGCAAACAAATCTCCTTATCAAGAGGACCTTATCTTAATTTGACGTCGGACGTACTGCAACATATTAAGACCTTTCTTTGTAGTCAGGGAAGAAAACTTCAAAAGGTACCCGGCCTCCTTAAGAGCGGGACCGGGGTTATGTGGGATTTTTATGCACTATAACCTCTCCAAGCGTCACTGACACTATACTGAGACTCTGGGCACTATGATCCAACGTCGTCAGAGTCTCGCCAGCGCTGCACGATCGCTGGGGATTTATGACCAAGTGAAATAATCGCAAATTTATGCGGTGTAAAATGATAGTCAATTTAGTAGAGTGCGTAAAAAACGTCATGTTCTTACACACATAGTGCAAGAACATGACGTGTAAGAGTCGTAGTGAGCGATAATAAATTCTAGTATCAACAATGTATGTAGCCCGCATCCCCAAACAAAGGGTGCGATAAAGTGTACCCTTCCATCCGCGGCCGCATCTAATTTACTGAAAAGATAACAATCAACGTCGTCTTGGTACAAGTTGTGAGCGGCAAGCGAGTGGCAATATAAATCCTTGGGAATAAAGGTTAAGTACATATATTTAGATATCATGGTTGAATTGTGATTTCAGTAAATTAAAAAAAGCTTTCTTTGTGATTTATTCTCATGTTTCTTTAAAGAAATTAAAAAGTTGTATCTGATCAGACCATATTACATGAGTGCAGATAAAGTATTGTATGAAACTACATATTATAACTGGGTGATAAAACACTCGTGTGATAAACCTCGACTTCGGCTCTGTTTATGAACACACACTCGTGCATGTTGTGCAACAATTTCATATACTATTATCAATAATTAATTACTTATTATTAAACATTAGTGTATTCTATACAGTATTGCCTTGTGTATCCGCTTGCATATTGTATCCATTGCATATTGTTTTTGTCTCTTTTTACCTTTACCTAGTGATCTCTTCTCTTCACTAAGTATTGTTATTGTTACCTACTATTAAGCATCTCTTAACTTTGAGTGGGGCCCTGGTGACTTGCAACACAGGTACTTCATGCACCTATCGCAGGCACCAGTTTCTCACAATACAATGTTATTGTAGTTACTGATTTCTAACTTTTAATATGTATTGTGATGAGAAAATAAATGAATTATATTATTATTATTTACAAAAATACGGTGGCTATCTGTCATTTAGAACTTCAAGTAGGGTAACCTATAATATAAATCTAAACCTAATATTACAGAACCTCAATATACATACAGAGTAATTTCACTATAATAAACATTTATCTTGAAAAAAAAAAATTGCGGATATATCGCGGTACAATCTAAACTAAACCGCGCTATACTCCGTAAAAGTAGTAGGAAATCGCTTGCTTAGCAAACCAGAGCACCCGTGATCTCTATCAAGGATGCAAAACCCATGGGGAAAGTTTTGTGTAAGTATATTTGGTTGTATTGGCCAGTAGGACATTATTATTATTAAGAAGAAAGAAGAAGAAAAATATTTATTTTGACACACACAAGACATGGTAATGAACACCCAGCTGATACAAGAAGAGACATACATTAACGAGAAAGGGAAAAAAAGAAAGAACTACATTGACATAAAAGTAAAAAAACAATAACATTAATCATTACCAAGTTGTGCGATGCCAAAAATGGCTCCAATCTCAGCTTATTGCTGCAGCCACAATAAGGTGCTGCAGCGCTGGTTTTCAGAAAGGACCAGATAAGTGATGTCACGGAAGAAAAATACTTTTAATAAATATAAATAATAATAATGAGTAAAATGTTAATATTAAAAACCTGCATAACAACAATTCAATGAAAAACTCAGTGAACCGAAGCCCGCATATTCTTCTAAATTGTACCACACATCGTTCTCTGGTAAGAACGCCGTCGAACCGCAACTCTGGAACAACGTAATTACTGCCGCCGAGTCTAAGATAGCGACAAAAATACCACAACGGTTGCCGCTCCGCCGTTAATAACGAACGTTTAAAATGGTGGAACAAACAAAGAAAGAGTTGAAATTATTTTTGATGATTTTTTTTAAGAGTTAGCAGCCGAAGGTCGTCCACTGCTGAACAAAGGCCTCCCACTTAGAAGGCAGGGGTTGCTATAATTCCCACACTTGGTAAGCGGCTTGGGTTGGCTATAATCCAATAGACAGACGCTGCTGTCCGTCTTCTTGTTTTCCCTTAGTCGCCTCTTACCGACACCCAACGGGAGGAGATGGCTATACAGTTGCTGTAATTTCACAAGGTCCAGTGCCCTTTACACCATCAGACAGCCATATTTTATACATATTTACCTACACAATGTTATTCTTTCTACCTGGACGGTTACTGTCACAAGGTACCCCCACCTCGTAACAATAATATCAGTGCATAATTTTATTATCAAATCTCAACTTCTCAACAAAAAATAACACTTTACCAAAGTGGGCTTCCAAATATAAAATATATTAGATGGCAACGTTTGGCGAATAATAAGAATCATACATAGAATCGAAAAAATATCAAGTGCAAGGAAAAATATAAATATTTTCCCAAAAACCTCGACGCGCACAACCCCTGAAATGGGATACGGGATAAAGGAATAAATCAAATCCGGCCTTGATGCCGACGAGTGGGAAGCTTTTCAGATAACTTTTACAATATCATGTTCAAAACTGGATGTAAACAGCGATCTTCTCAAGTTATTTATACGTAATCCTCCTAATTTATGTATCAGAATAAAGATTGCTGTGTTCCGGTGTGAAGGGCACTGTAGCTGGTGAATTTACCGGACGCAAAAGACTTACGAATGTCTTAACGGTCGGCAACGCGCTAGTGATTATTCTGGTGTTGCTAGCGTCTATAGGCTGCGGTGATTGCTTACTTGCTTGCTTGCCACATTGACAGTATAAAAAAAGAAGCCATATTTTCCTTCATAAAACATAAACTCAACTTAATTTCTAGATTTACATATTTGTACGACATGTACGTAAGGCACACAATATGTTGAACACTCAATGCTTAATATTAGAGCTACCACAAATTATCAAATCTCAGTGTCTCCATTTAGTGAGTGAAGTAAATACCTGGATTTACTTCTACCATGTGTACATACATATGTGACAGACTATAATAATGAGAACTCAACTCTGCCACTTATAATCAGCATCATGATCATCAACTGGAAGTCGTCCACTGCTGAACAAAGGTGAAGAAGAAGGAAGGAGTTGCCATAATCACAACGCTTGGCTAGCGTCGGTAGGTAAACTAATAGAAATACGCTGCTGCCCGTCTTCTGGTTTTCCCTTAGTCTCCTCTATAGGTGAGTACTTACGACTAATTCATAATTTATCATATACAAAATATTCGCCGACAGATCGCTCGACAGCTCGCTCGCTCGTAGTCATGGGATACTCATCCCAACTTACCTGTCCGGTAGTTGTGGTATAGTATACGGGTATGCGACCCCGGCTTCCCTAGCTATTGCTGTCCCATCCCTTGCCCTCCTGGTCGGTAATATCCTACTTTTCCTATTTCCCACTCTAACTTTACAATCTTCCTTTTCACAACACCTATCCTTCCCTTTCCCTCCTTATTCGTGAGAACGCAATGGTCAATCATATAAAAATTTAATTACCCAAAATGGCGGCGATGTGATTCGCCACCCATCACGTCTCGTTTCTCACGGAGGCCTAAAGCGCTGCCTACCCCTACGGGAAAAAGGCGTGATTTTATGTATGTATGTAGATCACTCGACGCACATAAATATTTATCCAACAGCCCGCACCGTTGTGTCAAATGCAAATAAATTCAATTCAGTTACAATCACATTGGCACGATATTAATTAAAATTTGCTTGGTCATCTGCGAATTTAACGCCAAATTGATTTTGTTGGTGATGTAAAACTGTTTGTGAACGAACCAAAATTTGATTATGCATTTACAAATGTAAGTTGCTTTTGGACCTTTATTGATTTTTATTTCAGGCGATGCAAATACGGATACAGGATTAATTTACTTATGGTTATTTTTAGTCCTAACTTTAGCTGTCTGTTGTAAATATAAATGTTAATTTAAGGCAATGCCTTTTAGGCTCATTTTCTTGGTGGTCCTTTTTGTAAATAAGAGGTAGGTACCACCGGTGCGTCTACGCTAGACGAGTCGAGCACTAATTTGTATAGTCTGGATCGGCTTACAAGCCTCGAAGCGCGTTTCGATTATTTGGCTCTCGACTGTGCTCCGCTAATTATCGGTATTTTGACGAACACAAAGTAGATCACTTTGTGTTCAGCTTGAGGACAGTGATCATTGTAAGTCCACACTTGACCCCGCGAACGACGATGACCAGAACAGCTCCGCTCGTGCTTGCCTCGTCTAGCGTAGACCCACCTTAACAGATTCTGCCGACAAGCAATGTTTTGCTCAATATAAGCTCGTGACTGACAATCTGACTTGATGGATAGTGGCGATGGAATCAGTAATGGTAAAGCACACGGGATTATTAAAAGTTTATACGTTCTAGTCTATTCTTGAAGGCACCCACATTATAATCAGCCAGGAAATCTCTCACGGACGCTCTGTTCAAATACCTACTACTAAATGATCACCCTTTTTTTTTTTTTTTTTTTTTTTTTTTTTTTTTTTTTTTTTTTTTTTTTTTTTTTTTTTTTTGGGAATGATAGACGCTGTTAACCGCAGATGGCTATTGCAGCTTCACCGGACAATAGGAGGCGAGCGCTTGAAGCGCTCTAGCCTTTACGGCAGAAGTAGCGACGAGCACAAGGGCACCTCAGGGAGGCACGGCCTCGGCTTGGGCTGTCGCTTAAGAGATCACCCTTTTATGAACTAACTTCACATAAATTGTTTAACCAACTTTTTTGTTATATAGTTAGTGACCAACCTGGTGTCTGAGTTGTTCAAGCTACAATTACACCTTAGACTTAGCTTAACGACTGATGTCATTATGACAACCGAGGCAAATTTCTTACGTGCCCGCCGAAGCACGGGTATGATCAGTTGAAATGCCACAAAACGGTCACCCATCTATAGATTGACCTTGCCTGACGTTACTTAACAAGCTGATCGTTTACCAAACAGCAATTACAATAGTAACTGGCAATAAGTGCCTCACGATAAAATTGTATTAAAAGTGGAATTAAAATTAGCTACGAATATTACAGAACTGAGCAACCCCCATTCGTATCTGTAACTATAACAAACATATTACCAAATAGCCTCAGTACGGTTTTGGCAAATAATCGAATCTTCATCTAAAGTGCCCTCCAGGTGCCCACAGAAACAGCTATTCGACCACCGCATAAAATATTAACTCACCTCGTACGAGTTGGTCCGGTGACCACTACTACGGATGTCAGCAATACGGGGATTTATAAACGTATTTGTTTATTCCGTTGGCAACACCAACAAATGTATATTTTATTTTATGTATTGGCAATGTGGCCTCCAACTTTTGTTTCGTTACCTGCTCGTGTATGACAAATTGTGATTTAAACAAATTGAATTATAATGACGGAATGTTTTCCGAATTTGCTGTACCGACTTACCACCCCATCAAGTCACCATCATAATGTTACTTCTAAAAGAAACAACGTCCTATAGCTCTGTCCTATTGCCATCGCTCGTGCGATGATGCGTTGTTTGCGTCTGACGAAAATGATCGTGCGACCGTGCGTTCAATCATACTGGTAACAAATGAATGTCATATTGTCGGTCATGCGATCATGTGATGCGATCGATTGCGGTTTCATCGCACGATGAAATCGCATCGCATCATTGCGCGAGCAATGGCAATAGGACATCACCTATGGAATATGATAGAAAGTGGTAGCCGCTATTTCTACGTGGCTTCGAAAACGCAGACGTGGTGTGCAAGTTTGCTATACATTGTGTCGCAATTATTGAGTATTCCGGCACTAATTCATCGCAATTAGAGCTTAGAGTGAACAGGCGTCTTATGGGTATACTCTGTCCATCCTAGATCACATCTTCAATTACCATCACGTAAAAATATGATCAAGGGTGAACTCTTCGTGATTAAAAACTTCGCTATTTTTTGTATTAATTTGATAAGTAACAACAATGACTATTTATATGTAGTTCTGTTGTCAAGTACGGTTGTGAACATAGGTTCTCCTAGTCCTAGGTTTAATTTTCATGTCATTGTAATTATTTGTATGCCAACGAGTTTTCCAATAATCCTCTACTCGGAAGAGTTCTTCTTTGAGATGAAGAAAACGTTATTATTTACCAAAATGGGAGCAAAACTCTGTTGCCGCAGGTTTATATTTAGGCAAAAATAAACATTCGTTTCGTACGTATAATTTATATTATGGGTCAAGATATCAAAACAGTTGTATGACCAAACTTACAAAAAAATACTGGAACTAAAATTCGTAGATTTGGAAACCAATAGTAGTGTCTCGTAGCATCGTCGCCGGGGATTCGAACACGTTACGTTATTAACGGCGCCGCTTCATCACGCCACGTCGGACCCGGATCGTTTCGCGATGTTAAGCATTTATTACCATCCCCGTATATAACTCGGGCAGATGATGTTGATGTTACAAGGATATTAAAAATTGAGGTTATAAAAGCAATGGATTAGAATAAAATAGCCTCACCTATTTAAACAGCCGGCCAAGCCCCTTTTTTTGCAGCTTTTCCTACCAACGTTTGGACATACAAACAGATAACGCCGTCAGTCTTTGCGCCTCCCAGTGCGGCGACAACTTAAATAAAGTTGTTTATTTTATTTTTTATTTAAAGGATAGTTAATATTTTAAAAAAAAATGAAAAAAAAAAAGACGTTCGTACTTTAATTTGGTTTTAAAGAACGGTATGATGCTTCAGTTAATCGCTCCATAACTGAAACTTGCAGGGCAAGTAGGATACGGTATGCTCTCATAACCAAACTTCTACGCGACAGATGGACGTCGTAAAGAGAATTTATTTCACGAAACCATTCCCTGTTAAAACTTTCCTATTATATCTTTGGGGAACGTTGAACTACGTTAGAACCGTTCTATTCCGGCTTAAGGAAAGTTTAATTAAGAATATTTCCATGGAAATTTTAAATTAAATTGCGCAACATTTGTATTATTCCACTAATCGCATTTTTCCTCGGTTGAGTACTTTAATGGGTTGCAAACATTATAAGGAAGTAAAAGATAATTAGAAGACAAAAGATATCCTTGCTACGTAACATCAATGATTGGACCGAAAATGCAAACTTAGAGATGGCCGGAACGATGTCTGTAGAACAGCTTGCCATCCAGGCTTGTCATAGATTTTGGTTACCATCGGGATGACTTAGGATACTGGTCAAGCACTAGGATTGAGAACATTTCACTAAATACGAAATAGTTCTTTTGAACATTTATTTATTTATTACACATAACTGTGTATATATTCTGTGCATTACATAAAAAAGAGAAAACTTTAAAAAATACTTAATCTTTTAGTAACGAGTTTGTTATTGCTGTACAATCAACAAAAGGAACAAAGCTGGCCATCCACAGTTGCTCTCCTACTGCATTTTATCAATAATTTTACAAAAGCCTATTATTCGGTGCATCTGTACTGAATATTAATGACTGTGGTACACAACCATTACGCCCCTTGGGGATGGTAATTTACATACAAGCATTAAGGGTAACTTGTATTCATATACGGTGTGTAAATAAAATATCACTTAATGTTTATGTATTTGGGACAAGGGACTGGATTATAATTTGTCTAGAATCATGTACTCTCCAACGGTAACGATTTGGTAAATTTTGACTAAGGATTTGTTTTTTTTTTTTACCAAGGTGGCAACCGAGCGTACCATCAGGCGGGCCGCCTGATGGTAAGCGGTGACCGTAGCCTATAGACGCTAGCAACACCGTTGCCGACCCTTAAGACATTAGATATTAATTCTTTGTGTCCAGTAATTTCACCAGCTACAGTGCCCTTCACACCGGAACACAGCATGACTTACATACTGCTGCTTGGCGGCAGAATATCTGACACTGCGGTGGTACCTTCCTGGAAGGTTTCTTGCACAAGGAACCTACCACCTAGTAAAAAAATGTTGTATATTTGTCAAATAGATTAGTCAATCCCTATGCGTCCGAGTGTACTCTGCTACCATTTAAGCCGGCTCCACACTCCGAAAGCCCGTGACAACTGCGAATCACGAGTGTGGATATTGTTCACGCCTTCACGTTCGCGCCTCGCACCGTTCCCCGATCAGTGTCGGTTTTTTGGCCCGCGACAAAGGGTTTGCGGCACGCGAACGTGAACGCATCCACACTCGCAGTTTTCCGCATAGCGTACAATAAATCGTAGGGAGTGGCAGCAGAAATCACGTCGTCGTCCATCAAATACACGAACAAGACTGTGAAGCTTTGCGAGTGTGGAGGGACACAGTTCTCGCGCGGATCACGGCGTTTATTTACGGCGTGAATTCACGGCGCGAATTCACGCGCGAGTGTAGAGCCGGCATTAGAAACGTTTGTGAATCCAATATTAAGTGTGACTTAATGATATCATTTAAGGTTAATGAATTATCAACTAACTAAGCTTTAGCCAATCACAGCGTCGCATTCAATACATAAGTATTTGCACAGCAAAGGGTCTGTTGTGTGTTGTGTGTGAATGCGTTGTGTACTCAGCGACAGAGAGCATAAGCCGACACTAGTTAATTAATCTTTCTCGATATGTATTACTTACTGACGACTACTGATGAGTATCTATATTAATTAATCCATATTTCTCTTGGTCACGCCACAACTTAATAACGACTTTATAGGTTTCATTTATTTTTAGTTTTTAACCGGCTTCAAAAAGAAGGTTCTCTATTCGACGCGTATGTATGTAATATTAATAAAAATGCGTAGTATTAACATGTTAGTCTATTTGGGCTTCTAAACAAATTTACCAAATTTTATGAGTGTATGTATGTATGTATGTAGGTTTGTCCGCCGATTTCTCAGGAACTACAAGTCCGATTTCGAAAATTCTTTTTGCAATAGTTAGAGTATTTTTCAACTTAGGGTAGAGTATAAGTTTCATCAAAATCGGTCCAGTAGTTTAACGGATATAAACTTTTTATGTTTTCAGTAAGTTACTGTAACGTAGACGTTCGAGTTGCGTGATAGTGCTGATACCTATCTTGGTAAATAAGTCACTAAAAAGTGTTAAATAAACTATTTAAAAAAAAACCGGCTTCAAAGTAAATTATCTAAAAAGCATAAAATAACGAAAATATATTGAAGTCGGTGCTAGCACATCATGTTAACTAACACTAGCACCAGCTGCCACCGACTTCAATATATTTTCGTTATTTTATGCTTTTTAGATAATTTACTTTGAAGCTGGTTTTTATTTTTTTTAAACAGTTTATTTAACACTTTTTAGTGACTTATTTTACCAAAATAGGTATCAGCACTATCACGCAACTCGAACGTCTACGTTACAGTAACTTACTGAAAACATAAAAAGTTTATATCTCTTAAACTACTAGACCGATTTTGATGAAACTTGTACTCTACCCTAAGTTGAAAAATACTCTAACTATTGCAAAAAGAATTTTCAAAATCGGACTTGTAGTTTCTGAGAAATCCGTGGACAAACCTACATACATACATACATCCATACATGCATACATACATACACTCATAAAATTTGGTAAATTTGTTTAGAAGCCCACATAGACTAACATATATTAATACTACGCATTTTTATCAATATTACATACATACGCGTCGAATAGAGAACCTTCTTTTTGAAGCCGGTTAAAAAAAAATAAAAACCGACTTCAAAGTAAATTATCAAAAAAGCAAAAAATAACGAAAATATATTGAAGTTGGTGTCAGCTGGTGATAGTGTTAGTTAACATGATTAGCTAGCACCGACTTCAATATATTTTCGTTATTTTTTGCTTTTTTGATAATTTACTTTGAAGTCGGTTTTTTTTTTAAATAGTTTTTTTTTATACTTTTCAGTGATATTGAAGTCGGTTATTTTTTTTTTTAAGATTTTTTTAAAATTTTCTATTAGGTACTTTGTAGAAGGTTCTTACGAAGAAAAATACAGTTGCGCATAAAAATACGCGGGTGGAGCCGCGCGGTTCAGCTAGTTGAAAATTTTAATAAAAAAAGTCAAATATTTCTGTCGTTTCAAATACTTTACATTTCACCCGCCCTTATTCTATAATTACGTATGTAGTCTCTGCTTATACAAAAATATTTGTTTATGTAAATAAAAAAGAACATATTTTTTGTTTTAATTTAAACAGTAATATTCAAAAAACCCAAGCTGCCTGTCAAGCGTGGGAATTATGGCAACCTCTTTTAAGGGGAGGCCTTTTTTTTTGACGCGGGGAAAATCTTCGTAAGATCCGCGGGGGCTGTGGGGCTCGACCGGGGTATGTGAGATTCTTACCCACTAAAACCCCCGCGGCTGTCGCATCGGCACAGGAGAGGAGGGACCCAGGGCTCTCCGGTGGGTTCTGCACCAGGGGCCCCTCAGTGCTTTGCCTGTGAGCCCGCCGCCGGGGGGCGCATTGTAGCCCCCCGGGAACCTGTCATGGTACTCACGGGGACGGGAGTCGCAACCCCGCCGCCGTCCTCCTCGGAGTCGCCGCCGTACTCAATGGACGTTCAAAGGGCCCACACCCCGAACGTCCAGCGACTACGAAGGTTTATTGAGGACGCCTTTGTCTAGACAAAGGCGTCCTAAAGATCAGCCTAAAGACGTCCACTGCTAGCAGTGGACGTCTTTAGGCTGATCATGCTGATGGTAATTTTTTATTGATTTAAAAAAAAAGAGCCTATTTCAATCAAAGTGCTGCTGCAATCACAACCTATCCCTATCAAATACTTCTAAAACGCTCGAAACACGCCAATAACCAGTCCATTAACGGAAAATTGTTACACAAATACCAGTAATCACACATAATAATACATCAGAGAGCATGACTGGACCGGAATCGAACCCAGTCACGCCCATGATTGATGGCCGTCGTATCAATCAGAACGATTTTTCAGATACGATGATTTGATGGGAATTGCAATACCTACCTAATGTAGGGTCAATTTAATAGGTCACATTTGACATCTGTCAGTTTCTTTGTTCTATCTGTTTAAATCAGTGGCGGGTCACCCGCCTTTCCCTACAATATGGTTGAGGGGAGTGATGGCTGCTGCTCGAGTCAACTCGTGCGCGGGTGCTGCTTGGGGGGACTGGTCCGACTACTATTCCTTTGGCATTTTAGTTTTTAGTTTGTTGTATTTTCGTCGTATTTTCTATTTTTATTTGATATTTTGAACGGTAGGACACACTGTCGCTGGTGCTGATTTAATTGTAAAAAGACAAACTTTGTTTAAAAAAAATATGTGAAAAAATGACAAGCCCTCTGAGTTTCTTGCCGGATCTTCTCAGTTGAGGCCGCGTTGTGATCCGGTGGTAGCTTTTAAAAAAATGACCGTTCAAAAGTACTAGCGTTAAGCCTATTTGAAATAAAAAATTTGAATCTTTGAATCTTAAATTTGTCATTATTACAATAAATATTATGTAATCGTCTTTAAAAAAAAGTAAACCAATTGTGGATCGTCGACGATAAACCAGTTTATAAAACCATCTAAAGTTTCGACTAGTTTATATCATTGACAGAATGAGTCTTATTACGAAAAGCAGTTTAACGTTAAACCTGGGTTTAGATTCAGGTTTAAGGAACAATTTCCTGAGTTTAAACCTGGGTTTATTGTTAAACTAATTTTCGTAATAAGACTGAATATGTTTTAAGTTGTCGCCCGACCAACTTGCCAACGTTGGACGTCGACGTGATGATGTCCTTTACAATTCGACTAGTTTATCAAAGGACTGTAAACTAGTATATTCGTTGACAGCAAAAATACCTTCGAAAAAATGGTTCGTTTATTTAACGGCCACTTCTAAGTATCAAGTTGCATGCTGTCAGGGGAGTCTAGTAAGGGTTTTGATAGTTGACCAAATCGATCAAACTGACAGTTTTCTTTCCTACATTTTACTAGTAGTTAACTACTACTACTAACTAGTAATTAAGTAAAAGGCCTTGCTTGCCATCTAAGTAGGCAAGGCGTTATGATTTTTGTACAAAATTAACAAATTAGTGGATCTTGCATTTTTCTTCCGAGAATATACAGCGTATATAATTGAAACAAAACACGCATCGTTAACACAAAACATAGGTCATTATGTTCCTATTTCAGCGGTGGGCTAATGCGCGGATTGATGTACATGATAACAGAAAGCCCGGGGGAGTGGCGGGAAATGTAAAAAAATTACCCATGCTTACGATAGTGGTGTGACCTGAGTCGATATAATTTTGTCGATATGCTTCTATATTTTTTGTAAATTACATTTGATTTTAAGAGCACAGCAGTAGACCAGGCAAAAATCTATTCGCTTTTGTATACGCTTAACTTTTTTGAAGTGAAACTTCTTATGCGACTTGAAATGAAACTAATTTTACGGATTATATCGCGGTTTATTCTTGATTTTAATTACCCGACGTTTCGAATACTAGCATTCATGGTCACGGGTGGACTGAGGTGGTAGCTGTCCAAATGTCATAGTTGTCTTAGGGTACCCTCAGGTCTTCTAATTATTATTGTTAGTCCGATCTACGCAGAAAGAGCTTACAGTGTCTTGAGGTCTTGCAGTGGAATGCTTGTCTTTGGATTTGACTATGTTTATCACGGGATCCCAAGCTGGTGGTAGCACCCAGCCATCTTCTCTATTGAAATTTGGATGCTTTTTAATTTCAATAGCCTCTCGAATCATCCTTGGTAGGTAGCGCTGTTCTTTTGCGAGGATTTGTGGTTTGTCAAATCTAATATAATGGCGGGTGCGATCCTGAACGTGTTCACAGACTGCAGACTTTGTATAGCGTCGATGTTTAACGTCAGCGATATGTTCTTTTACCTCTAATCACCTTAACGCGTTATCGCTTAACGCGTTAAGTGATAGGATTAAACGATAGGCGTAAATTTGTTAAGGTTATGAAAGCGCTCATGTGACGCCGTCACTGAGTGTGTGGGTGAGTGGGTTTCAGTGGGTTTCAGTGGGTTTCAGTGGGTGGTAGCTTTAAAAAAAAAATACATGACCTTTCAAAAGTGCTAGCGTTAAGCATATTTGAAATAAACTATTTTTGAGTTTGAGTTTGAGTTTCAGTGGGTTTCAGTGGGTTTCAGTGGGTTTCAGTGAGTTGAGTTGAGTTGAGTTGAGTTGAGTTGAGTTGAGTTGAGTTAGTGTGTGTGTGTGTGTGTGGGTGTTTGTGTGTGTGTGTGTGTGTGTGTGTGTGTGTGTGTGAGTGAGTGAGTGAGTGAGTGAGTGAGTGAGGGACCGACCGACCGACCGACCAATCGACTGAGCGAGAATGAAGTTTCACTTCTTCCGCGCGGAGGGACTCCACGAACGCACTTTTTTTTTTTGTCGCGGGGGACATCTTCAAAGATCCCCGGGAGCTGTGGGGATCGACCGGGTATGTGGGATTCTTACCCACTAAAACCCCCGCGGCTGTCGCATCGGCACATGAGAGGGGGGACCCCAGGGCTCTCCGGTGAGATCTGCACCAGGGGCCCCTCAATGCCTTGCAATTGAGCCCGCCGCCGGGGGGCGCATTGTAGCCCCCCCGGGAACCTGACACGGTGCACATGGGGACGGGGGTCGCAACCCCGCCGCCATCCTCCTCGGAGTCACCGCCGTACTCAATGGACGCTCAAAGGGCCCACACCCTGAGCGTCCAGCGACTCCGAAGTGTATACGCTTACCTACTGCAACTTAATAACACGTACTACGCGGTCACGAACTGTGTACCAGCTTTAGGATGATAATCGTTTGCACGAACTATCCCAACAAACACGCAGGCGTGGTAAGCGGACGTAAAATCGATCAAATTATTTTGGTTGACAACTGGTACAGCGTTTGTGTCCCCTGTGGTACATAGATAATAATGTTCATGATAAAGTGCTCGCGCTGAAACTATTTTAACTAAGTAATTTCATTTCAGTTCAATACATTTCGCTTATTTGATTCCGAATATGAAACGAAGATCTTTTTATTCGAAATGAATTAGAAATTCATTAAGCATAAAATTTATTAGTTTATGTACCTAATTCATGCACCATCTCTGCCTATCTTTAAAGATCGTTTGAAAGCATTTTATTTGTCCCTATGAATTTTATATCGATATTAGCCGGCAGCATTTATTTATTTATTATTGTTGGTTATTTATATTTGATTCTATCAAATATAATATTAATGTAATAAACTAATATTTATATATATATATTATTTTGCTGTTACGTATTTTATTGTTTAAAGTTATGTATTTTTTTTCTCTTTTATAATTGGTTTGTATAAACAACCCCGCCTTGCAGTTCATAGTTCCTCTCCATCCAAAGGTTGCCTGGTAGAGATCACTTTTAGTGATAAGGCCGCCCATTGTTTCATTCTATTTTACTGTTTTTTTTTCTCTTGTATTTTTGTGTGTTTAATAATGGTGGAACAATAAAGTATTATCTATCTATCTATCTATCTATCTAATTATTTCTCTGTACTGTGAATAAGCGAGTTCGTAGCCTTCGTAGCGTAGTGGGAAACCCATCGATATAATATATAAACTAGATTTGGTGTCACGGTTCAAAAAGTGGTAGCGAGAAATAGTGCCCTTGAGTCGCTATTTCTTTACAAGCCACATCTTAATAAATTTATTTTTGCCAATAGGAGTGTCGCTACTGTCTATATGAAACTGTCAAACTACAAGTCATTATCATTATAAAATCGTTAGTTCACGTTTCCGCCACCAGCACAGATAAGTTTGCAACCTCCGCGACCACATTTTGGATGTCATTTTGTTCGTGAATGTTTATCTAGTTTATATATTATATCGATGGGGAAACCACTCGCTTTGTAAAACGGAAGTCACGAGTTCGAATCCCGGAGCAACAACTTTATGTACTTATTATTTACTGGCTAGGATAATGCAGGCCGATCACCTCATTTTGTCTGTAAACTAAGATGATCCATACGTCGGATAGGGATTTAAAAAGTCGGTCCTACACCTGATCTCTCCCCGGTCGTGTCAGTTTCCCATCCCATCGGATTGTGAGAGGTAAAAGGAACAGAGAGTGCACTTGTGTCTACGCAAGCACTTGCGCGCTATATATAAATATCATGCTTGCCATCAAAAAGTCTTTGCTTGTGGCGGCTTCGTATGGCGGATGACCCCCTTCCCTCTAATATGGTTGAGGAGAGTGATGGCTGCTGCTCGAGTCAACTCGTGCGCGGGTGCTGCTTGGGGGGACTGGTCCGACTACTATCCCTTTGGCCTTTTAGTTTGTTGTAATTTTTGTCGTAATTTATTGTTTTCTTCTTTTCTCCCTTTCTTTATGTTTCGAACGGCAGGAAACACTATCGCTAATGTCGATTCATTTGTAACAAAACAATGTTTAAAAAAAGTGAAAAAAAATGACAAGCCCGCTGAGTTTCTTGCCGGATCTTCTCAGTTGAGGCCGCGTTGTGATCCGGTGGTAGCTTTTAAAAAATTACGATTCAAAAGTGCTAGCGTTAAGCCTATTTGAAATAAAGATTTTTGAGTTTGAGTTATCTCCCGCATAGATAGCTGCTCTTGCGAAATATTGGCCGCTGTGGTCATATCGGCCAGGACATTATAAGCGAGTCAGATATAAAATCTTTTTAAAAAAAAATTGAACCGACTTCAATATCACTGAAAAGTATAAAATAATTTAAATATTATTGAAGTTGGTGTTAGCGTACCTGCTGTGTATATTTGGCACCAACTTCAATAATATTTAAATTATTTTATACTTTTCAGTGATATTGAAGTCAGTTCAATTTTTTTTTAAAAAGATTTTATTTTAACCTTTTTAGTGATATTTTCATATATAAAGATTGAACCATCGAAAACCGAAAAATTATCTAGGTAGGTTATGATCACATTATCGTCTACATAGTTTTACATAATTCATGTTTCTTCAGAAAATAATATCCGGTCGTAATGAAATTTGCATGGAAACATCATAGTAGTTTACTCTCTCGAATAAAAAAAGAATCATCGAAATCGGTTCATAATTGTCAGAGCAATGTAATGGAGAACATCAGTTTTATGGTTTTTACCAGATAAATTCCTCCACATCGTTCATGGTCCTCCAGGAAGTTCTTATCCGGTTGTAATAAAATTCATACAGATTCAATACAGTGGTTTCTTCTTTCGAATAAAAAAAGAATCATTGAAATTGGTAAATATTTGCCAGAGTTATGACCATTTTTGTCCGACCGAGCGAGTCCGAGCGACTAAAACGTCATCTATATAGGCTTTCTTGCAACTCTCAGTGCGCAGTCACCATTCTTGTTTTTTTAGGAACTACTTATTACTAAGCAATAATTTTTTTATGGGACCCAATCAATGGATTGAAGAATGGATGGAAGAAAGATTTTTTCCAATCGGTTAATAATTGCCAGAGTTATGCGCGAACATACATAAAAAAAAAAAAAAAAAAAAAAAATATATACAGACGAATTGAGAACCTCCTCCTTTTTTGAAGTCGGTTAAAAAAAATATTAGATCTTATTTAAAATGAATAAAAGCTATTTAGGTTATTTATTATTATTATTATTTATCGATATCGTTATTTTTACACCTTATTACAACATTTAAGAAGACATTCTCCGTAATCCGTATTTATTTTATTTAGTAGCTAAGTAGGAGTAATGGGGCTACCAGAAGACGGGTAGGGGAAAAGGGGTGGTGACGCGGATTATCTTATGACAAGCATTACGGAACGGTCTTATACGTTAGTTGTAACGTTACTCCATGTTTATACGTTATTAAAATAACGGTTTCAGAATGAATTTTATTCAATACTTTAAGGCCCAAGTGCACCGACATTTAAGCGTCTGTTATGTATTTTTCAGAATCGATTTGGATTTTTCACCACCACCATAACCCCGGTTATGGACCCTTGACAGTCCATTATCTTAATCTAGCTCGACACCTCCGGTCACCGATAAGGACTGTTAAGTAGTTAAATAGATAATCAATTCTGCAAAATAGATAACGGACGTTTAAATGTCGATGCACTTGGGCCTTAGTTATCTTTCTATAAGTTGTGAACTATGTGGCGCAGCAGGAAGCCGCTTGCTGTGCAAACCAGAGGTCGCGGGTTTGAATCCCGCGTGGAGAAACAACTTTATCAATTTGATCCATACCGGTGAGGACGCAGCAGGTTGATCCCCTGAATGTCTGGAGAATAAGATGCTTCATGCGTCAGTTGGGTATGTAAAAATTTGGTACCGGTTTGGTACTCTCTGGTCGTGTCGGTCTTCCGTACCAACGAATAGTGAGAGTAAAGAAAGACTACCTAAGTGCAGTTGTGTCCACACGACCACTTGTGCAGTAGAACAAGTCTAGCGTTAGATGGATCAACCAGGAGGGCATTAGTAATTAAGTGATAGGCCTGTATTAGGGGAGGCCTATGTCCAGCAGTGGACTTATGTGGGCTGATTATGATGATGATGAGGCCTGTAATATCCTAACCAGAGTTAAACTACTACACAAAGTTGTTGCTCCCGGCAGGATTAGAACTTGTGACTTTCGGTTTACAAACGGTTTACAAAACAAGTGACATATCACAGCCCTCGTCAACGAAGTTCCAAGGAGTTTTATACTTATATGTTTGTATTACAACTGGCTGAAATCCGTGAAACACACGGCCTAGATGAAAACCAGTGTCAGGATCCATTTGGAACCAAAGAATTAGCATTGATCCCGCATCTTTGGGCACATAGCATTTTGTTGACATTTAGTTTTTTTTTTTACTATATGTTTAATCGTCTACTTCTTTATTTTCAATGTTATGCGGTGTTCAAATACTAATTTTCTTTTCTTAAATATTCATTAAACGAACAAGATGAAATTATGGCAACCGAAGTAAAATGTGTGTTTTACAATAAATTAGTTTCACATCGATTACTATGGATTCCAATACTTTTCACAAGAATAGATTTACGAATTCGTTTTATTGCTGATAGCACAGTTTGAGTGGAAAGAAATCGCAATTCATCGAAATATAATAATTTTAAGTGATTTTATGATTTATGTTCTTACTGATAGGTTATTGAGATTCAGACTGTTAATAATTGCCCGAATGCACCAGGAGGAGGGTTACGTTTCTCGAGAGTATGTATGTATGTATGTATGTATATGTCTTTGGCACGGCCTACAGTGACTTATAATATGTCATATTCGTCGTAGTTGTGGGAGTAACATAGACTATATATGTTTAAAAAAAAAAATTGTATTTTTTTAGTTCCAAAATCAACAAAATGGGTAACAAAAGAAACGTCTTAACGACTCGAGTTGAAGTATATACATATGAATACGTATTATGTATGTATAATTTTTTTGTTCGCAGTCGGGTTTTTTATGCTTTTATAATTTATACTTGTTTTATTAACATGGTGAATGCTATTTTTAACCGACTTCAAAAAAGGAGGAGGTTCTCAATTCGTCTGTATATATATTTTTTTTTTTTTTTTTTTATGTATGTTCGCGCATAACTCTGGCAATTATTAACCGATTTGAAAAAATCTTTCTTCCATCCATTCTTCAATCCATTGATTGGGTCCCATAAAAAAATTATTGCTTAGTAATAAGTAGTTCCTAAAAAAACAAGAATGGTGACTGCGCACTGAGAGTTGCAAGAAAGCCTATATAGATGACGTTTTAGTCGCTCGGACTCGCTCGGTCGGACAAAAATGGTCATAACTCTGGCAAATATTTACCAATTTCAATGATTCTTTTTTTATTCGAAAGAAGAAACCACTGTATTGAATCTGTATGAATTTTATTACAACCGGATAAGAACTTCCTGGAGGACCATGAACGATGTGGAGGAATTTATCTGGTAAAAACCATAAAACTGATGTTCTCCATTACATTGCTCTGACAATTATGAACCGATTTCGATGATTCTTTTTTTATTCGAGAGAGTAAACTACTATGATGTTTCCATGCAAATTTCATTACGACCGGATATTATTTTCTGAAGAAACATGAATTATGTAAAACTATGTAGACGATAATGTGATCATAACCTACCTAGATAATTTTACGGTTTTCGATGGTTCAATCTTTATATATGAAAATATCACTAAAAAGGTTAAAATAAAATCTTTTTAAAAAAAATTGAACCGACTTCAATATCACTGAAAAGTATAAAATAATTTAACTATTATTGAAGTTGGTGCCAAATATACACAGCAGGTACGCTAACACCAACTTCAATAATATTTAAATTATTTTATACTTTTCAGTGATATTGAAGTCGGTTCAATTTTTTTTAAAAAGATTTTATTTCTTACGAAATTTAGTGATGATACAAACAAGAGGGTAATCTAATAGAAAGCAAAACGTTGCCGTTGGATATCTTATTATTGTCCCACTGTTGGGCACGGGCCTCCCCTCAAGATGAAGGGGCTTAGGCCATAGTCCACCGCGCTGGCTAAGTGCGGATTGGCGAACTTCACATGTCATTCGAAAGCTCGTTAACTTTTTTCGAACATGCAGGTTTTCCTCCACCGCTGGTAACAACAATCACACAAAGATAATTCGCACCATGATTAATTATAGAAATCAGAGGTGCCGGGGTTCGAACCTGCGCTCCATGTTTTCCAAGGCAAGCGCACGCTCACCGAGCTGTGTTGTTACTGTTTATCATTCCAAATATTGCATTGTGCTCGTTACCGGAAACATATATACTATAATAATACCAGCCCTTGTTTATGTCCCACTGCTGGGCACGGGCCTCCCCTCAAGATGAGGGGGCTTAGGCCATAGTCTACCACGCTGGCCAAGTGCGGGTTGGCGGACTTCACACGTCATTCGAGAGCTAGTTAGGCTTTCTCAGACATGCAGGTTTCATCACGATGTTTTCCTTCACCGAAAGCTAGTAACAATCGCACAAAGACGATTCGCACATGATTCATTGAAGAAATCAGAGGTGCGAGCCGGGGTTCGAACCTGCGCACCTTGTTTCCAAGGCAAGCGCTCGCCCACTGAGCTGTTACCGCTATATATACTAACTTACAGCAAAAAACATTGTAATATTAAAAAACATTAGGTTAAAAAAGGGATTTATTGATATGGGGCTGAGTTTTTGCCGGATCTTAGTTAACGCCACGTTGTGACCTAGTGGTAGCATTAAACAATACTGACCATTCAAAAGTGAAATTGAATCTATTTGAAATTAACAATTTCATTTTATTTACCTGCCTGGACATTATTGTCCAGGCAGGTACCATAGCTGTCAGGTATTCTGTCATTTGCAGCAATATGTAAACTTTGATATGTTCTGTTATAATGAATATTGATAGAAATAAAATGGAATTGTTAATTTCATTTTATTTCTATCAATTTTATTTTGAAATTGTTAGTTTAATTGAAATTGTTTTTCTGTTGTTTATAAACACAACGGTGCGAAATTATGATGGTACATAGTATTACTGGACATTAAGTCTCTTGCCCTTGTGCATGGGACAACCAAGTAGCAATGTGCAAATATAGCTGTAGTATAACTGGTTAAATTATCGAGATCTGGAGTTTTATTAGCTAATATTTTGACTGTTCATGGGCGAACGTATCTTCAGAAGTTTGTTTACAAAAGTGTACATTAATTTTACTGTATGCAACTTTGTGCTCAACTACATATATTTTTAACATCTCAAATACAACTGTAATATTTTAGCTCAAAGAACGTTTAACAATCTTGCAAGATGGTATAAATATACATATCTGCTAGTAGATATTAAACATTCAAACACGCGAAAAACCAAGAAGTCATTTCGTGTTGGGTACACTTGCTTGCAGAAACACCAACCCAGACGCAATTTCAGTAATTTTGGAGCTCTGTTTGCATAAGGCTAATATTAGTTTTGCCGCGATGTACAAGCCTCTCGGTTTATTTATTTAAAGTAGGTATAGTTGCAAAAGTGCAAATTTCGTGAGTAGAATTGAAGGAATTCTGAATTATTTGGTTAGATTTTAAGTTCTCTTATATCCGGCTGTTGCAAGCTTTTTAGTTTCATAGCACTCATTTGTGCGAGCAAGTTTGTGCCATGCATAAAGATGGACGGTCCAGAGTAGATGGAAATTTCTCTATTTCTGCTTGAAATCGTGAATTTTATAAATTTTTGAACTTGTGTTTACTTATTGTTAAGTTCGTTGCGTAAACTAGAAAACTGAAGACGTTGCTGTGTTTCGGTGTAAAACGATACTATATAGCTGTTGAAATTACTGGACACAAGAGACCTAATTACTAATGTCTTAGGTGACGAGCGGCAGTGAAACGTCTTGATTGTCACGAGGTTGAATAAAAAAAAATCTAAAAGTCAAAGAGACGCTAAAATGCTTCCAATCCAAATGAATTGAATATGTATGATATATGAAATGAAGCTGTATGATATATGAATATATGACATTTAAATATATGATGTGCAAGCAATGAATTTGCGTATGTGTTACTGTGCAAGAAGCTTCTTGATGATGTTAGACAAGAACCTATAATGTTAGAGATCAGTGTTCTAGGTTCTAGTTCATATATGTTCTATTATAGTAATATTCTTATTTGTTTTACCAAGGTAGATAGATAAATAGATAGATAATACTTTATTGTTCCACCATTATAGAAAAACACAAAAATACAAAAGAAAAACAGTAAAATAGAATGAAACAATGGGCGGCCTTATCACTAAAAGTGATCTCTACCAGGCAACCTTTGGATGGAGAGGAACTATGAATTGCAAGGCAGAGATGGTGCATGTCTAACAGTGACCGGTAAGGCATTCCACAGACGAACAGCTCTTCTACTGTGAATTAATTACTGTAAAACGAACTTTTATGAGAAGGGAACATAAGAGTGAGATTTTCTGATGACCTCAAACAGTGGGAATCATTGCCGAGAAAAACAAAACGTTCCTTTAGGTAACGCGGAGAAAACGATTTAAATAGTATATTATAAAGAAGAGACAGGATGTGCGTATTCCGACGAAGACGAATAGGAAGCCACTTGAGCTTAGCACGAAATTGAGAAACATGACCATATTTGCGCAAATCAAATATAAATCGTATACAAAAATTTTGAAGACGCTCAAGCTTATTAAGCTGGTCCTCTGTAAGATCTAAATAGCAGATGTCAGCATAATCAAGAATTGGAAGTAATAGGGATTGTGCTAGAGCAATTTTAGTGGCAGTGGGAAGAAAGTTACGGAGTCTTTTTAATGAGGCTGCAGCAGCAAACAACTTCTGGCTAGTAACTTGGAGTTGAGGAACCCAACTCAAGCAGCGATCCATTAATAGTCCTAAATTTTTACACGATTCCCTAAAAGGTATTAATTCCCCATCTAAATTGACACTAAGAATCGTTCTTCAGTTTACCCTTGAAATCAATCGCGAACTGCCCACTATCATCGCCTTAGTTTTAGCAGGATTAACTTTTAAGCCAAATTTTTTGCTCCACTCGGTTATAAGGAAAAGATCATTATTAACTACCCTAATACATTCTGGTAGTTCATCTAATGAAGCACTAGAATAAATTTTTAGATCGTCTGCATATAGGTGGTAGGAAGAAGATAGATTTTGCGAGACAGAATTTATAAAAATTGCGAAAAGAAGTGGAGAAAGGACACCACCTTGGGGGACGCCGGCAGCCGTATCACACCAAGTAGAGAAATCCTCATCCAGGCGAACCCGCTGCCTGCGCCCGTATAGATAACTGTAAAACCAATCGACAACCGCAGGAGATACATTCATTGAGCGAAGTAAGGCCAAGAGAATGTCAAAATCAACCGTATTGAATGTATTACTGAAATCCAGCAATATAAGTACAGTAAGTTTGCCATTGTCCATGGAATGACGTATATTATTAGTGATCTTGACGAGTGTAGTAGTCGTGCTATGGCCCGGGCGGAAACCTGATTGTAAAGGGTTTAAAAGATTGTGACAATAAAGGAATTTACTAAACTGGTCATAGAAAAGACGTTCAAGAACTTTAGAAAGAAAAGGAAGAATAGATATAGGTAGAAATTCAGAAAATAATTTAGATCTGGATTTTTTTTAGGAAGAGGAACAATTTGAGCATCCTTCCAAGCTAAAGGAAATATGCCGCTATCAACAGAATTATTCAAAATATCACAAAGAACAGGAAGGATAATTTCAAGAAGCGGTACAAGCATATTGTGACTGATACCATCATTACCAACTGCGTTTGACGTGATTGAAAGTATGCTCTTCTTGATATCACTAGCGGTTAGACGACTAAAAACAAAAGGAGAATGGTCCGGAATTGGTAAGGCTGAGATGTAATTTAGAGTGTTGGCTTTAATTGCCCCATCAACAGACGAAGAAGAAGAGAAATAGAGATTGAGTGAATTTATATCTAAATTAGTGGGAACCCTATCCTGACGTCCTATACCAATTCCAATAGACCTAAGAAATTTCCAGACTTTAGCTGGATCATTTTTATCTACAGATTCATGTACATGGTGGCGTAATGCGTTCCTACACACCGTATTGCAGCGATTGCGACATCTAACATATTTTTCTCTGGTAAGATCATTGGGACGGCATTTAAATTTATGTTTGGCACTGACTTTCTTACGCATCAGTAACTTAATGTCATCAGTTAGCCAAAGAGCAGGAAGGTGCTTTAGTTTAATGGATCGCAAGGGGCATGTTTGTCATATAATTGCATTAACATTGAGTTAAAAATTTCCACCTGATCGTTAACCGAATCAGCCTCAATAACCGGGGACAAATCAATGACGCGAGCATTACTAAAAAATGCGTCATAATCCATACCACTAAAATTGCGCTGAAGGATTATTTTAGGCTTTGCTTTAGGAGGACGAATCTTATATGACAGGAATATCAGATCATGGTAGGAAAACGCACCGGCCGCACATTGACCGTGCTTAGCAACATGCTGAGAGGCAGATACAATTGCCAAGTCAAGAAGTGAGGGAGCAGAGTTTGGAAAGTGATGAGTTGCACCAAGAGGGAGAACATGCATGTTACAGGAACTAACGATAGATTCTAGTAAAGAAGTACGGAAATCTTTTTTTAGGAGACAGGTATTAAAATCACCCATTATAATAGTATAGCTATAGATAGGAATAAGATCTTCTAAATGTCTTTCAAGAGAAGCGAAATAATTAATATGAAGCAAAGGGCTATAGTAGACTCCGAGTAGAATATTAGTATGTGACAAGGTCACTTCAATAAATAAATGCTCACCTGCATTTGCAGGGGAGGTTGAGCAGAAGTACTGATTACGGAGGTATTGTCTGTTTTGGTTCTCTTTGCTTATTTTTTGCTCTATTAGTAAGTGTCGCCGCACACGGGCCACCGGGCACAACCACAAAACGCAGCCACCGACCTATTTCCTGTTGTTTTCATACATTTTGCTTGGACTCACCGCACACTGTAAACGCTGGTGGTCGCCACATGCCACAAATCGCCACTGCTCGCCTCTAGTGGTCGGCTCGGCCACAAAACGCCGCCACAAAACGCCGACACAAGCCACTCGCGCGATTCCCCACCCCTCTCTCCCTTCATTTCACTGCAAGCACGAGTTAAAAAAAGTAGCGGCCACCGATTACAAGTGTCCAACATGGACCACAAGTGGCTGTCGCGCGCGCCAGCTTCTTTTGTAGCCGCTTCAAGTGGTGGCGATTGTGGATGTGGCCGGTGGCCCGTGTGCGTTGATACTAAGTTTTACGGGTGTAAGGCTGCCTGTCCACCGGAGCGGAGCGAGGCAGCGGAGCGGAGAAACGAGAAATATTAACCAATAAGATTGCACAAAAACCCCGCTCCAAAATCTTAGTGCAATCTTATTGGTTAATATTTCTCGTTTCTCCGCTCCGCTGCCTCGCTCCGCTCCGGTGGACAGGCAGCCTAAAACCCGTCGTCGATTTTACGTCTATATGTCTATAATTCGTCTATAGACGATCCAAAGAGAATTTAATATTAGGTGTTCTGTCAACTTTGCTGTCTAACATCAAACCAACATCAAACATTCACTGGCATCTCATGCAAATCGCATGATTATTCAGTTTTATGAAATATTCTTATTCCAATTATTAATAACTTTGTTTTGATAATATACCTTTATTTTCTAGTCACTATCATTACGCAACTACATAATATTTCAGATTTTTTGCATTTCTACGTTGGTCATAAGAAGTTCGCATCATCATGCATTCAACCACAAAATTTAAAGAAATGCCAACTCCTGATAATGTTTCTATCAAAAGCAATTGGACAATGGGAGGAATCAGCAGGTTATCACTTGCGATGGAGGATTCGACTACTTTCTTCGAGCTACAAGACTATCACTTGCAACTAAAACAGAAGGTTTTATCAATTATTTCTTAGTTTGTGATTTTTAACGCTTTTACAAACATTGAGTTTGGTTGAGTCGACTTTTTTTCGACAAGGCTCTCAGAATTTGCAATTTGGAAATGGGCAGGCTAAATCGCTCAAAGAACCGATAACCGATGAGGAAGAAAGGTTCTTGAGTAGTGGAGGTTCCGGAAGATACGGCGTAGGCAGGCCTTTCACTAAGTAGACTTACAATGTTGTGCAAGTGTGGTGGATGAAAATAGCCAATTATCGTTCGTTGTGACGTTTAAGGGATTGGCTAGTAGACGTCTTCCAATTGGTGATAATGAATGAATGAATCCCATCTGATGGACAGCAGTGATGCAGTTGATCGTGTGAAAAAACCGAGGTAGGCAAACTAATCCAGTCCTTTGCTGTACGTTTCATATACGACAGTAATTGCTTTGTCAGAACTGACAGGATGCTTCATATTCTTATAGCCTCCGTAGCGCAGCAGTAAATCGCTTGCTTTTCTAACCAAATCACAAGGAGAGAAAAGACTTTGTATAGTTGTTACTAGCTGCGTGCAATGCAGACCGATCACCTGATTGTCCGGAAAGTAAGATGATCCATGCGTTGCATGGGCATGTAAAAAGTCGGCCCTGCGCCTAATCTTCCCATCGCATTGTAAAACAAAATGAAGAGAGAGTGCACGCAAGCACTTGTGCACTATGATTTGCTCCCGCGTCGATTGCTGATCTAATGTGAAATTGGCCGTTGTGGTCATATCGGCCAGATAAACATTATTATTCAATTCACAGACAGAGACTAAATCACCACGTCCTATTATTCCTGCGACCAAAATGCAGAGGTTATCGTTCTACAGAGCTTTCGTGACGTCACCTATAAGAAAACAGTTGTTGGTGATGCAGAATTCACACTTTAATGAGTTAGTATTATATTATTATTGTATTATTTAAGCTGTGACAGCTCAGTAAACGAGCGCTTGCCTTGGAAAACAAGGTGCGCAGGTTCAAACTTGGCTCGCACCTCTGATTTCTTTAATTTATCATGTGCGAATCGTCTTTGTGCGCTTTTTACTAGCTTTCGATGAAGGAAAACATCGTGAGGAAGCCTGTATGTCTCAGAAAGCCTTTACTAGTTTTCGAGTAACTCGTGAAGTCCGTCAACCCTCACTTGGCCAGCGTGGAGGACTATGACCAAAGCTCATTTTGAAGGGAGGCCCGTAACCAACATTTGGACGAAAATAAGGGCTGTTAAAAAAATAACTTGAATTCACAATGGGCAGGCCACATCTCTCAAATAACTGATAACAGATGGGGAAGAAGTTCTAGTGGCGGACCACGAACGGGAGGACACAGCGTAGAAATACCTCCCGTTAGGTGAACAGAGGATATCGTAAAAGGTGCCAAGGTGGAGGCCTTTGTTTAGCATTGGACGTCTTACGGTTGATGTTCTTGATTTTTAAGTAGTAAATATTTCCAATGACAATGGTTTCATTTAGGCCGGCATTATGTGTGTTCAAATATATGCAAAATTGTTGATTGAAAAGCAATTTACATCGTTGCCTTTGTTTGGCTTATCTATCTACCCCGGATTTTCATACATAAGACATCCTTGCAAATTATCAGACCATATTTTCCATCGACAATAATATACCGTTGATATTTTGTATAAATATAGCAGACAGACTGTGACCGTGGGGTGTCCTGGTAAGAATAGCGCCCTCCCATCTCCTCCCGTTTGATATAAGAGGTGAATAATAGAAAACAAGAACACGGGCAGCAGCGTCTTTCTATTAGATTACCTACCACCTATTATTATACTGCGATCCCCAAGTCACCTGTCAAGCGTCCTTTCTAAGGGGGAGGCCTTTATTCAGCAGTGAACGTGGCTGTTGATGATGCAAACAGGCCTCTTATTCGTTTGTTCAAGTTCAAACGCACTTCACATACAATTCGTGATAGTTATTATGATTCAGTTCACTCCTAGCAGCTTTGTATTCTCGCATTTGAATTAACCCAATATTTACTTTTCATCGACAGTAAAGTTTCTCTACTGTTTGCAGTTTTTTGTGGAACTATGTGGTGGATTTATTTTTGAAGATGTTTCCACATACGTTTGTTCATATATTTCTCGCAACTTATACACCAGAAGAACATATGTTTCTGCCAAAAATGGTGCCCATTAGCCTTGGTAAGCAGTTAACAAGTTAACAGAATTTGAGAGACTTACGCCCGGTTTCTGAAAGGCTATTCAAATGGATATTCAACTAACATGACTGTTAACTTGACAGCTTGTTCAAATCAATTCGGGTTTCTGAAACGTTAATTAGAGAAAAATTTACTAATCTATGATCATTTTAACCTGACATGAAGAATATTATTTAAGTATGGCTACATTGCCTATTTAGTTCAATATTTCATTCAACAGCTCATTCAATTCAAAGATATTATAATCTGTAACCATAGATGGAGGATCTACAGGAGGGATGGACCCTTTCTTTCTCATTCGCACAAGAAAAGAATGCATTTATATAGGTTAGATGTGATAGAAAGTAACAGAGTATTTTTTGTCCTTCACCATGTGTCACGATTCGAAGAAAAAGCACCAGTGGTATCCCATAGATAAAATATTTTTAATTGCCAAGTGGCTCCACACTCTTATTTCGTTGGCCTTCATCCCGCGCGGATGTGGAGAGCGCATTTCACTATCGTAAATTTCAAAAGTAGCAATTGTTAATACAATCTTGGTATTTTTGTTGCAAAGGATATTTTATACCTAATAATTACGTAATCTGTCATAAACTAGTAGATTATCCAAAACAAATAGTATAATTTAATACTTAATTTGTCGACCAACACCGATTAGTTGACATTGTATTTGACAAGAGAATAATCTATGATCATGGCTTGATTAGCCTTTCAGAAACCCAAATTGGCTTTGACATGAAGTTTCTGAAGCAAATTTTAACAGCCGTGTCAACTGACAGGATGTTCAAATTAAAATAGTTGACCATGCTTTCTGCAACCCAAAATACACTTGACAGGAGATTTGACATCTAGTTAGTTGATTTTTGCGTTGATCAGCCTTTCGGAAACCGGGTGTTAGAATGAAATTAAGTATAGAGAAAGCAGGTTGTATAAGTACGTCAAAAACTGGCTGACTGACATGACAAAAAAAAAACGCAAAGAAAATATTTTATTTAAAATAATTATTAAGTATCAGCTATTGGCCAACTTTGCAATAAGCAAACAAATGACTATGATAATAATACAACTGCAATGATTACTAAACAGTAATTTATTTCGGACAAAATGCATTATGTTAAAAACCTATTCTAAAACCTACCCGATATTGTTACTTAATAATTAGTTGTTATCTGGTCTGTGTGTATCTTTATAATGTAGGTTTTAAATTGCACTGGCTTAAACCGCTGCCATAGAAGTATAAAGGATGAAACAAGATTTTCTGAGAAGCTACCCTTGCCAATTTATCCACCGTATTAACAATATCACTCGAAAATGGCGTTTTTTTGCTGCAACTTTCTGTATGATGGAGAAATAAACAAACAATATATTGATATTAATCTCCACCGTCAATCATACGATTTATGTTGGTTTTGAATTCTTCTTCCTCTTCCTACTACGTTACAATCTCTTGGCCTCCTCGACAGTCATTTTATAATTATATTTTTTTTTTCCCTCTCTAGTTGGTAAATATCCCCATAGCTCTTATGCCTCCCGTAATACAGTCCATCCATCGCTTTCTGTGTCTTTCACTAGGTCTTTTCTGCTGTAGGTGCCGGTTATTAATATTACTAAATACAACAAAAATATGTTATGTTACAGGCTGTAATTATACATTAGTAATAGCGTCATTCATGGAGCTACTTACTTACGTCCATATATTGGTTATACTTTGTGTTTACGCCACTGCCAGCGTTGTATTCCAAAATCCATGGAACAGGTAAGATAAAGGCAATTATTTCTAGGTTTTTTTTCTTCATATTAATTTTACATAATTACTAATTATTTACAGTTAAAATACTTAAACTAACACCATTTTGTTTGTTATCATCACAAAACTAATATTTAGGTGCATGAATAAAACGTACACTGATTCCTTATTCAATGACACAGTCCGTTGCTACGAGATGGAAGAGTTCTCTAAACAGTTTCAAAATAAGTCACCATATTTTAATTTGAGTTCGTATGTGTCTGAGACGAAAGAGAAGTTTCAACTCTCCCAGATGGTTTATTACAGGTATATAAAAATCTATTTTTGAATTACCTGACAAGTTTTAAACCTTTAAAAACAAGTAACACTTCATATCTTCAAAATTAATTTGTAGATGAATATAAATTACTAGTTGGTTAATAGGCTCTCATAGCTATAATCACTGTTCGGTAAATGATCTTTTGGTAAATTTTATTTCAATTATATTTATTCTTTATAAAGTAATTTACCTGCTGTACTTTTTAATAAAAATACGAGTAGGTTTATTGAATTTATTCCATTGTACTTAACTGGTTGATATCCGTGAGGTGAGTAGGGCTCGGATGGAAACATCAAGCTGATCTGGGTACCTGTTTAGTCCTGCCGTGTGACACGTGATTCGTCGAGTCTCTATATTTGCAAATGAATTTTACTACTTACTCTGTTTCTCTCTTTCTATTGCTTGTACTTGTAGGTATGTGTCTTATTGTGCTGACTAAATAAATATATTTATCTTTCTTCTTTTTCTTCTTCTTCTTCAACGTCAGGCATTTAGTAGCATTTGTGGTATCTCCATGCTTCTGAGAGCACGTAAACGTTGACCCTGGTTATTGTCAACTAGAAATCAGTCGTTAAGCCAAGTCAGAGGTCTAGGAGCAGCATGTAATACTATGACACTAGATTGGCCACTAACCATATGACAAAAAGAAAAATGAATACTTAGGTAAAATTTGCTAGCGGATGAAAAGTGGGTAGCTAAATGCAGCGTGATTCTACCTATACTGCAATTCCCAAGACGCCTGCCAAGCGTGAGGATTATGCCATCCCCTCCCTTCCAGGGAGGCCTTAATCCAGCAGTGGACCTCATTTGGCTGCTGATGATGATGATGATACTTAATTATTTTGTTTTACTCAGCGTGTAACAAGACACCTTCAAGCCTGTATAAATTCCCAAAATGTAAATGTGATTACTTGATTCCTCTATATTAACTATAGCTAGGTTTAATTATTTTATTTTATCTTCAGATTATACAGAGATACATTTGCAAGAAACGTCGTCTTTTTCTTATTCCTTTGGGTTGGATTTGGTGTACTTCACCGAAGAGTTTTGGCCAAAACTTTTTGGAAGGTAATTTTCTTTTATATGCAGATTAATATAATAATATAACTTTATTGATCAAAATACATTTGACAGAGTTCTCATATCAAAATACAAGATTCTGTACTTACATACGAGTATTACTTCGGTGATCGCTAGCGTTTAAACTAGGCCGAGCCTGTATTATGATTAATGATGATAAGAGCGATACATTGCGTCCGTATGATGGTAAACGATACCTCTGCTTATGGACAGTTACGTATTAATACGGCAATGTCTACATTGATGATTTGTGTCTTAATATCTCACGCCTACCTATTTGTTCGCGTGATGAAAACCTTCAAAAGGTCTCCAGGAACCTGTGGGGATCAACCCGGGTATGTGAGTTTCTTACCCACTAAAACCCCCGCGGCTGTCACATCGGCACATTGGACGGGATTGCCTCCCGCATCGAGGTCGTCGCATTGGTAACTGGGTTTTATGGTGGGATCTGCATCTGGTATTCCTCATTGCCTTGCCATTGAGCCTGCCACCGGAGGGCAAATTATAGCCTCCCAGGAAGCGGACAGGGTGCTCACGGTAACTGGGCTCTCAACCCTGCCGCCCTGAGATTATCTCTTTAGTACTGTAACTAGTTACCCTAATTGAGCTCAGTGTGACCATTATTTACACCTACACAGAAAATATAGTTAAGAATTTTGGCATTGCAGTGATGAGTACACAGCACTAAATATATTTTTTGAATTCCGTGAATTTTAGTTAAAACACATTTTAGCAATGCGTCGGCGGCGGTGCTAAAGGGAGGATCCTCCGACCGAGCGAGATGTGATGCTCGGTCAGGGCCGAAGCCCCCGACAGTTGTAGTCGGGATGTTGTATATATAGTGAATGTCTTCTGTAACTTCACTTGCACGATTCAGAAATCGGTGGCGCCATCTATCTTCTTTTATGTGAACTATTCGCTTCTCGCGTCGCTGTAACACATGTGGCGCCATCTGGTTATGTCGAGTCGCCACAACATAAAGGAGAATAGAAATTTAATAATGAGTATGAGCTTGCCTATATATCAATAGCTCGCAATTTTATGACACTTCTAATAGGCTGCTAGGCCACTGAAAGTCTTGCATCTATGTATTTAACTGTTGGTTAAATTAAATAGTATAATTTCTGTTCCCAGCTATTACATAGATGCCAGTGGACAGTGAACGCCATGAATATCGCCAGTTTAGTTTACCTTGGTGGGATATACATTCACATGCATCTAGAAAATAAAAAAGATATTCACGTGCCAATGTTTAACGAACCACAAATATTATGGGTATGTTAAAATTATTCATATCCGGTTAAGATACACCAGATAGTCATAGTATTAATTGTGATTACAGAGAGCAGATTTGGATACGATATCGGCATCTACAACAACTACGCCTCCTGTAGTTCACGTACTAACAGCAAGGAGTACACAAACGGTAAAATAAGTATGACTAACGACTTAGCAATATTCAGTCTATGAAATTCATACGAAATCACTAGGATTTCTGATGAACACACTTGGAGCAATCGTTCAACAATATGTCAACCGTGCCTATATATTTTTAAGGAAATTGGGACTTTATGCTGTTGAAATACAAATCAAATCCGTTTGACTCTGTATAAAAGATAGACGACACGTTACAGTAGTCATAGCAGATCTTTGTGTTTCTGAAGTTGGCTGCAAGACGTTGCGCAGTAGTTATTTTTGTGTTTTTGTATTCACAACACACAACTGTACCTGCGCAATGGTTCGCTAAACCTAACTTCAGAGACAAAGATCAGCTGTGACTACTTTACATAACATTATATCACAAACATACTCAATTAATACATATTTTTATTAGAAATATATCTATACTTATAATAAAACTGTAACAGGTCCAATTCTGTACATTGAAGATATTTTGAAAATTATATTTGGAGGGCGTTCTATAACCGATACTGAGGCCGAAAATGTAATTTTTTCAATTTTTGTCTGTCTGTCTGTCTGTCTGTCTGTCTGTATCACGGCTGAGCATCACGCCGAAACTACTGGATGGATTGAAACGAATGGATTCAAATGAAACTTGGCATGATTTGAGATCTTACTACGAGTTAGGACATAGGATACTTTTTATCCCGTAATCTAGCACGGTTCTTTTGGGAGAGGGGATTAAAGTTAAAATGGGTACTTGTTTATACGCTTGATTCGATTTTATCAATTTTTCTTCATAATTATAATAAATATTAGTAAGGGAACACTCATAGAGAGTTGTTATCAAGGTTTTGTAATCGATCGGGTTAAGCAACGTTAGGTAAGGTCATATAATAGATGGGTGACCGTCTAACGCCATTTGAACTAAACGTGTCCGTGCTTCGGAGAGCAAGTAAAAAGTGGGTCCCAGTTTTTAACCGACTATAAAAAAGGAGGTTATGTATTCGATTCGAATGTCTGTTATTAAAAGTTTAGTTAACGTAAATATAGCGCATGCGCAGCTGCGTGGGTCAGCTAGTTTTATCTAATTTATGAAAATATCATAGTCAATGTTTTGACTTTGAATGTTTATAAAATTGATCAAAATAATAGAAGTTGCTGATTGTTCAACATTAACGTTACTTGTTTCCTATAAATTCTCTTTCAGATAAATCCTAGTGGAGACTGTACTATGATTATAGTTTCAAATGCAATTAGTTACATACTTAGAGGTTTACTTATGTCCAGAGTAAAGAAATATTGTGAATTTCAACTTCAGGCACCACTGTGGAGTACAAGATCAAGTGAGTAGATATAAATATTATTTGTAACGAAAGCTGTTGAAAAAGTCATTAATAACGGCTTCACTCTAGCACAAATCTTAAATTATACTATTGTTAGAATGGTTATAATTGGATTATTCGTCATCATTATTTTGCCCCCGATAGTTAAGTATGATGTCTCCTGATAACCACCGTCTTAGTCGAGGTCTTCCACTGCTGTCAATCTTTGGCTGTGTGAATCCATCTTATGAGAATAAGACATCTCTCTGATCGATTTAAATTAAATTTCAATGATTTTTATTACTATTCATAGTTTTTCATGGTAGTCGTGGAGATTTGCTAATTTTTAATATTTTTTATTAATTTAATTATTTTTATTTATAGATCGTTTTTCATGGTTCTACTTTTATTCAATTTTCTTCGCTCAGTTCTACCTTGGCGACATATTTACCATGGTATATTTCACTATGAGCGCTGTTACCGAAATATTGGTTGTGGTAAGTATAAAATAAGGTTTTTAAAATCTCAAACTTATTACAAATTTTCTTTTTAAGACAGTCAGTTACTCTATTAGACCTCTCGATGAGAATTTAATTATTGTGCTGACTTTTTATCCGACTGCATCTGAGTGAGGTTTATGTTTCACGAGTGCATGTATGTCTATTGCACAATCTCTAATAGGATATTATGAACTTTGATTGAACATGTCTAGACATTATATGTATTTGAGTGTTGAAAACACGAATACAGTGACATCTCAACAAGTATGGCGAATCTATTTATTTTCGGTCTTGCCCGACCACCCCAGAAGGAGGGTTATGTTTTTCGGGAGACGTATGTATGTAAGTATGTATATCCACTCATACGTCGGCGGCAACGACTGATGCCTGTTTCAATTTTTTCACGCCAGTTAGATTTGTCTCAGTTGTGGGAGTGACATCTTATTATATAAAAGAGTAGACAAAAACCCACTCATCACGAAATCTCAGAAACTACAAGTGCTAGGAGTCTCAAACTTTGCATGGGGGTTCCTTTTAAGACGTAGGTGCTCACTAAGACGCGATTTTGAGAAATTCAACCTCTAAGGGGGTCAAACAGGGGGGCAAAGTTTGTATGGGAGAACGCGATTCCTTGGTCCTATTGACTTGAAATTTTGCACAGACATTCGTTAAGAAAATTAATTGAATTAGTAATTCATATTTTTCATAATTTATCCCTTTACAGGGTAAAAAAGAAGTATTATTACTTAACCGATGGCGGTACAAATATATTACAATCTTATTATATAAAAGAGTAGACAAAAACCCACTCATCACGAAATCTCAGAAACTACAAGTGCTAGGAGTCTCAAACTTTGCATGGGGGTTCCTGTTAAGACGTAGGTGCTCACTAAGACGCGATTTTGAGAAATTCAACCTCTAAGGGGGTCAAACAGGGGGGCAAAGTTTGTATGGGAGAACGCGATTCCTTGGTCCTATTGACTTGAAATTTTGCACAGACATTCGTTAAGAAAATTAATTGAATTAGTAATTCATATTTTTCATAATTTATCCCTTTACAGGGTAAAAAAGAAGTATTATTACTCAACCGATGGCGGTACAAATATATTACAACAATAAGATACAATAATTCGAACTATAAAATAAAAGTTCCTTGGCCAAGTGGTTACGGAAGCGTCCTCTAAGTACGGACTGTCCGGGTTCGCTACCTCTGAGCGGATTTTTTTTTTGTATTATTAAACTTTGTTTTTGATTTTTTTATTTATATTAAGATTCGATGTTTTAAATATTTAACTCATATTGACTCCGGCACTTTTTATCTCTAATATATTTCTTATATTTAATGATTTTTTAAAATTTAAAATCATGCATACGTGGTTAGTTTCTCTCTAATGTTATGATTTAGTTATTAGTGGAAACTTAATTTTTGTACAATTGGATCTAAGGTAAAATATCACGCTATATGCATTAGGGACTGAGCAGACATATAACAAGAATATGATCAAGTAATTCGAATAATAGAGAGTAGCCGTGGTCTGGAGGTTACGGAAGCGTCTTCTAAGCACAGCAGGGTCCGGGATCAAATCTATCTATGGGATTTTTTTTGTGTACTTTTAATCATTTTATTTTTGATCATTTTGTTATTTTTTTTATTTTTCTCTGAAGGTTTTTTACTGAATTTATTTAGAAGTTTTATCTAAGTAAATAAATTTAATTAGCTTACGTTGACTAAACCTAAAGAGGTACCTACATACTTAACAATCAAGTACGTACTAGACATTCTATATATCATTCGTTCCATATAATATACGGTAAATCTGGGATATAATATGCTTGCCCCCCGGCGGCGGACTTAAAGGCCAGGCACTGAGGGACACCTGGTGCAGATCCCACCCGAGAACCCAGGTTTCCCTCTCATGTGCCGATGTGACAGCCACGGGAGTTTTAGTGGGTAAAAATCCTAAATACCCAGGTTGACTTCCCCACGGGATCCCGTGGACATATTGGATGTTTCCCCCACCACCCCTTAACTGTGACAACGGTGACAGATTCCCGGGGGGCTATAATGCGCCCCCGACAGCGGCTTCAAAGGCCCTTGCCTTGCACTGAGGGATACACGGTGCAGCCCTCCTCTTTTCTGTGGACAGCTGTGGGGAACACATACCGCAGTCGATCACCCGCAGGATCCTGGGGGCCTATTGGAAGTTTCCCCGCGATCCCCGTATCTTTGAGCACGATGATAGTTTCCCGGGTGGCTTTATTGTGCCCTCCGGTAGCGAGCTCAAAGGCAAGCCACTGTGGGATCTTGGTGCAGATCCCACCGGATAGCCCAGGTCTCCTTCTTATGTACTGATTTTACGGCCGTTGGGGGTTTAGTGTATAAGAATCCTACATAACCCGGTTGACTGCCAATAAGGTCCCGGGGACCTATTGAAGGCTTCCCCCGTGACCCCTGTAACCGTGAGCACGGTGACAGGTTCCCGGGTGGCTTTATTGTGCCCCCCGGTGGCGGGGTCAAAGGCAAGCCACTGAGGGTATCATGCTGCAGATCCCACCGGATAGCCCAAGAAGGGGTTCTTAATGTGTGTGAGTGTGTGTGAGTGGTTCGGTGTGGTGCGGTGTGGTGCGGTGTGGTGCGGTGTGGTGCGGTGTGGTGCGGTGTGGTGCGGTGTGGTGCGGTGTGGTGCGGTGTGGTGCGGTGTGGTGCGGTGTGGTGCGGTGTGGTGCGGTGTGGTGCGGTGTGGTGCGGTGTGGTGCGGTGTGGTGCGGTATGGTGCGGTGTGGTGCGGTGTGGTGCGGTGTGGTGCGGTGTGGTGCGGTGTGGTGCGGTGTGGTGCGGTGTGGTGCGGTGTGGTGCGGTGTGGTGCGGTGTGGTGCGGTGTGGTGCGGTGTGGTACGGTGTGGTAGCGGGACTGAGCGGGACTGAGCGCGACTGAGCGGGATTGAGCGGGACTGACCGGGACTGACCGGGACTGACCGGGACTGACCGGGACTGACCGGGACTGAGAGGGACTGACCGGGACTGAACGGGACTGAGCGGGACTGACCGCGACTGACCGCGACTGACCGGGACTGACCGGGACTGAGCGGGACAGACCGGGACTGACCGGGACTGAGCGGGACTGAGTGGGACTGACCGGGACTGAGCGGGACTGAGCGGGACTGAGCGGGACTGAGCGGGACTGACCGGGACTGACCGGGACTGAGCGGGACGGAGCGGGACTGACCGGGACTGATCGGGACTAAGCGAGACTGACCGGGACTGACCGTTCAGCGCTCCTGGGGAGGGGAATAGAATGAGACAGAGCTAGAATGAAGTTTCACTTCTTCCGCGCGGAGGGACTCCACGCACGCACATTTTTTTTTTGAAGTGAAACTTCTTATGCGACTTCCAAAAATGTCATCATTTAACGCGTTAGACGTTATGCGTTAGAGGTTAAGCGTCAGATGTTAAACGTTAAGCGTTGAATTTGTTAAGGTTATGAAAGCGCTCATGTGAAGCCGTCACTGAGTGAGTAGGTGAGTGGGTGAGTGGGTGAGTGAGTGAGTGAGTGAGCGATAGTGAGCGATAGTAAGTGATAGTGAGTGATAATGAGTGATAGTGAGTGATAGTAGGTGATTGTGGGTGATAGTGAGTGATAGTGGGTGATAGTGGGTGATAGTGGGTGATAGTGAGTGATAGTGAGTGATAGTGAGTGATAGTGAGTGATAGTGAGTGATAGTGAGTGATAGTGAGTGATAGTGAGTGATAGTGAATGATAGTGAGTGATAGTAGGTGATAGTGGGTGAGTGAGTGAGTGAGTGGCAAGGTGTCGTACGGCGTCGGACGGTGTTGTACAGTGTCGTACAGTACAGAGCGAGAGTGAAGTTTCACTTCTTCCGCGCGGAGGGACTCCACGCACGCACATTTTTTTTCTTAATTACACCCGTGCGAAGCCGGGGCGGGTCGCTAGTAGGCTATATATTTCCTCAAAAAAGTTTATATGGCGGCCGTCGGTCGCCATTTTATATTTTTTTAACTGACTTCAAAAAAGTTCAATCTTTATGTATGAAAATATCACTAAAAAGGTTAAAATAAAATATTTTTAACAAAAATGAACCGACTTTAATATCACTAAAAAGTATAAAATAATTTAAATATTATTGAAGTTGGTGCCAAATATACACAGCAGGTTTTACTAGCGAATATAATTTATAACTCTTATTTTATTATTCATCAGCAGCCTAAAAAGGTCCACTGTTGGACAAAGTCCTCCCCTTTAGTGTTGCCGTAATCCCCATGCTTGGCAGGCGTCTTAGGGACCAATTCATCTATTTTAATAATAAGTATTTTATTTAAATTTATTTAAATTTTTAATTGTTATTATTTTGCTGATTTATGGTAACTCAATCAATATGAGGGCTGTCACATATGTATATTGTTTAACAGAGAAACAATGTGGCGTAACATTTAAATTGTACATTTGTCACCCACATGTTTGATCGTTACCTACTCATACTTGAAGAAACTAAACTTCATTTGATTGATTATTGATTATCGTTTTCAGGAATACTATTACAATTATACTTAAAATTAGTTTAAAAATCCAATGTTTATTATGTCAGTCCTTTTTTTTCGCGGGAGATCTTCAAAAGGTCCCCGGGAGCTGTGGGGCTCGACCGGGGTATGTGGGATTATTACCCACTAAAACTCCAGTAGCTGTCGCATCGGCACATGAGATGGAACCCAGGTCGCTCCGGTGGGATCTGCACCTGGGGCCCCTCAGTGCCTTGCCTTTGAGCCCGCCGCCGGTGAGCGTATTGTAGCCCCCCGGGAACCAGTCACGGTGCTCACGGGGACGGGGGTCGCAACCCCGCCGCCGTTCACCTCGCAGTCGCCACCGTACTCAATGGACGTCCTTGGGCCCACACCCCGAACGTCCATTGACTCCGAAGTCAGCTATTGTCCATCTCAACTTGAAAATATCATTTTCAGAATGTTGTTTACTATTGTTTTATTGAATCGATGATATACGAATGGAAATGGCTAAGGCGATGGCTTGCTGTGTCAATGATTACAGTGTTCGGGATACTGCTATACTGTTGTACTACATATATGGTAAGAGTTATGCTTGACACATAAATATTAACAAGGTATTAACGAGGCAGTAATAAGGTTTTTTTTTTTTTTAATGTATATAAGTATTAGTATCAGTTGTCTGATTTCCATAGTACAGGCTCTGCCTAGTTTGGGATCGGATGACCGTGTGTGGATTGTCCCAAGATATTATTATTATTATTATTTACTAGCTGGTAGGTTCCTTGTGCAAGGAACCGTCCAGGTAGGTACCACCGCAGTGTCCGATATTCTGCCGCCAAGCAGCGGTGTGTAAACATTGCTGTGTTCCGGTGTGAAGGGCACTGTAGCTGGTGAAATTACTGGACACAAAATACTTAATATCTAATGTCGGCAACGCGCTAGTGATTTGAAATTTTTGTTCATATGTTCAGGTCATTCTTTATTTGTGTGCGTATCTTTTTGAAAGTGTTGCGAGTTTATTATAGTGTAGGTATGCGTGAAATTGTATCTGTGTATGTTTACTTCGCCTCCCGCACCCCGCAAAAGTGCCACGAAAAATTAGTTCGGGGAATCGACGCGATACTAGCTCCAATCTAATTACGCTAAGTTAGCCGCTTTAGTTGAAAAATTTATATTTTGTTGGAAATAATAATTTTTACTGTTTATTTTTATTTCAGTCACGTTATGTATTTTGTATTTATGCCAAAGGGATGTCCACTCTTTGTGAAATAGTACTAATGTACAATTTATATCCACTGGGAAGACTCTTCGATGATTATACATTTCACTTTGGTGATCAACTCACAACGCTAAGGATATGGAGTTTCAGACTCGTTCCTGTATATTATTCGGTTAGTATGAAAAGTACAAAAATACATAAAAACATACGTAGTTTTATAAATTTTTGATTGTCAGGATCATTTTTTATGTTTCTTTGTACATAAGCGCAGGTGCTGATCTGCCAGTGGTGACAGTTTCTTGCGCTTTGTCGGCGTAGGGAGATTCTCCTCCATATACGGCGGCGACTCCGAGGAGGATGGCGGCAGGGGGCTACAATGCGCCCCCTGGCGGCGGCTAAAGGCAAGGCACTGTGGGGCTCCTGGTGCCAATCCCACCAGCTGGAGAGCCCGGATGTCCCACCCCCCTTCATGTGCCAATGCGGCAGCCTTTTAGGGTTTTAGTTAGACAGTATAAATCCCAGATATAACGGTTGAGCCCCACAGCTCCCGAGGACCTTTAGGTTTCCCCGGGAAAAAAAAGAAAGGAGATTCTCCTCCTTGGAGTCGCTGGATGTTTGGGATGTAGACGCTAGACGGGGTTGCGACACCCGTCCCTGTGAGTACCATGAAAGGTTCCCGAGGGGCTTTAATGTACTCTCCACGGCGGTGGGCTCAAAGGCAAGGCACTGAAAGGTACCTGGTGATCTGCACCAATTACCCCAGCTCCCCCTTACATGTGGGGGTTTTAATGCGTAAGAATCCCACATACCCCGGTTGATCCCCACAGGTCTCAGGCCCCACACCACAAACGTTCAGCAACTCCAAAGATGGTGTGAAGACTTGCAATAGACAGCATAAACTTGTTTATTTTTTTTCAGATCAAGCTGTATAAATCGCTGTCGGCCTTCGTTTATGTGATGAAAGTGAGTGAGCACCCTAAGTTTCCTGACAATTACAAATGGACCTGGGCTATGGCGTTCGTACCAATTTTGCTGGGGGTTATAGTGGTCATCTACCGATATGTAGTTCTTCAAAGAAAGGTATGTACGTAGTCTACAGGATAAAGGTTATAAAGATTGTTGTAACGTCTTTCTATTGGATTATCTACCACCTATACTGCGATCCTCAAGACGCCTACCAAGAGTGGGTAACCCCTCCTTTCTAACAGCGAGGCCTTTGTTCAGCAGTGGACGTCTTCCAGCTGGTGATGATGGATAATTATTATTATTACACCTGTTTACTTTCAGGATTGGAGATACGTATTCAGACCAGTACCGAATTGGGGACCCAAAGATTTTACAGCGCGTCAGTTGAGGAAGCAATACGATTCGAGGACTGTGAGTTGTTATTTTTTAGCAACTTACTGCCTAACCTACAAACGTCAATTAAAGTTAATGATCATTAATTCATTTTTTGAAATCTCATTTTTTCGACACGCGAAGCACATTAATACTTAATACGCAGATAGTGAGTAGAGATATCAATTATCTCGTTTTCAATTAATCATAAACTGCTCCGACAGTTGAAATAAATAGATTTTAAAAAGTGACTTAAGTAGAAATTTAATAGGGGTTTGTGAGTGCGGCAGTTAGTGACGAAACCAGTAGGACCTGGTGGTAAACGACAAGTGTGCCTATGGACGGTTGCAGTTTACCCCTGCTCGTCATTAGAGACTTTAGTTATTGTCACTAGAGTTCGGAAGTATCACCAGCTACGGTGCCCTTCACAGCAATGCTTACAAATTGCTGATTCGCGGCAGAATATCTGATGAACCTACCTTCTTTTTTACTGACGGGGAAGAAACCTTCATAAGGTATCCGGTCTCCGAACGGGTGCAGGTGGCTGGGTTATGTGCATTTTGGACAATCCACACACGGACATCGGTCCCAAAATAGGCAGAGCCTGTACTATGGAAACCAGATGACTGATCTGGTAATAATCTACTATACTAATACTTATATACTTTTTTGTAAACACATACCTAAATAGATAAATAAGACTCAGACAATTGACGGGAATTTGGCAGCCAGGGTGACTAACCGTTAGACCAACAGGCCCGTAAAACCCACTAAAACCTTCCCGGTGGCATATTTATCGACAGTATGGAGAGACTGGGCACCTCGTACAAATCTCACCAGGGTGTCTCTAGCCCCCATTGATATAGATATAAACTAGATTTGGTGTCACGGTTCAAAAAGTGGTAGCGAGAAATAGCGCCCTTGTGTCGCTATTTCTTTACAAGCCACATCCTGACAAATTTATTTTTGCCGATAGGAGTGTCGCTACTGTCTATATGAAACTATAAACTACACGTAATTATCATAATAGAACTGTTAGTTCACGTTTCCGCCACCAGCACAGATAAGTTTGCAACCTCCGCGACCACATTTTAGATGTCATTGTGTTCGTGAATGTTTATCTAGTTTATATATTATATCGATGCTAGCCCCAGACGCTCGCTAGAGCACGCCCCGGGGGAGCAGGAATGTAAGCTTGCCCTGGCACCCTGGTGGTGCTTGTAACGACGCAAGGCATACCTGGACAGTCCTAGGTCCTATCTTATCTTCTTCTTATTTTACCAGCCTACACTGTCCTACTGCTGGGCAAAGGCCTCCCTTCCGTTCTTCCATTCACCCCTATTTATGGCATTGATTTTCCATTCCCCACAAAACGCCCGCAGCTCATCGCACAATCGTTTCTTTGGTCTACCTCGACGTCTAAATCCCCCATTCCCCCATTCTACCATGTCAATTATATGGCTGTCAAACATGGGCATTGACAGAACAGCAGCTGCATAAAATAAAATTGTGCCAGAATGGTATGGAGAGAAGCGTGATAGGGGCGAAAAGAACAGACAGAGTAAAACTACCCGATACAAAAATAAAACAAAAAAGTAACTACAAAATGATATCCAAGAGGAAATAAAAGGTCACCTTACGCTGGCGATGTGTGCGTGTGCGGGGTGTCTCCTCCCTGAACGCCCTGTCGACCTGTCGCGTACTGTTGGAACCCTGGGGGTCCACTGCCACTATCTATTCGAGCATTATTACTGTAATCTTATTTTCGAAAAGAAAGGAACCGCGCTATAAGCTGAGTATGTCTTCATCTCTTTCCCACGTGAATGTATGATTACTTAAACACTGCTATAAGAAGTAACCCCCCCCCCCCCAATCCAATGAAAGTCTACCTTTAGCAAGTGGCAAAGAAAAAAATACGCATACATTGAGTATTGGCTATTGGACAGACGACATTGTGCGCGTCGCAGGCAACCGTGGGATGCAAATAGCCAATTGTCGTTCATTGTGGCGTTCTAAGGGCGCCTATGGTCAGCAGTGGACGTCTTCCGGCTGATAATGATGAAGATGATGTTTGGACTCTACTTTCTCTGAATAGAAGTGACCCTAGCAAGGATGAGTGGAAACTGCCTTCTTAAATGGCGAAACAATAGATGTTGAAATGAAATGAAATGAAAATGAAAATCTTTACTCAGAAAAAAATTGAAATAATTACAATTTTCTGCGCTCCCACATTAGGTCACCCTGTGTTGTGGGAGACACGCTCTTCCATAGTTTGCCTCGGGCTTCCTGTACAATCAGCTTAAGAAGACCTTACGATTAAATAACTCTTTAGTCGTGTCGACACGAAATATAGAAGCCCTGAGGCCAATTGGCCTTAATATATTTTTTTTCATAATCAAATGTACTTTTTGGCCAACGATCAGTTGGTTAACCAACCTCAGGCAAGGTCAGTGTTGGGTGACCGCTTAATGGCATTTAAACAGAGCGTCTCCGGAGGGCAAGTAAAAAGTCGATTCCGGTTGTTGTCATCTAGAGAGCAGTAGTTAGGCCAAGTTAAAGGTCTAAGGGCAGATTTAACAACTCACTAATCATACGACAAAAAAGTAGTCCCAGTATTTCCATTGATCTTATTAAGGAAGTACTGGGAATATTACATATTATTTATGTTTTTTTGTCAGTATATTGCATCCCAAAACCCAAGACTTCTGAGCCGCTATTTAATCAGAAAGGGGGAAGCTGATGCCTACCGACTGCGGATAAATTACGAGACCAACAGAAGAAGATCAACGATGGCTGATTTTCGTTTTATGAATGAAAAGAAGTAGTTTTTTTTTTGCAAATGTTTTAATATTAACTACTGTTTTATGTTCATAGATCATTAAAAAAAATTTGATAGTACCTACCAATATTTTTTTTCATATTAGGTGATGTAAGACGTCTCAGTTGTGTGACACCAACGGTTATGGTTATTTTAGCAGAATATCGAATTTGTCATAATCGTAAGGGAGTCTCAATAGTAAATCGCTGGAATTGCAATTGTATGTCATTACATTAAAATTAGCAGACTTGGAGCCCTGAGACCTGGATCAAGTCATGTAGTGATTCCTGCGCATGCTCCAAAATGTATCCTGTAGAATCTAAGAGACTTGTTACTCTGCGTCTGTGCTGAATTTGAAAGTCAGCTCCCACTTCTAATAAGTTTTTGCATAATTTTAACATTACAACTAGACAAATAATATAAATTGTTGCGAGCAGTGATATTTCATAAAATATTTATTAAATATGACTTGTACCTTTAACTTTCATGATATAATTTTAACAAACTTTTATTTAACTACGAGTTGTTACACATATTAGAATAAATTTAGCAATTAAATTCCTTACTTATATAAAATATCAAGTGTAATCAAATCTACATTAGGTCTAAATTTCTGTCAAAGAAACTTGTTAAGCCTTTTCGCGTATTGATCAAAAGTTTAGAGAGCTCTAATCAAAGTTATACCAAAAAAATCTGTTCCAATCACCGCGTGTAGATTAACTTTACTGTTTATCTAATACACAAAACAGTAAAAAGATATTACTATGAAGTATTAATCTAGAAGCGCAATGCATTATTTCCACTAACTTACAATATAGGTTTATCAAAATATTTAAGCAAGGAACTCATAGGAAATAGTTACTCTCGCTTTTATATAAGGAAACCGAAAACATAGTATAATTTATATCTAACTATCTCATCTAACACACAAACGTATTAATTAAGACCCTAATTATAACACACACACTACTCTTCATAGCCTACTTTGTCTATTAATTGGTCTGACCCACATTATAACACACACACTACACACTACTAACCTATTACTACATATATCAATTTAATTAGTCCTTTACAAATGTATGTATATACGAATATTCATTATTTTCGTTTGTTGTCCGTGGTACCACCAGTAGTACCACCAGTGGTACCACGGACAATTTTTGCTCCATAATATTCGTTTTCAACAAGCTACTAATTCCCCAGATACAGTTTTGGGAACCACTGTTAATTTTATACCTTGTTACTTGTCCTATATTAATTAATTCTATTTCTATGTTATTGCTCAATAGTTAAAGTACAGGTGTAGGCTTCGTGCGACAGCGGAAAGCTGATTGCTTTACAACCCACAGATCGCGGTTCAAGTCTATCGCGGAGCAACGCTTTGTGTAGTTGTTCCTTACTGGCTAGGTCCAGGTCGCGAGGCGGACGGCGGCGGGGTCGTGACTCCCTGAGCAGCGTTGCTGGTTCCCGCGGGGCTACAATGCGCCCTCCAGCGGTGGGCTTAAAAGTAAAGCACTGAGGGGCTCTTGACGCAGATCCCACCATAGAGCCCTGGTGCCGATGCGACAGTCGCGGGAGTTTTAATTGCTAAGAATCAAACATACCCCGGTTGACCCCCACAGGTCCCGGTGAACTTTTGGAAGTTCCCCTGCGAAATAAGGAATACAGGCCGATCACTCTTCTAAATAATAATAATATAATAATAATATCTTGGGACAATCCACACACGGTCATCCGATCCCAAACTAGGCAGAGACTGTATTATGGAAACCAGACAACTGATACTAATACTTATATTTTTTTTTTGTACACATATACTTAATTACATAAACCACAGCCGAACACTTGGTGGGAATCGAACCCACGACCCATCGGGTAGCAGCCAGGGTATCTACCCACTAGACCAACGGGCCCGCCAAGGTAAAGTCAAATAGTAAGATGATCCATGCGTCGGGTATGCCTGTAAAAAGTCGGTCCTGAACCTGAGCTCTCCCCGATTATGTCGATCTTACATCCCATCCGATTAAGAGAGTAAAGAAAAAGACAGTGTATGTGTTTTCATTAAGCAAGCACTTTTGCACCATAATACCCTCAGTGTAGTTGCAGTTGAAGATTGGCCACCGTGGCCGAATGTGGCCTGGAAAACATTAACTGAGGCTAGACAGACTGCGGGTAGGCTTGGTTTAACTGACCCGTGCGGTGTCCTTGTAAGAATAGCTCCCAACCATCTCCTCCCGTTGGGTGTCCGTAATAGGCGACTAAGGGAAAACAAGGAGACGTAAGCAACAGTAGTATATATTGGGCATTCTACTCCACCTGCCGTCCCTCCGGCTCGCTCGCCTTCGTCACTATCGGTGGGGTAGAATGCCCAATAATATGAACGGATCGCTACTATGTACTTCAAGTTTTAAATTCATTTCATCCTATCAGATAGGTCAGATCAGGTCTATCTGTGGGTGTACTAGTCGAAACTTGGACTTGAATTTAAAGAGTTAACAACTACATAACTGGTTTAGGGAAGGATGAGATTTGCTACCTTCGTAGTCACTGGACGTTCGGCGTCCATTGAGTACGGCGGCGACTCAGAAGAGGACGGCGGTGGGGTTGCGACCCCCGTCTCTGTAAGCGCTGTGTCTGCTTCTCGTGGGGCTATTGTACCCCCGGCGGCTGGCTCACAGGCAAGGCACTGAGGGGCTCTTGGCGCAGATCTGAGGGTGCAGATCCCATCGGAGAGCCCTCTCAAGTGCCGATGAGACAGCCGCGGGGGTTTTAGTGGGTAAAAATCCCACCTAACCCGGTCCATCCCCACAGCTCTCGGGGACCTATTGAAAGTTCCCTGTGAAAAAAAAGGATGTTCAAGTACCTTATGTTTGTTGTCTGTTCATGGTATGGCATGATATACGACAGTTACTTTTATGTGGCGTTCATTTTATAGAACAGCTACTCTTTAAGGTTTCGTATTTTTCATAAAAATCAGTTTTATCCTATGTCATGTACGATGGCTAGACTAGATTATAAGCAAACGTTTTGATGTCGGTTGCACAGCGCAATATTCATTAGCCATAATTGTTTATCCTATTTCCGTTCCATGAGACGAAATAAATTGTTTTAAAATAAAACAGAAGGTAGCCAATTTTAAAGTTATTTTTGTATTATCTCCTTATCATTTATATTTCTTACTAGCTGTCCCACGCAGCTCCGCCTGCGCTATTTTTACGTTAACTAAACTTTGAATAACAGACATTCGCATCGAATACATAATCTCATTTTTTATAGTCGGTTAAAAACTGGGACCCACTTTTTACTTGCTCTCCGAAGCACGGACCCGTTTAGTTCAAATGGCGTTAAACGGTCACCCATCTATTTAATGACCTTACCTAACGTTGCTTAACCCGATCGATTACAAAACCTTGATAACAACTCTCTATGAGTGTTCCCTTACTAATATTTATTATATTTTATAGAAAAATTGATAAAATCGGACCAAGCGTATAACCAAGTACCCGTTTTGACTTTAATCCCCTCTCCCAAAAGAACCGTGCTAGATTACGGGATAAAAAGTATCCTATGTCCTACCTCGTAGTAAGATCTCAAATCATGCCAAGTTTCATTTGAATCCATTCAGTAGTTTCGGCGTGATGCTCAGCCGTGATACAGACAGACAGACAGACAGACAGACAGACAGACAGACAAAAATTTAAAAAAATACATTTTCGGCCTCAGTATCGGTTATAGAATGCCCTCCAAATATAATTTTCAAAATATCTTCAATGTACAGAATTGGACCTGTTACAGTTTTATTATAAGTATATAGAATATAAACAAGGAATTGTTTTCTATGAAATAATATTTGCATAACTTACGCGTAAACTATGGTAGATTTTATAGTAAATAATTTCGCTTCGGATCTTGTTAGGCGATTGCGAAGGCGAAGGCGATCTAGATGCATACTATTCAAGTTTAATAAACCAAAAGATTTCACATAGTAAACAAATGACGCTACTAGTCCATACAAAGTTACTCAACCCTTTTATTAATAAGGTGCATTTTAAAATTTAACCATCATTTAACAGAATAAAGTAAACTGTCAGTTTCATATCAATGAAAGGAAATACGAGAAAGTATTTCATTAGTCCGCAAATTGATTTCATAAACCAACACATTCGTTTTATAAAACAAAACATAAATTCCGACTCAAAATGTGAAGTGCGAATTCTCGATAATCTCAGACTTTAAGCTGATCGCGGAAATCCGGGAGAGAATAAAATAAACGTGGTTCCGTCCATATTTCATTATAGCGTCGAATCAGCTGGATGTCTTGAAAATCGTTACTTTGGCCACGGATATTAAATAACTGGATGATTTATGTCAAGCCGTGAAAAGCCTGTAATGGTTGGTTGACATTTTTGCTCGTGCTTTGCACAGTGAAAGAGCTATTGTGATGAACTCAATTTAAATAAAATTGAAACTATAACACATGTTTTTCCATCCCATTTTCTCCCGTTACAAGTTCATGCGAAGATGGCGTTATAAGGATGAAACCTTCTGTAATCAGGAGGTGCTTCTCTTCTTGCCCGTGGGGAGTCCGGATAAGAATATCACCCTCCCATCCCCTCCGTGTCCGTAAGAGGCGAGTAAGGGAAAATAAGAAGACTGGCAGCAATATTTTTCTATTATATAACTTATCACCTATACTGTGACTACCAAAACGCCTGCCAAGCGTGGGAATTATTGCAACCCCTCCCTTCTAAGGTGGAGACCTTTGTTCAGCAGTGGACTTTTGGCTGCCAATGATGATGATGAGATGTTTTCTATCACGTTGCATGATACCTAATGACATCTTGCCTACTGACGAAGGAGAGCCTACTAAATCCCCCTTTTTTAATTAACCTAGTGACAAGACAAGCATGACCTTCGCCTGATGGTAAGCGACATGCCTGCCTATAGACAGATCCATAGTACTGCCGCTCGACATTGGAGACATTAGTTATTTAGTCTCTTGTGTCCAGCAATTTCACCACCTACAGTGCTCTTCACACCGGAACACAACAATGTTCAGACTGCTGCATGACCGCAAAATGTCTCTTGCACTAAAGACCTTTTTTTGTTGAGGAGAAAACCTTCAAAAGGTACCTGGTCTCCGAGTGGATGGAGGCCGGGTTATATGGGATTTGTACCCACCAAAACCTAGTCGCTATGGAGAGACCCTGGGAACTCCGTTCCGACCTTGCGAGAATCTCACCAGCGCCAGACGCGCGCTTGGGCACGTCCCGGGGGATCCGGCTCTACGAAGGACCTTTGTTTTTCCCAGTAAACTTTTCTTTTTCAAAAGGGGTATGTGGGATTTTTATCCACTAAAACCACCGAGGCTGTCACATGAGCACATGAGAGGGTTCCCCAGGGCTCTCCAGTGGGATCTGCACCAGAGACCTCTCAGCGCCTTGCCTTTGAGCCCGCCGCCGTGGAGCGCATTGTAGCCCTCCGCGAACCAGTCACGGTGCTCACGGGGACGGAAGTCACAACCTCGCCGCCGTCCTCCTCGGAGTCGCCGCTGTACTCAATGGACGAACTAGGGCCACCCCGAACGTTCAGCGAATCCGATGGTTCCTAGTAAAACTTGTCCTATCACATGCATGTTTTTTCTTCCGAGATCCTTTTTTCTTGCTATCTCACATTCATTCGTCTCATTCTTTCAACCTTCGTTCTTATTCACTCTTATGTTCTAACATTCCATTTCATACACCCACAAAATCCTTGTTCTTAAGTATTTCGCACCAGGTAATTCGGTGTTCTTGCAAAGACATTGATTGAGACCACTCATTTATCCGGCCCGGGCGGATATGTTCTGGGGCATAATACCCAGTTTATTAGTTCCCTTGAAATATAGTCGATCGTGTTCGATCTTTGATGCAATTAGAGCTTTATTTGGTACGTGAGCGAATATATTTTGGGTTCTATGTCTGCGCAGTCATTATATAGACAGGACTAGGGCATTTTTATTTTCAGGCCCAGCTTGAAGAAATTATTATGATGCAATTACTTAGATACCAGTGCACTTTCTCTTCCTTTGCTTTCTCCATCGGATGAGACAGAAGACGACACAACCGTCGCGGGATCAGACACAGCACTGACTCTTTTTAACAAAGCCATCCGATCCATGTTCATCTTAGTTCACAAACAACTACTACGACACCCAACGGGAGGAGATGGGTAGACGCTATTCTCACCCAGACCTCACCTGGCCCGTGGCCAACGTCTCGTCATCAATTGGGTAAAAACACCTCTTCTTGTTAAAGTAAAGTATCCTTTACTATAGGTGGGAGAACTACTTCAAGGACATATTTCTCCTTCCAACTTTTGTTTTTCCTGTTAATCTCCACAATGTGGTTTGTAATAGGTTATACTTCCCTTACAACCTTTTGTATAGAAGCTGGTAATGATGTATCGACCGGCATTGAACTTGTGAAACTACAAATTCATTTTATTTTAACGATGGGAAAGCCTCGAGTCATCAAAGTTGATTGACGTTTTATTAATACCATAGAGTAAAGAATATTAAAGTATTTTAAGTATCAAGTATTTTTTTTTTATTTACACACACACATATGAATGTGGTCGAATTTCGACCACAGGACCACTATTTATCTTTAATTAGTTTATTAGTTTAAGAATATTTTTATTGAATCCACTTACTTTATTTTCATTCCGTGAAAAATTCCAAACGTCTTAGAAATGATTTAATTATAAATGAATAGTTTACGTCAAAAGTTGCAGGAACTTGTATCGAAAATTCATTTGTTTCACGCCGCATCGCATCGCAGTTATGTGTGGGAGCCCTAAGATATGATCCAGAAAAATAATTCAAGAATCCATCTAATTATAAAAAAAAATATATACACTAAAACTGTGTTTGAATGCCAATAGATTGTTCCTATACAGCAATTTGAAATCAAAATCGAGATCTATATCGAATAGAAAAGCTAACAATAAGGAAATTGCAGATATTGCTTGGAAGTTTGCCCAGTGAACGCTTATTTAGCAAATATTGGGTAAAAAGTATCCAATATGTGAAAGTATCGTATTTCATTTGCGGTTTTTAGGTTGTAGAAATAATGGCAGTACGTAATGACATACGGAGTAGAGACGTGGCATGACTAGTCCACCGATTCAAGTTCACTCAGCGGACTATGAAGAGAGCTATGCTGGGTGTTTCTCTAAAGGACCGAATATGGAATGAAGTTATTCGCCAGAAAAGCAAAGTGACCGACATATATCAAAGGATTAGCAAGCTGAAGTGGCAGTGGGCTGGTCATATTTGCCGCAGAACCAGAGACCGCTAGGGTAAGCTGGTTCGGGAGTGGAGACCGCGAACAAGGAGGCGTAGTGTAGGACGCGCTGTGACCATGTGGAGCGACAATATACACAAGGAGGTTGGCAGAAACTGGATGAGCAGAGCCAAAAATCGGGCTGCATTGGGGCAGGCCAATGTACAGCAGTGGACAGATGTGGGCTGATGAAGATGATGATCACGAATGGCAGTACAGTAATCATATATCAAAAGAGTGAGTATAACACTCACTCTTTTGATATATGATTACTGTGATTAAATTTTGATAGGTATTATGAGGGAAGAGCGGTAGAGTAACATGAAAATCGTCGGAGATATGTACTGTGTGCAACAGTTTAATACAGTGTGTGTGGTTGTGTGAGTGTAAAAATTTGTGTGGGAGTGTAGTGTAAAGTACAAATGTAAAGCAATAGATTATTAAGCAAAAACTGTTAAAAGGTAAGTTAATGAAAGTAACCGGTTATTTACTTTATATTTACAATGAAATTTATCTAGCCTATATACGTACGTATTACGGTGTGAAAACCACGTTAGTTTATATGACTATAACACGCAGTATGGGCAGGGGCGTCACGCTTGTCTTAGACGAATGTCGTTTAGCGTTGTGATTCATCATGAGATAAGAAAAAGTGTCTTCATATTTACTAAGATCTAATAAGGACTACAAAAAAAACTATTCACAGAAAACATGCCAATATTTATGACGTATAATGTAAGCGATTAAAAACTCAGTGGTCCAATGAAACATATAAAGTAGTTACAGTCTACTATAGAACCTGCTTAAGTACCTATAAAAGTGAAATCTGCAAGTCAACGCAACACCATTTGCATTCCCAATAGAAAACCTTGCGAATTACTTTTTAAACGATAGCAGGGGGTTCGATTGTGTGAAATATAATAGTTCTGCGACGGTCCCTATGCAGGCATACTACTTGTCGGCCAAGATAATGGTGTCGACCTGACCTTAGTATACAACAAAACTCCCTTTGTACGACACTTAAATCGATTTGTAATATGCTCGTTGAGTCTTGATACTTTAAGGGGTAATGGTTTGTGAGAAGAGTATGTTAAAATGACGGAGACGCTTAGTAGTAGGTACTTTATTTCATAGTTTTATCCAAAAATAATTTAAGGGTGCTACTTGGCGACTGATCCGACTACTATCTCTTGGGCCTTTTAGTTTGTTTTATTTTTCTCGTATTTTTTTCTCTCGTTTTATTTTTCGAACGGTAGGACATACTGTTGCTGATGCTTATATAACTTGTAACAAGAAAAATATGTTTAAAAAAAATTAGAAGTCCGCTGCGTTTGCGTTGAGGCCGCGTTGTGATCCGAAGATAGCTTTACAAAAATACCGTTTCTAAAATGCTAGCCTATTTGAAATAAATAATTTGATTTTGAATATGACTTTATTTGGAAAATATCAAAATCACTTAATCGCACTAAGCAACACCAAACAATTTCACACTTTCAAGAATAAAATACGCACTCATCAAAACCGCACAGTCTGAAAGTTTTTTCCGACCGACAATGCCGTCGACAGCTAAACATTAAAAATAGTCCGCGACGTAAATAAAAAAAAATTAGCAAAATAAGCCGTTGGAAAAATGTTAAACTTTTGAATAAATCAGACGTAAATGACATCGCAGGGGAACCGTCATCTCTGGCGAAAGTAATTGACCTTTCTAAAGAGAAAGGTAAGTTTTTTATTTCAACGACATTATCGCTTGCAAGTCCCAACGTGCATTGTGGGGACCATCATAAATATAAATTAATTGGTATGCAAAATTGAGGTAGATATTGAAATGAAACTAATTTTACGGATTATATCGCGGTTTATTTTTGATTTTAATTACCCGAAGTTTCGAATACTTTATAGCATTCATGGTCACGGGCGGACTGAAATATCGACCAGATGATTTTTGATATTCATATCAGAAATTATCTGGTCGATATTTCAGTTTACTACACCCAACATAAGAAAACGAATACTTATTAAATAGCTAAACATATTTTATGACAGCCGTATAGGCTAAGCCTGTTTACGTTTAGACCAGCTTAAAAAAATTTAACCTGTCCAATCATTTTGGAGTTAGAAACAGACAGGTCAACAACAACAACTCTAGTTTTTGAGTTGAGGATTTATAATTTAAACTAGCTGACATGCGCAGTTTCGCCCGCACTGTTTCACTAACACACCAATTTTAATTTCTGGACATTTTTTTAAATATTCTCATCTCGCCCTCTCCTAGCACATGCCTTTGATATGGAGTAACGCTCTGTTTTGATGAGGCGTGCAAACATTGTAATATTTTTACTTGCTGAACTTGAACGTTTGAATGTAGTTTATTAGGTGACTATTTCAACGTCTTTGTAATTATCAGCGCCTTGAAATTTATTTACGGTAAACTACTACACCACACTTTATAGACACAAATGTTCTGTTTATTACCGTCTGTTTTGTTTATGAAACACCCCATTATTGTATTTGGTACTATTTATTTTATGAACCAATTGAAAGCCTTGTTTCTTTAGGATTTTATTTCAAAGAAGTCAATAGTCTATTACTTTCTTTAACTACAATTCGGCTCCATTTAATTACTAATTAGGTCTTAATGACTGCGTAATAAGTAATAATTCAAATGTCAGACTAAAAGCACTTCTTAAGATATATTCTTGAAATACAGAGCAGTTTTTAACAGAACTTTTTGTCTTCAGTGAATTCAATTTAATTTTTTGTTCATTACATGTTCTTTAATTTTATTATTTAACTCATACAGGCACATTATATTATTGAAAATTTGAAGGTTCAATGTTATAGTTTCTATGAAAATTTGAATGAAGCAAAATTCCAGTGTATCCAGAATTCTTCAAAAAGTTATACACTATTTTATATGCCTAGAAATGAAAATTCTCAACGGAACTGAACAGCTTGTTCACTTTACAACTCTCGTAATAAACACTTCGCCGTCTACCAAACTTTTCACGGAGACGTCTGAAATATTCCCAGACATATGAAATTATATGTTTATTAGGCCTAATCGCGTCAGAACGCGACACACGATACACGAGTCGTGTTCTACAATGTTATAAAAATGTTGGAAATATTATTTAATTCCCCTGAAATACCTCGTTAGTTCAACGCGATGTCTCGTTTGGGCAAGATTGATCCGGAGATGGATACGCCTCTCCTTCCAATTTTAAATGATACTGGTGAGTTTTTCACCTGATATATATTTTAAGACTTTCATCTATACTTATAATAAAACTGTAACTGTTCCAATTCTGTACATTGAAGATATTTTGAAAATTATATTTGGAGGGCATTCTATAACCGATACTGAGGCCGAAAATGTATATTTTTTAATTTTTGTCTGTCTGTCGGTCTGTCTGTCAGTCTGTCTGTATCACGGCTGAGCATCACGCCGAAACTACTGAATGGATTCAAATGAAACTTGGCATGATTTGAGATCTTACTACGAGGTAGGACATAGGATACTTTTTATCCCGTAATCTAGCACTGTTCTTTTGGGAGAGGGGATTAAAGTCAAAATGGGTACTTGGTTATACGCTTGGTCCGATTTTATCCATTTTTCTTTATAATATAATAAATATTAGAAAGGGAACACTCATAGAGAGTTGTTATCAAGGTTTTGTAATCGATCGGGTTAAGCAACGTTAGGTAAGGTCAATAAATAGATGGGTGACAGTTTAACGCCATTTGAACTAAACGGGTCCGTGCTTCGGAGAGCAAGTAAAAAGTGGGTCCCAGTTTTTAACCGACTATAAAAAAGGAGGTTATGTATTCAATGCGAATATCTGTTATTAAAAGTTTAGTTAACGTAAAAATAGCGCAGGCGGAGCTGCCTGGGTCAGCTAGTTATATATAATTTAGGAATTTCTAGTAATTGTATACCAGAGATTAAATATAGCCCATAGTGCGAGCCTTTGAGATTATTTTTAAACAAAAACTGACATCATTTTCTATATTTCAAATTCTTCTGTAAATATAAAATATAAATACTTATACAACGTGTTACAAAATACCCGGTGAAAAATATAATTAATTTTCATAGTCAAAAATGTTGTCTACCCTAGTAAGGTTTAGGTCCTATAACATTTCAGTTAGTACCAGTCATTCCGCGAATTAGGCAGAAATGTAGGTATATTCTGCGTACTTTTTAATTTTACTGAAATAGGGTTTGCACATCAGTGAAAATAATAATATTCTTTTTTTTACGGGGTATTTTGTAACACGTTGTATATGAACATAAACTGTAGTCTCATTCTGTCATAGAAAATAGGCATATTATTTTCTTATAATATATTTGTCAGTTTATGTTTCTATTAACTTGTTACATGTGTTACAAGTTGTTGATGAACATTTTGCTTGCGGCCGGTCTAGTCCTAAGTACTTGAATGTCTTTGACATTAATACATTGCATTTACTTAACTGTATTGGTTCACTAAACTAGCATTCATAAATGAAAATGATATTTCTTTGACGACTAATCAATTTAAATAATTGTTTTCTCATTTTTTCAAGTAAATAAAACTTTCACTTATTTATTGAAGTTATCATAAAATTGTTTTGTTCAATACAAAATTAGGTTTTCGTTATTACTTGTCATCTGTCAGTGGTTTGGATCCATTTTACTTTATTTAAAGGTATTTTATTAAGTTTTTGTGTGTTAAAAAACTTTAGCAATTTCTTAGGTGTCTTACTACAATCTTACTACATATTTTATTTTGAACTTAGGGGACAAATACTTTGTCATAAAACGTGTTTTTTAATTACATTGCGATTTGGGTCTTGCAAGCACTGTTTCAAAATAAAACAAGAGCGTCTCAGGTGACGGTTTGTTTAAAAAATATATATAAATTTACTAAAGAAATAGAAACATTCTTCCAACGATATTTTTACAAATAAATTAAATTACAGATAAATTTCGCTCTTTTCTCCGAAACCGTTGCCTGCGGGCTCTTGTTTTAATTTTCGATTCTTGAATGTTGTTTAATCGCTTTTTTTTATTTCATTTAAGTTGACATGACACGTTTTGGTTTGCAAAGTATTGGACAGGTAACGGTTTTGGTGTACTTAATCTTGATTAACTTATAATATTTTAGTGTCTTGATTTCTTCTGTATTTGTTAACTAAATATTCTTATTTACTTGTTACTATATTAACATTTCATCATTACATTAGAATTTCGTCTGTCCACCTAGTGCGAGGACTGCCTAAGTACGCTTCGTCTTCTGGTTCGCGGTCGTCATTCAAAAACCTTTCTTCCTCATTGGTTATAGGTTCTTCAAGTGGTGTGGCCTGCCCATTGCTACTTCAACTTGCAGATCCAGACAGCTATGTCGATGATTTTAGTTCTTCGGCAAATCTCCTCATTCCGGATTCTATCGCGTAATGAAACTACAAGTGTAGCTCTCTCCATAGCTCGTTGTGTGACTGAGTTTCTCTAAAAGGCCAGCAGTCAAGGACCACGTCTCATATTAACATTTACTTGCAACATACTTTGTGATATTTCTATACGAATGTCACATTTTGACATCGTCATTGTCTTTAATAAATCTCTATGACGATGCGAAGTAACAAAACTGAATGGTTGAATGAAAGCCAATAACATTCGTGAATTCATTGGTTCCAGGAATTCACATAATATCCGCCAGTTAACTTACTTCCTTTTTCGTCTTTTGCTTAGAAGTTTATATAGCTTTATGACGCAATGTCTTTACATTTTAACTATAGGTATTTACAAATAACCTAAGGCTTCCCACACGGCTTTATACACGATTATCAGATTTCAATTTAGACACAGCCTGTGCTATGCAGCTGATCAAAATATTGAGCATACAATATTTATACATTTATTTTTTTGACACTGGGTAATCTTCGAAAGATCCCCGGGAGCCACAGCTCCCGGTCGAGCCCCGGTCGAGCCCCACAGGGCTCGACCGGGGTATGTAGGATTATTACCCACTAAAACCCCCGCGGCTTTCGCATCGGCACATGAAAGGGACGAACCTGGACACTTCGGTGGGATCTGCGCCAGGGACCCCTCAATGCCATGCCTTTGAGCCCGCCGCCGGGGGGGACGCGTTGTAGTCCCCCGGGTACCATCACGGTGCTCACGGGGACGGGGGTCACAACCCCGCCGCCGTCTTCCTCGGAGTCGCCGCCATACTCAATGGACGCGTCCTAGGGCCCACACCCCGAACTTCAAGGACAATATTTACCTATAGTATACAATGGATGATTCAACTCCCCGATGGACGTAAGGCACATAAAATTTGTTGTAGGCGGGAATCAAACTCCTATCGCATACCACCGGTGTTAGCTCGTGCTTGATAGCTCCTTATATTCCTAAATTTTTTTGACTACTTTGGTTTTAAAAGCAAGAACAATTCAGTTACTTATTATCATATTTGAACGTAATTTAACTAGCAAATATTAACCTCTACCATCGAGTAGCTTATTGTGTGTTTAGTAGCTTATTACCTTCAGTGTCGGTGAAAATACTCTAATTGCATACATAAAGGTATCTGCATGTACGATAAACCTAAGCGCTGTTAGGTTGGCACACTTTGCGGTACAAACCAATTACAAATCATTCTAATTTTAAACGTGTGTACTGCACCAGCGTACTTTTGATACTTGACGAAGTAGAAATTATTGAAATTTCTTTTTTATTTTGTGTATTCAAACTTACCTTAGTTAATTGACCCGAAACCAGTAGGTATTCGATCAACTATTAAAACAACTAGCAATTTTTTAATTGTTATTTTTTTGTTTTACTCTGGCGTATTCAACGAAAGGCCAAGCCAAACCCAAGCCGCCTGCCAAGCGTAGGGATAATGGCAACCCCTCCATTCAAAGGGGGAGGCCTTTGTTCAGCAGTCAACGGCTGCTGATAATTCAACGAAAGAACTGTTCGCCTAATGTCAGCCGCTCCCATGCGTCAGAGACCGTCGTTAGAGACTTAAGAACTAAAGATTCAGGTTCTTTAGGTCATAAGTCTCTTCACCCTAGTAATTTGCTAACCTTCAGTGCCCTAAACCTTGTGATTAGTGGCAGGATATTTTATAGTATTATGGAAACTACCTGGAGAAACTACTGCACCATGGACCTACATAGTAAAATAATGTAGTGTATCACCTCATTTCATTCCTCATATATCAACCTCCATTGTCATACCTCATCTTTTTTAAAATATTTGTATCTATTTTTAATTAATTTTAAAAATTTAAATTTAGACAAGGAGCTGTCAAGTGGCAGAGAGCAGAATTGAAACGTCAGTCTGGAGTCTTGGGTCTGGAGACGAGTGTGGAGAGTGGAGAGTCTTGGGTCTGAGGTCTTCAGCCTAGAGTCGAGGGTCGAGTCTCTGAAGTCGCAAGACCAGAGGCTGAGCTGAACCAAGTCTTGAGCCGGAATCGGCCATTATCTACGCCAGAGGCCACGTATCTACGGGTGCTGCTGCTGTGCTGTGCTTGCAAGCAAGTTACGTGATCTTTAGCGTAAAATCACGTAACTTGCTTGCAAAGATTCCTGGGCGCAGGGAAGCCTGGCCGTTGGACGCCGGCAGGTTCAGCACCGGCCACGACAGTCAGCCAGCAGGCTGGCCGATGAAAATGGGGTGCGGGCGTCAGCACGCCACAGCAGCAGCACCCGTAGATATGTGGCCTCTGGCGTAGATAATGGCCGATTCCGGCTCAAGACCTGGTTCAGCTCAGCCTCTGGTCTTGCGACTTCAGAGACTCGACCCTAGACTCTAGGCTGAAGACCTCAGACCCAAGACTCTCCACTATCCACACTCGTCTCCAGACCCAAGACTCCAGACTGACGTTTCAATTCTCCTCTCTGCCACTTGACAGCTCCTTGTCTAAATTTATATTTTTAAAATTAATTAAAAATAAATACAAATATTAAAAAAAAAGATGAGGTATGACAATGGAGGTTGATATATGAGGAATGAAATGAGGTGATACACTACAATATTAAGCATATTCACGCGTCATTACGTAACATTCAAAGTATCAAACACAGGCATGCGACGTATAAAGTCATCACTGTCAAAAGCGTAGCGGCAGCGATAAGCGCGCGGTGCAGGTGTTCACTTTACATACCAAATCAACCTGTTATTAATTACCAACGTAGGTACGATTCCCGGCTGAAAATAATTACATTCAGTGCCCGTGACGCGTATCAATTGTATATAATTGGGTTTTATTGCACAATGATGTTGCTGTTGTGTTGGTCTTGTTCCCTACTTGTACCCTAAAGCTATTCTCTGGTTTCCCATGTCAAGTAATGCTCAGCTTGAATTGTGATCGATTAAACTTGAAACTTATTAGTGACACTATTAGATAGTGTACAGGATCTAATCTTGGGGATGGTTTGAAAGAAAAAAAAATGGGTGTCAACCAGAGATTCAATATGTATCTTGAATTTCTTAGGTATCAACGTAAACAAAGCGCGGGCCGAGCTGCATAGGTTAGTTAGTAATATCTACAATTGGAGTTCGACTTACGAAAACTCCGATAAGACTTGATTAACCATGGTATGGTATCTTAGAAGAAATGGAAAAAGTTACCAGTAGCACCCTCATGCGGCGTGTTTTGCAACATTTCTCTGTACGGCTTACTTTAGAAACTCAAACTCAAACTCAAAAATCTTTATTATGCATAGGCCTAACGAGGGCACTTACATATTGTCAACTTTTTTACAATTACCACCAGATCACAACGCGGCCCCTACTGAGAAGATCTGGCAAGAAACTCAGTGGGCTTATCATTTTTTAATATAAGTATGTATTTTTTTTTAATAATTTATACAATAAATATTTCTTAAAGTTAGAGGCTTGCATGAGCATCGCAGTTTAAGCCCACGCAGCTTTATCCTCCAGGTAATCCGAGATTTTATAGTAGCCTTTTTTAGATAACCGGCTTTTAATAGTGCTTTTAAACTTATTTATTGGTAGGTCTCGGATATCCTGTGGCAGTTTATTATAGAAACGGATACCTTGGCCCATGAACGAATTGCTAATTCTGTGGAGACGCGTGGAGTGTACAGCAAGATTGTGTTTGTTCCGGGTGTTTACATTATGATGGTCACTATTCCTTGCAAAAGCACTTATGTTTTTCTTTACATACAACAAATTTTCATAAATATATTGTGATACAACCGTTAGAATATCTATTTCTTTAAATTTTTGCCTTAGTGTATCAGTAGGTGCTAGATTGTAAATAGATCTCACAGCTCTTTTCTGCAGGATAAAAATGGTGTTAAGATCTGCAGAAGATCCCCACAGCAATATGCCATAAGACATAATACTGTGAAAATAACTAAAATAAACAATTCTAGCGGTTTCAACATCAGTGACATATCTAATTTTCTTAACCGCATAAGCCGCCGAGCTTAGCCTACCCGACAGTTTCTCAATATGTGGGTCCCATTGCAACTTGGCGTCAACAGTAATGCCCAAGAATACAGTTGAATTTACAGGGTCCAAAACAGCTCCATTGATATCAACATTGGTTTTCACCTGTCTGACATTAGGTGTTGTGAATTTTATGCATTTGGTTTTACTTTCATTTAGTTTTAAATTATTGACATTAAACCAATGGACAGCTTTAGATACAGCATTGTTCACATCGTCGTAATCTTGTAGACCACGCTTAATTTTAAACAAAAGCGAGGTGTCATCAGCGAACAATATAATCTTATAATTGTCCCCTGCAAAATAGGGTAAGTCATTAAAATATATCAAAAATAAGAATGGGCCTAGTATTGAACCCTGTGGTACACCCAACGTAACTTCAGATCCTGCAGATCTCGTTCCGTTAATATCAACCTTCTGAATTCTATTACTCAGATATGAAGTCAGAAGATCGAGAGCTCTGTTCCTGATTCCGTAGTGGTGTAATTTCCTGACCAGCGTATCATGTTGTACGCAATCAAACGCCTTGGATAAGTCACAGAATACGCCAAGGGCATCCTGTTTCTCCTCCCAGGCGTCGTATATATTTCTTAATAATTCGACTCCTGCATCTGTCGTAGAACAATTCTTGGTAAATCCAAACTGTTTATCATGAAACAGATCATATTTGTTAAAATGGTCTAACATTTGGTTAAGCAATAATTTTTCAAAGATTTTACTTAATGTAGGTAATACCGAAATTGGCCTGAAATTCGTCGGCTCAGTGGTACTACCGGATTTAAACATAGGAATTAATTTACTCTGTTTCATAAGGTCAGGAAACACACCACTAGCGACACAACTATTGAATACTACAGTTAATTGCGGTGCAATAAGATCAATGACAGATAAGACCATCTGAGTAGATAGCCCCCATAAGTCCGCGGTTTTTTTCAGATTTAGTTTTTTAAATGTGTTTACAATATCCTTAGTAGTAACGAAGGAGAATTCAAAAGTTGTTCCACATTTGGGTACACTTTGTTGCATTAATAACTCTGCGGAAGTGGACGAGGACTTAAGGGTTTTTGATATTTCTGAAGGAATATTAGCAAAAAATTTTTCAAACGCGGTCGCTACATCGAGATCCGCTGTTATGTCAGCATCGTTAATTTTCAAGTGAAAATCGCGATTACGCACAGTTGTTCTTCCAGTTTCGCTGTTTATAATGCTCCATGTAGTTTTAATTTTATTTTCAGATTTTTTTATTTTGTTTTTCAAGTACATTGCTTTAGCTAAGGAACAGGCTCGTTTAAAATAACTAGAAATGGAACTAAGATCGTAACGTAGATCAGTATTGTGCAACTATGACTTATAGCGGTATCGGTAAATAGGTTGGAATCAAAATAATTCGAAATCTTGGGGCGCGGGTTCGAATCCCAGCCCGTATGAAATCTCCGCGTGGTATAAATCCGATACTACAAAATTTTAACTATTTTTTATTGAAAATGCCCGAGGCTATTTAGAATTTCAAATCACACCGCCGGAGGCGCTGGTGTTGGGGGACACGTTTTGACGTAGGAGTTACCTATCTATTCCTAAGTAATATACTCTTATCTATGTGATTAACAATCTCACATGTCCTACCAAACTTCCAAGGCTTTAATGCAGGCTTGATGCAGAGCTATGCAAGAATTTGCATAAACATTCGCCATTTTGTTCGCGCGAACGTGAAATACACATTCTGTTGTATGATTCTGTGGAACTCGATACAAACTCACGTTATGTGCCTATTTAACGGTTCTCAAACCCAATCTCATAGAATCAATTTAAATTTCGAATGAATTCAAAAGTTGGCAATTTCTTGAGGTTGGAACTGAATTGAATATTATATTCAATCGAATTTTCCGTTCCATATTCAAAGAAATTCAAAGAAAATTTCTTTGAAATTGTTTTCTATTTACCTAATTTAAGATAGGAATAAACAAAACAAAATGTCGAACGATCAGCTAACCAAATTCCTAGTGTATAATAAAACTCCGAAATCTCGCAACTGTATGGACTATGACACAGTAAAAGCACGCAAGAAAGAAGACAAAGCGAGAGAGGAGAAAAGTGGAGTTATTGACAAGAGGCTCCTTCTGCTGTCGCCTGACTTGGAGGGAGTATACGAAGGTAGGTCTAATAATCATCATCATCATCATCATCGTGTCCAGTGCTGAACAAAAGCCTCACCCTTAAAAGGGAGGGGTTGCTATAATACCGACGTTTGGCAGGTATCTTGGGGATCGCAGTATAGGTGGTAGGTAACCCAATAGAAAGACGCTGCTGCCTGTCTTCTGGTTTTCCCTTAGTCGACTCTTACGGACACCCAACTTGCTGTTCTTACCCGGACACCCCACGGGTCATTTTGACAGCAGTTCAAACTATTCTTGCTTATTAAAAACAATCAAAAGTATTACAAATATTAAACATTGTGACTGCTGGATTATGTTCTTATACAAGTCGATACTAAATTCTTAAAGATTAAGGGGAAATTTATAAAAAAAAAATTAATGTATTAGATATAATAAATATCTGATACTACGGTGGTACCAACCGCAGTGTCAGATATTTTACCGGCAAGCAGCAGTGTGTAAACATTGGTGTGTTTCGGTGTGAAGGGCACTGTACAGTAGCTGGTGAAATTGCCGGACACAAAAAACTTAATATCTAATGTCGTAAGGGTTGGTACTAGTGATTCTTCTGGTGTTGCTAGTGTAAGCCATAGATAAGAATAGTGTGTAAGCTGCGGTGTCTGCTTAACAACAGATGGGACGTAGGCTTGCTTGCCACCTTGGTAGTATAAAAAACAGAGTGGTTATATGCTGCGGTGTCTGCTTAACAACAGATGGGACGTAGGCTTGCTTGCCACCTTGGTAGTATAAAAAACAGAGTGGTTATATAAATACCTAAGTATATCCTATTTGTTTACAAATATTTTTATTATAATTGTAAGTTCTCATTCTCAAGAACGTTGCCCTCATCTACAAAGTCTGTGTAGTTTCAAAAGTATGTTTAAACTTTTCTACATTACATTTAAAGTTATTTTGTTAAACGTGTGATTTACCTATTATTTTTCCTTCAAAATGAATATATCATAAAACAGTAAAAGAAGCAAAAAATAATATCATAACTAATATACTGAATTTTCGTAGTCAAGCTTATATAAGTTTCTCGTAATTTTCGAGATTTCGCAACAATCAATGTAGATACTTTAATTTATCTAAAATAACTACAAAATCTTGACTTAACTATTCAATTACAATATAAAACAATTAGAGTTTAAGTTTATTCTAGCTTACTTGTTACAGTTGTTTAGTTTTGGATTAGTTTGTTATCTATTACAAAGCTTATTTTATGATTAAATTTTATTACCTATCATTTTGAGATACTGTCTGCGTCAAATATACAAGTTACGGGCAGATTGTTTGTGAAAATGTGTGATTAGAATATGTGTGAGAACTTACTGTTGCACTCACTAACGCCAATTAGCTTTAATTCTAATGAAATATTTTTTTTAATCTAGTTCGTTCGAGTAATTTAGTTCGACTCTTAGAGCTTCTTATGATATTTTTTTGATTATTAGTTACGATATAATAGATATACCTAATCACTATCAGCGTATTAAGTATTAATTGACTTCGAGTGTCGAAATAATCCGATAGCGAAAAATGGCTTAATGATTAACAACTTTTTTTTTTATACAACCAAGGTGGCAAGCAAGCATGCGACCCGCCTAATGGTAAACAGTTACCGCAGCCTATAGACGCTAGCAACACCAGAAGAATCACTAGCACGTTGCCGACCCTTTAGACATTAGATATTAAGTCTTTTGTGTCCGGTAATTTCACCAGCTACAGTGCCCTTCACACCGGAACACAACAATGATCGATCGATATGATCGATGTTTGTAGGTGCGGCAGGTAGGCACTATTAGAATAGGTAGGTGGTTATTTTTTATGATTACACTAGTTGACAGGCATTTTGGTCTAGTGGTAGACACCCTCCTTCGAATTCGCTGGAAGTCCGAGGTGTGGGCCCCAGGACGTCCATTGAGTACGGCGGTGACTTCGAGGATGACGGGGCGGGGTTGCGACGTCCCTGTGAGCACCGTGTCAGGTTCCCGGGGGGCTACAATGCGCCCCCCAGCGGCGGGATCAAAGGCAAGGCACTGAGGGGCCCCTGGTGCAGATCCCACCGGAGAGCCCTGGAGCTCTCATGTGGCGATGCGAGAGCCTTGGGGGTTTTAGTGGGTAAGAATCCCGTACACCCCTGTCGAGCCCCACAGCTCCCGGGGACCTTTTGAAGGTTTACCCCGCGAAAAAAAAAGCCCTTTGTAGTTTAGTATCTGTTAAGTACAAAGTATTCATATATCATAGTAAGTAGATTCAGTTGAGCTATAATGATGAGTTATTTCCGTATAATCGCGCAAGATAGCCTTCGGGGCTTACTCGTGGTCTGCATTGTTTAGTCGCTTGATGGTATCTTGATACTTTGTATTGTTTTATATTCACACAAATGTTATCTACAGAGACTCCAATATAATTTGCCCAAAAAGTATAAACAAAATCGCAATACGTGACTTGTCCGTTTCCCCGCTTAATTCTTCTATAGAATGTATTTTGATGATTCATCTGGAAAATAGGTTTAAAACCCTGCCCGTGGTTTATCTGAGTAAAAATATGTGGTGAAATTACCGGACACAAAAGTCTCCTCATCTTAAGAGTCGGCAACGCGCTTATGATTCTTCTGGTATTTTTAGCGTCTATAGGTTGCAGTGACTGCTTACCATTAGGTGGGCCGCATTTTGCTTTGCCACCTTTGTTGTATAAAAAAAATAAAAAAAGCACCCACCTATCTACATGATGATTGAGGGAAAATAAGATGACGGGTTGCAGCGCTGCGCACGACGCCGTTGTCGTTGCCGCCGTAACCTACCAACTATACTGCGATCCGCAAGACGCCTGCCAAGCGCCGGGATAGCAGCAAATGGGGGGAAGACGACCTTGTTCAGCTGTGGAAGTCTTTCGGCTCATGATAACGATGATGTTTTAAACTTAGAAAGCGTCCGAAGTAGCGGTAGGAAGCTAGTTATTTATAAACACCTTAATCATCGTGTTAAAATATACCTAAACATTGAAACGCTAACACATTATGTAATATAGTGTAAAAAATAATAAGTATTAATAAATTTACTAAATAAATTAATACAATAAAAAGCATTATTGCCAATCTAGGGTAATCTATTTGAAACTCGTGAAATGTATGGAAAAATCACTCACACACAACTGTAATATTCATCATTTCATCATCGGGCTTCCCCGCAACATGAGAGGGCTCGCACTGTAGGTGGTAGGTAATTCGATATAGGAAGACGCTGCTGCCCGTCTTCTTGTTGTCGCCTATTACGGACACACAACGGGAGGAGTTGGGAGGGTGTTATACTTACCCGGAGACCCCACGGTCTCTAATATTACGGCCTATTATGGGACTACGAGAGGGTTATGATTTTAAATGTATGTATGAATGTATGTTCATCTGTCCCCGCATATCTTCTAATCTACATAACATAATTTGACAAGTAGGGTGTCGTTAGAAGCGTCTTGATTGTCCGCTGGTTATAGGCTATATAATATCACATTATTAGGCTGCGATTTTATTCGTAGTCGGGTTTTAGTTTTTAAAAATTATTACTCGTTATTAAATGAAAAAAATACTCGCTGTAGAAACTAACACTAGAAATTAAGTTTTAATATGAACAGCCTTGTTAGTGTATTTCACCAACAGAGAGACAAACAGACAGTTAAATAGGCAGCATTGAAACTCAAGATCACTCGGCACAACAGTTGCAAGTTGCTGCTTATCTTGTCGATTAGTTTGATGAATGCATAACGGTACACTTTGTAGAAGGTGCGTGGTACAAGATAGAGAAGTGAGCGTTTCATGAAGCACTGGCGATAACCCCGGTACTAAGTGGTAGTAGGACCATCCAGCTAGGTACCACCGCAGTGTCACATATTTTGCCGCCAAGCAGGAGTGTATAAACATTGCTGTGTTCCGTGTTTAGTGCAAAAAGCAGGGGATGAACAGCGATGTGGTCGAACTAAATATATGCCCGGACAGGCTGCCGTCTTCAAAGTTAGTTTTTTTAAATGCATAGAACAAAATATCTTGTTTATAAACTATTTAAAAAAAATAAAAACCGACTTCAAAGTAAATTATCTAAAAAGTATAAAATAACGAAAATATATTGAAGTCGGTGCTAGCACATCATGTTAACTAAGACTAGCAAGAGCTGACACCGACTTCAATATATTTTCGTTATTTTATACTTTTTAGATAATTTACTTTGAAGTCGGTTTTTATTTTTTTTAAATAGTTTATTTAACACTTTTTAGTGACTTTTATTTTAGCAAAATAGGTATCAGCACTATCACGCAACTCGAACGTCTAGTTACAGTAACTTACTGAAAACATAAAAAGTTTATATCTCTTAAACTGCTGGACCGATTTTGATGAAACTTGTAGTCTACCCTAAGTTGAAAAATACTCTAACTACTGCAAAAAGAATTTTTGAAATCGGACTTGTAGTTTCTGAGAAATCCGCGGACAAACCTACATACATACATATATACATACATACATACACTCATAAAATTTGGTAAATTTGTTTAGAAGCCCACATAGACTAACATATATTAATATTACGCATTTTTATTAATATTACATACATACGCGTCGAATAGAGAACCTTCTTTTTGAAGCCGGTTAATTATGTTAGTAATATAGTCCTAAAAGGTAGTTAGTGTTTTAACAATGACCCTGTATTCCATAATTAACTTTTACATAGTAATACCACAACATACTGAGAGTACAGAAGGCAAGCTTATGTATGTACCTCGCTTTTCATACCTACACTCGGCGATCGCGTTATCAAATCTGGCTTATGAGAAAAAACTATCGTGATAATGGCACTCCTATCTAGTTTTTTGATTGATTGTTGAAAATAAACAAATAATAATAATAATTAATTAATAGTGTTGAAGAAAGGTTCTCGAGTGGCGACCACGAACCGGAAGACGCAGCGTAGGTAGGCCTCCCACTAGGTGGACAGACGACATTGTGCGCGTCGCAGGTAACCGGTGGATGCAAATAGCCAATTGTCGGTCATTGTGGCGTTCGAAGGGGGAGGCCTATGTTCAGCAGTGGACGTCTTCCGGCTGGTGATAATGATGATGATGTTGAAAATAAAACAGGAAGAACAGAAGACCAGAGTTTGAAGCGCATTCGCACTCGCATTAAACCGAGATATACCGAGATATCGTGTACGTGAGCGCTGTCTATGTGTGCGTTGACCGAGCGCCCGATTTATGAAGCTTGCCTTCTGTACTCTCAGTATTTTGTGGTAATACTCCCAGAAAGCCTAAAGTTCAGTGACTTAGATACTTCCTTTTTTTGACTATCTCAAATATTTCCATTAATTTCTTACAAAAATAAATCTTTGAAGTTTCGTGATTTGTAGCTGAATCATATTACTTTTTTCATTAATCGCTGTCAGTCTATCGATTGCGGGCTATGTTTGCATTTTCGGCAGTAGTGAAGTTATCGAGGTAGTTCGTTAATTGCCACCTTACACGGTGCCTCGTTGTTGAGAATAAAAGTTTAGCATATTCTTAATTTTTACCAAATTAGGAAAAACATGGCGAGTATCGCAAGAGAGAAAAATAAAGCTGGAGGTACCTATTCATTGCGTTTGCAATAGTTCCTTTTTATTACACTTAAGTCTATCTATACTTATAATAAAACTGTAACTGGTCCAATTCTGTACATTGAAGATATTTTGAAAATTATATTTGGAGGGCATTCTATAACCGATACTGAGGCCAAAAATGTAATTTTTTTTATTTTTGTCTGTCTGTCTGTCTGTGTGTCTGTCTGTCTGTATCACGGCTGCGCATCACGGCGAAACTACTGAATGGATTCAAATGAAACTTGGCATGATTTGAGATCTTACTACGAGGTAGGACAAATGATACTTTTTAACCCGTAATCTAGCACGGTTCTTCTGGGAGAGGGGATTAAAGTCAAAATGGGTACTTGGTTATACGCTTGGTCCGATTTTATCAATTTTTCTTCATTATTATAATAAATATTTGTAAGGGAACACTCATAGACAGTTGTTAACAATGTTTGGAAATCGATCAGGTTAAGCAACGTTAGGTAAGGTCATTAAATAGATGGGTGACCGATTAACGCCATTTGAAGTAAACGTCTCCGTGCTTCGGAGGGCAAGTACAAAGCGGGTCCAAGTTTTTAACCGACTTTAAAAAAGGAGGTTTTGTATTCTATGCGAATGTATATTATTGAAAGTTTAGTTAACGTAAACACAGCGCGACATCGCTAATTTAGGTTACGCAATCACCCTATACTATTCATGTTAGGTTACTTCCCCCTTTTTTTTGGCGCGGGGGAAATCTTCGAATGATCCCTGGGGGCTGTGGGGCTCGGCCGGTGTATGTAGGATTCTTACCCACTAAAACCCCCGCGGCTGTCGCATCGGCACATGAGGGGGCTCTCCGCATTGTAGCCCCCCGGGAACCAGTCACGCTACTCACGGGAATGGGGGTCGTAACCCCGCCGCCGTCCTCCTCGGAGTCGCCGCCGTACTAAATGGACGTTCAAAGGGCCCACACCCCGAACGTCTAGCGACTCCGAAGGAGGTTACTTCCCCTACCCTAACTTTTGGATTAAACAATAATAATTTGGACTTGGTTGCTCTAAGGATCGCAAGCTGTAAAAATTTTTGGTCCTAATTTACGATATAATGGGGACCAAATTTTTTTAATTTTTATTTATTTAACGTTATACTATTTGTTCATCATAGGCGTACTTAATGTTTAAGACATTTTCTATCAGTCTAACTTAAAGTGGTGCAGAGAAGGCAATAGTAGGTGCACAACAAAGAAGAAAGAATGTTTGTGATCATTTAAGTACTATTTTTGGCCGTATAAAGTAATGTTTTTCCGATCATTTTACTGGATCTGGTGGTTAGTAAAACATAAGCCATAACTTATATATTAATCTTCCAGTATCCAATACCTTCCCATAAAAAACTTCCCATAATTCATACAGTGACGTTGTATTTCAAAAATCGAACACGACGCCATTTTGAAATATGGCTGCACCATATTATGGCGCCGATACACGAACGTTCACACATTCGGTATTGGCGCTAAAAATAAAAGATTAATTTCCTATAAGGTCGGGCAAGCACGATTTTAATCAGAAATTGTGACGTGAGGAACAATGTAGAAAGTTTGAACTTGCGATTTATGTTTTATGGCGCATTTGTGGTAGCGCGTTTGAACCTGGAACCTGTTGGAGTTTTCAAACCGGAAGGCACCATCTCTGAGAGCAACAATGTACAGTAGTTCCTTACTGGCTAGGACAATACAGGTCGGTCACCTGATTGTCTTGAAAGTACGATGATTAATGCGTCGGATGGGAATGTAAAATTTAAGTCCCGCGCAGCCTGCGCCTGACCTCTTCCCGTTCGTGTTGGTTTCTGCGGTAATAGTGTATGTGTCGTTGGTGGTTCTATTTTAATAAAAAAAAAATTATAATAAAAGTGATATAATAATACATCAAGTAAAATGAACTAATACTATTGATTGATTTTTACTTCGCGCACCGCTTAACTTCCTGGCACATCTCAGGTGGAAACACAGCCTTAAAAATTACTATATCTATACATATTATAAAATAAAAAATAAGTTTTAAAAACTAAAACCCGACTACGGATAAAATCGCAGTCTAAAAAGTAGAAAACAAGAAAATATTTCTTGTCAGATATAATTATCTACCAACGCCTTAAGCAATTAACTATCGTCTAGTAAGTAGATAATTTGTATATTTCAATTTAACGTATTATAAGTATAATTACTATAGATTGTAGCCGTAGTCGCATGCCACTGATGCCTGATGATCCGTCGTGGCGTTGTCGTTTATACATAAGTCGGCGATCTGTCCCCCTAGACAATGTAACATTCTACAAGCGCTATCGCTAATAGAAAGTTTAAAATTGTATGAGAATGACATAAGTCATCGAAAAATCACGTGACATATTGTAGGAAATTGACACCATTAGCGAATGAAGAAATAGATTCGCTATGAAGCGATTGCATCTTGTCTAGGCCCTCTGGTCAGCTGCTAGTCGTCGAAGTGCATCCTGAATTTTGTGTTCCCAACGCGACAATATAACATTGGCCATATTTGACATTAGCAAGGTGGCATGCGACTACGGCTACAATCTATAGTAATTATACTTATAATACGTTAAATTGAAATATACAAATTATCTACTTACTAGACGATAGTTAATTGCTTAAGGCGTTGGTAGATAATTATATCTGACAAGAAATATTTTCTTGTTTTCTACTTTTTAGACTGCGATTTTATCCGTAGTCGGGTTTTAGTTTTTAAAACTTATTTTTTATTTTATTTATTTTGGGGCTTTATAATTCGTTACAAATCACGTAGAATTATTAGAATTAAGTTAGTATCGCTATAATAATTACTTAGTTTTACTAAATATATTTCGTAAACACGTAATTGATTATTTTTTTTTCGGCATCTGCGTCTGAAAATTCAAGGCTCTAGTACCAATCGTTCATGAATTATAACGCTTTTTTATAATACACGAAACCCTCTATTTGGACCCCTTAGGATACGAATTTTGAAAATTCCGTTCTTAGTGTGCGTTTACGTATTGTGAAGAATAGACCTCCCTAATTTCAAGTCTCTAGAGCCAACAGTTTAGGCTGTGCGTTGTCTGTCAGTCAGTCAATCAGTCAGGAAATCTCCTTTTATATATATTGATGATTAAAATAACTTTAATACGTGCAAAGAAGGTATGGAACCCTCGATGCGCGAGTCAGACTCGCACTAGACTGGTTATTTTTTTTGGTTTGATTCCGTACCTAGCTCCGAACCAAAGTATCTTACCTACTAAAACGCCCAGTACTCAATGGACATCTAGGGCCCACAACCCAAACGTCCAACCGACAACTCCGAAGATTGCCCGTTATTTGTCCGGGCTTATGGCTGAGGAGCGAGGCGGCAGCTTTTTTTTTTTTAGACGGCATATTGACGCGGGTGCGCACGGTGCAGGATACGTGCGTTTTCGAACACTCTCGACAGCCACTTATTGAATTGAAACCTTGCGTGTACTTAGAAGCCACACTCGAGCTAACGCAGCAGTTAGCAAAATAGTTTAACTAAACAATATAATCTTGTCCCATCACTTTTAAAATCATATCAAATTCAAATTTTAAACATCGATGTCGTATTTTAGTTTTAAAACCCATAGAAATAGAAGAAGAAGAAACATTTATTAGCTCACTGACTTAATTACAAAGAAGGACTTAGTTACTAACAATTTTATAATATATTAATAGTCGTGGCTAAAAGGTCGCAAGCTCAGCATTATGTCAGGGGCAAACACAATATATAACTCATACTATGATATAACTCATACCTACCGCTTATGTCATAAAAACACGGTTTTCAATTACCTTTTAAAAGACACCACACGCGAGATTTTTAAAAATTTCGAGAAATGCAAAAACACGTAATTATTCATTTTCTTTGAGGAGTCTGCGTGTAAAAATTTAAGGCTCTAGTACCAACCGTTCACGAATTATAACGCTTTTTTATAAAACATAAAACCCCTATGTGGACCCCTTAGGATACTAATTTTGAAAATTCCGTTTTTAGTGTGCGTTTTCGTATCCCAAATTTCAAGTCTCTAGGCTAGCGGTTTGGGCTGTGCGTTGTCTGTCAATCAGTCAGTCAGTCAGGACTTATCCTTTTATGTATATTGATTAAAATAACTTTAATACGCACAAAGAAGGTATGGAACCCTCGATGCGTGAGTCAGACTCGCAATTGACCGGATTTTTTTTTGTTTGATTCGGTACCTAGCTCCAAACCGAAGTATCTTACCTACTAAAACGCCCCGTACTCAATGGACATCTAGGGCCCACAATCCAAACGTCCAACCGACAACTCCGAAGGTTGCCCGTTATTTGTCCGGGATTATGGCTGAGGAGCGAGGCGGCAGCTTTTTTTTTTAGGTGGCAGATTGACGCGGGTGCGCGCGTTTGCGAACACTCTGGGCAGCCTCTTATTGAATTCAAATCAATAACATTAATACGCGCAAAGAAGGTATGGAACCCTCGATTCGCGAGTCAGACTCTCACTTGACCGGTTTTTTTTTGGTTTGATTCGGTACCAAGCTCCAAAGCGAAGTATCTTACGTACTAAAACGCCCCGTACTCAATGGACATCTAGGGCTCACAACCCAAACGTCCAACCGACAACTACGAAGGTTGCCCGTTATTTGTCCGGGCGTATGGCTGAGGAGCGTGGCGGCAGCTTGTTTTTTTTTAGGTGTCAGCATGACGCGGGAGCGCGCATTTGCGGACACTCTCGGCAGCCTCTTATTGAATTGTAACCTTGCGTGTACTTAGAAGCCACACTTGAGCTAACGCAGCAGTTAGCAAAATAGTTTAACTATGGACAAATTCAGTCCAGCAAGGTCCTCAAATGAAATTCTTCGATGAGTACAAGAAAGTTTATTCGTGTTCAGAGAGTCTGATTTTTCAGAAAAATTACATTAATATTATGCATCTCAGGTGAACGAAACAATAGCGTGTTCTAAATATACTGTAGCGACATCTAGTTGGTAACTTTGCTAACACACGTAATAATATAAAAACAATATTAGACATTCCGCCCACCAAGGACGTACTGTCCTTCAAACAACTAAAAACCGCCCACCATGAGGTCAAGGGGGTTGAAAATAAACCATAAAATTAAATAACAATTATCAATAAAATACAAATCAAGTTGCAATTGGTAGTACACATAATTTACAAACAGGACGTTTGAACAATGTATCATTACATTTGATAGTTACAACTCATGTGATTCCGTCAGAACCAGGGTGTTTCAATAAAATTCGACCTAGTAACCACCTACTTGGAGGCAGATTATCTTCTTTAACTAAAACTATATCTCCTACTTTGGGTTCTGGTTCTTTTTGTGTCCACTTGTAACGTTGCATCATGCTAGATAAATATTCCTGGGACCAACGTCGCCAGAAATTTTGTGTCATTTTTTGCAACAATTGCCATCGTTTCAGAGTACCAACATTACTATGCTCGTAACTACGATCCGGTACAAGAATCATTGGCTCTCCTATCAGAAAATGGCCTGGAGTGAGCGGCATCGGCTCATTTGGATTCTCACTAAGTTGTGAAATAGGTCTGGAATTGAGACAAGCCTCAATCTGCGCGAGCAAAGTAGCCACTTCCTCATAAGTGAGAGTTGAATCACCAATCACACGTTTTAAATGGAATTTGGTTGATTTAATTCCGGCTTCCCAGAGTCCGCCAAAATTTGGGGCGTGGGGTGGTATGAAATGCCACTTCACGCTATTACTGCTAAGCCAGCTTCGAATATCGGTAGCAACCGATGAACCTTCAGCAGCGACTAAAGTTTGGAATTCCTTGGATGCGCCAATGAAATTTTTCCCATTGTCGCTCCAAATTTCTATACATTGACCTCTTCTAGCAACAAATCTCTTAAACCCTGCTATAAACCCTTGTGACGTGAGATCACTTATAGCCTCCAGATGCACAGCTTTCGTAACCATGCACACAAAAAGACAAATGTACCCTTTATACGATCTGTTGCTACGACCTTTAGATACCCGAAAATTAATTGGACCAGCAAAGTCTACACCACTGCGTGCAAATGGTCTCGCAGGAGTAACTCTACAGGCAGGTAACTGACCCATTAGTTGATTTTTAAACTGCGCTGAATGTCGTATACATATTACACATTTACGAACATGTGACTTTACTAGACTTTTTGCAGATATTATCCAGTATTTAGAACGTAAGTAATTTAACATTAATCTTGGATCTCCGTGCAGTGTCTTTTTATGGGCTTCATCAACTAGCAGTGTAGTTAGATGTGTATGTTGAGGAATTATTATAGGATGCTTTATATTGTCTGAAATTTGCGCATGCTCTATGCGACCTCCAACTCTTAAAATTCCTCTTTCGTCTATAATTGGGCACAAAGATCTTAATTTACTTCGTTTGCTTACACTTTCTTTCATCTTAATGTTTTGTATTTCTTCCATATATTCTTGCTCTTGACATTTCTTTATACAAACTTCTAAAGCTTTTGCTAATTCTTCGCTTGTTAAGTACTTTTCTTTAGGCTGTTTAATCTTCAAAAATCTTCTGCAATATGCTATAACTCTAACTAGTTTTTGTAATGATGAATATTTATTCCACAGAAGATCTTCTCCGGTTCCATACGTAGTTACATGTGCGTTGATTCTTTTTACAGGTCTCTTTTCTAAGTCTGTACTGATTGACTTCGGCTTGCTGTAGTCAATTGATTGTTCTTGTAACCAGGTTGGACCGTGTTTCCAAAGTGATGAACATGAAAGTTCCAAAGGTGTCATACCTCGGGACGCTATATCCGCAGGATTATGAGTGGACTTCACATGAGTCCATTGGCTGTTATCCAGATGTGTGATAATTTCAGAAACTCTGTTTCCAATGAACGTAGTCCAGCGACTTGGATGATTGCTGAGCCAGGCGAGAACAATCGTCGAGTCGGTCCAGCAATGTATATGAACTTTAGGGATGGTAAGTACTTCCGAAACTTCACAGATTAATTTAGTTAATAGAACTGCTCCCATCAACTCCAAACGTGGAATGGAAAGTTGCTTAATTGGTGCAACCTTTGTTTTTGCAATTACTAAATTAACACTGATAGTTCCATCAGATCCAATGACTCTTAAATAGATGACAGCTGCGTACGCCATACTAGAAGCGTCGCAAAAGCCGTGTAGTTCAACAGCTGCATCATTCTCTCGAGTTTGAAGCCATCTTGGTACAACATACTCAAGTGTATTCATAAGATCTTTTCGGTAAGTTTCCCATTCTTGTAATAACTCTATAGGCAATTCGTCGTCCCAATCAATCCCAGAAAGCCATAGCTTTTGTATCATTATTTTTGCTGTAACAACACACGGTGATGCCCAGCCTAAGGGATCAAAAAGTCGAGAAATGTCTGATATAACTTTTCTTTTTGTTACAGGTCCAGGTTGCAGAGAAATGTTTACTGAGTATCTGAAGGTATCAGATTCTCTATCCCAGGAAAGTCCGAGTATTTTCACAACTTCATCTAACTTTATTTCCACCTTCCCTTCCTGAGTGTTTTCTTCTCCTATAAGTTCCCTTTCCAGTTCCCTGTTGTTTGTCATCCATTTTTGTAACTGAAATCCTCCCTTCTTCATTACTATTTCTAATTGTTTCTTTACTTCCTTTCCTTCTTCTACCGAATAACATCCCGTCATTAAATCATCGACATAAAACTCTCTCTTTATTTTTTCAGATACCAGTGGACAATCATCTGTTTCGTCGTGTGCGAGTTGCTGCAACGTCTTCACAGCCAGGTAAGGTGCACAAGCAGTTCCAAATGTTACTCTTACTAATCTATAATCTTTGATTTCAGATGCAGAATCGCTTCGCCAAATCAGCCGTTGGAAGTGAGTATCTTCATCGGCGACGACAACTTGCCGATACATCTTCACAAGATCTGCGCATAAAACAATAGGATATAATCGCCACTTTAGTATGAGATGTCGTAATTCGGGTTGTATGGTAGGACCCACCATCAATGTATCGTTTAATGACACACCATTTGTACCTTTTGCCGAAGCATCAAAGACAATTCTAACCTTCGTGCTTCTGTCCTCGCGAATGACTGCGTGGTGAGGCAAGTAAACAGCCCTCTCACGGTAAGTGTCAGTTTCAGCGGGAATGAGCTCCATATGACCAAGTGCAAGATATTCGTCAATTACTTCTGTGTATCTTCTTTTAAATTCAGGATCCTTTTTGAACCGTTGTTCAAGAAGTAAAAATCTCTTAAGTGCGATTTTTCGAGTGTGTCCATATTTACATTGTGGATCGTCTTCACGGAATGGAAGTTTTACGATATACCGACCAGTGGTATCTCGTTGTGTAGTAAGAGAGAAGAACTCTTCACATCTTTGTTCTTCTTCTGTGTATATTTTCTTCTTAGGTGAAGAAATATCTTCAATTTCCCAAAATTTCTTGAGCAAATCATTATCACTAATATGCGAATGCATACTGACTACGATCTGGTGACAATGTGCTGTGTTTGTGTTTAATCCAGATTGTGTGTATCCAGACAAAATCCATCCCAAGGTTGTGTTTTGAGCTATTAGTGGCCCTGGGGTGTATTTGACTAAACCTTCTAGTATAACTTGACCATAAACTTCCGCACCAAGCAAAACGTCAATTTTGTTTGTTGTGTGATGTCCTGAATCAGCCAGGACTAAGTCTTTAAGTTTAGGCCAGTTGGGTACAGATATTAAATCTGGTGGACTGAGTGTTGTTACTGTTTTCAAAACAAATGCTTGGACTTGAATGCTGAAACTAGGATCATGACGTGAATGTATGGTTACAAAAACCATGGATCTAGAAGCCTGAGCGCTCTCGTCACCTCCTATACCTGAGATAATACTCCTAATGGGTATTTTCTTGAGTCCGAGCGATTGTACTGCTGATTCGGTTATGAATGATGCCTGGGATCCTTGATCCAATAACGCCCTCAGTAGTTGCATAGAGCCGTTTCTTGCCTGTGCTTCGACAAGAGCGGTTGTTAACAATACTCGATCTGGATTAGCTTTCTTTGAGAAATGTGTAGTTATAGTTTGAGACTCTGTTTCTTGTACCGCACCGGTGGCACTCGCATGCAATGCGTGTGCTGAATTAACTGCAACTGTCGTGTCTGGATTGTTACCAGATGACGTTGTGTTTGAGGATACCTTAGGATGTAATAAAGAATGATGTTTTCGATTGCATATCTGACAAGTGAATCTAACTCGACAAAATTTAATTGAGTGATTCGAAGCTAGACAATTAAAACATAAACCGTTGGTTCGGACGAATTCACTACGAGTATCGTAATCTTCCTTACCGAATTTCTTACAGTGACTAAGTCTATGGTTTTGTGTACAAAATGGACAAGTAATGTTCATTACATTATTGACATCTGAAGTGACCGAATGAAGAACTCGTGGCTTATTGACTGTGTATTTATGCTTTGGCTTGCTTGTGTCTAAATATTCTAATGAACGGAATCTAGATTCTAAGAATGTTTTGAATTCCTCGAAGGTTGGCAACCCTTCAGTTGAACTTATGTTTACTTCCCACTGCTTACGCGATTCACTATCTAATTTAGCACTGATGATATAAATTACAATCGCGTCCCAAGTATCAACTTTAAGTCCAACGGTTGTCAAGCCATGCAAACAATCCACAGTAGTATCCAATAATTCTTTAATAGCAGTTGATGACTCTGATACAATGTTATGTTGGTTAATTAATCTTTGTAACATAGAGTTAGACAGGTAACGCTTGTTGTCATAACGTTTGTTTAAAATTGACCAACATTCCTCATAGTTAGAGGCTGTAACGGGAGTGTGCCGTAATAATTGCTCTGCTTCACCAGACAAATGTCCCTTTAAGTAATGCAATTTTTGTACGTCATCAATTGAACTATTATTGTGTATTAACGATGTAAAAAGGTCACGAAAAGATGTCCATTCAGTGTATTTACCAGAGAACAAAGGTATAGTAACTTTTGGTAACTTTACATTGGTGTGTATATTAGCCGACTGCTTATCTACCTTATTTGTACTAGGTGTGAGTTTTACAAGACATTCTTTCAACTCAGATTTGTATGTTATGTAAGTTTCTTCGGTTGTGTCATATACTTCAGATGTGAAATAATTGTGTTCAAAATTGACAGATTTTTCAATAATATTTCTATGTGTGACCACAAAAATACTCCAATGTTGTTCCAAAGATTCGAGTCTAGTTTCCAAATACGATTGTGTTATTCTATCTTTGGGAGATTTTTTAAAATTTGAATAACCTTTTTCTATATTCATTTTGTTACCTGACTGTACTATTATTAAATTTTCCATCTTGTCAACAATAAATTAAATCAATGAAAGAATGACGAAGAAAGTTGAAATAAAAATAAATTAATATTTTTTTTCTAAGTTGAAGTCAATGTAAACAATGAAAATTTTTACAAGTGTAAAAACAGCAGAATTTTTTCTAAGTCGATGAAAATTTCAGAAAAAATTACAAGTGTTTTGTAATTTTTACACTTAGAAAATTCGGGCATAGGTTCCCCGTAGTACAACTTTTTCTTAAAATTAGGCTAAGTCTAAAACTACACCAAATTTTCTAAGTCCCAGATTCTTCTAGTAATACACCAAAGTTACTCACAGTTTGTTTTCTATGTCACTGTACCATTAACGCTTTTCCACTTGATGATGCTGTCAGCCACTGGATCATGCTGCTTCTCCTTTAACTCCACTAGCGCCCTCAGCCGGTGACAATTCGCAACTTGGACACCTGCTGGCGCCCTCTGCCGGCGAACCCTGGCGCTCTTCTAGCTAAGCACTTCAGAGGCGACCCACCACTGGTTTCTGTGCTGATTCAAAAATCTCGGAATGTGCTGACATAAGCACACCCATCCGAGTCAAGAAGGACCATGGACAAATTCAGTCCAGCAAGGTCCTCAAATGAAATTCTTCGATGAGTACAAGAAAGTTTATTCGTGTTCAGAGAGTCTGATTTTTCATTTTTTTTTTTTTTTTTTTTTTTTTTTTTTTTTTTTTTTTTTTTTTTTTTGGTATGAGTAGTACTGTTGGCCGCAGATGGCCATTACAGCTTCACCGGACAAGAGGGGCGAGCGCTTTGAGCGCTCCAGCCCGGAAAGATAGGTAGCGACTAGCTCAAGGGCACCTCAGGGAGGCACGGCCTCGGCTTGGGCTGCCGCTTAGAGAGTGTGCGAGTTTACCACCGGTTCACAACGCGCCCCCGCTGAGAAGAACCGGCAAGAAACTCAGCGAGGGGATGCATGTCGAGGTCGCATGTGTACGATCCTTCGGCCTCGCCGGCGAGACCGGTGTCTGTGTGTAGGTGTGTGTACGACTCGTGACGTCGTTGTCGGTGTAGGTGTTGGTGTTGTGTCAAGGTCCAGGAGGACGGACATCGGGTCGGGTGGGTCGAGCAGTACATGCCGCGGACGGCGGCGATGTACGGTAGGTCGACGATCTGAGGGACCAGGACCAGGGTCGGGGTCGGGGATATAGTCGGCAGCGGCGCCGATGAGCGGGTTCGGGTGGACGCAAGCTTTTTCAAAGTAATGTTCGGACATTTCCTTGAAAAATTTGCGGATAGGGACTAGACCGAAGTCGGAATGAAGGTCGACATTCCGCATGTACCACGGGGCACCGACGGCATGTCGAAGGAATCGGTTTTGAATAACCTGGAGGCTATTGATGTGGACGGGAGCCGCGTGTGCGAATACGGCACTGGCGTAAGATAGGATGGGACGGATGCAGGTTTTGTAAAGTGTCAACTTATTCCTAAGCGACAGTTTACTCCGCCTGCAGATCATGGGGTAGAGCCGGCCGAGGACGAAGGCCGCTCGGTTGCGTACTGACCGTATATGCGGTCCAAATGTCATGCGGGAGTCTAGGGTGACGCCTAGATATTTGACCTTCTGATTTTTCAGAAAAATTACATTAATATTATGCATCTCAGGTGAACGAAACAATAGCGTGTTCTAAATATACTGTAGCGACATCTAGTTGGTAACTTTGCTAACACACGTAATAATATAAAAACAATATTAGACAAACTAAACAATATGATTTTTCCCATCACTTTTGAAATCATATCAGATTCAAATGTTAAACATCGATGTCGTATTTTAGTTTTAAAACCCATGATATAACTCATGCCTACTGCTTATATCATAAAAAAAACGGTTTCTAATTACCTTTTAAAAGACACCACACGCGAGATTTTTAACTTAGGGTCCTATTTTGACCTTAAAACCCTCATAATTTCTTAAGCCTGACTTCGTCCTAATCCTATCTATCATATTGTATCGGAAAACAGTGAAATGTGTTAAGAAATTGTAAAATATTTATTTTACACAAAAACTTAGGTCCTGTGACTTCTACTTAGAAAATTTCGAGAAATGCAAAAACACGTTATTGTTTATTTGCTTTGAGGCATCTGTGTGTGAAAATTCAAGGCTCTAGTACCAACCGTTAATGAATTATAACGCTTTTTTAGAAAACTTAAAACCCCCTATTTGGACCCCTAAGGATGCAAATTTTGAAAATTCCGTTCTTAGTGTGCGTTTACGTATTGTGAAGAATACACCTCCCTAATTTCAAGTCTCTAGAGCCAGCAGTTTAGGCTGTGCGTTGTCTGTCAGTCAGTCAATAAGTCAATAAATCAGGACATCTCCTTTTATATATATTGATGATGATGATTATTTACTTTACACGATCATGCTTGGGCAACAGAAATACACATGTGTACCTAATTTCAACTTAATCAAAAAATATTTTTGTTTTACTTCAGAAGTTTTTGTCCTGTAGATGGCGCCACATTGAATTTAATGTAATATTATATAGCCTATAACCAGCGGACAATCAAGGCGCTTCTAACGACACCCTTCTTGTCTAATTATGTTAAGTAGATTAGAAGATATTCGGGAACAGATGAACATACATACATACATACATACATACATACATACATTCTTGTTAAAATCATAACCCTCCCTCCGTTCCGTAGTCGGGTAACAAAGTCGCTCTCGCTGTCTGTCTGTCCCTATGTATGCTTAAATCTTTTAAACTACGCAACGGATTTTGATGCGGTTTTTATTAATAGATAGAGTGTTTCTTAAGGAAGGTTTATATGTATAATACATGCATAATATAGTAGAGAAACACTGATAATTTTTGAGGTTTCTAATGTGATGTCGTAAATAAGCACATTTTTTTGCGCTTACATTGCGAACGCTGGCTGAACCCTACGAGATAGATCAAAATAATGTACTACAGTATTGTACATATTAACAAGGTCTACAAAAAAGTTCGCGATGGTATATGCTTATCTCTTAGAGATAACCCGCAATAGCCATTTTTTATCCTGTACTTTTTATGACAAATAATTAACTATTAATAATTTTTTGTTAGAAATTCTTTATTGCACACATTTTGTAGATCAGTACTCGAAACAGTAACACAAATATTAATGTGAGCAAAGGCGGTGTGAGAATAGTTCGTAAAGTATATTTCATGCCGCTAGGTTAAGCAACGTTAGGCAAGGTCATTACATAGATACTGCGGCGACTCCGAGGAGGACGGTGACGGGATTGCGAGCCCCGTCCCCGTGATCATGGTGCCAGGTTTAAGCGGGCTATAATGCGCACTGAGGGGTATTTGGTGCAGATTCCACTGGAGGGGCCCAGGTCCCCCCTCTTATGTGGCGATGCGACAGTGGCAGGGGTTTAAGTGGTTTAGAATCCCAGATACCATGATTGACGAGGGTATATAGAACGAGAGGAGGGTGCAAGAGAGGAGAGAGAGGGAGAGGGGATTCGAGGAGGGGGTGATGGGGTGAGGGATTAAGATGTAGCAAAGGGGGAGTGAGGGAGAGCAAGGTGGGACAAGAGAAAGGGGACGGGGTTCAGAGAGGGGCCAACGAGGAGAGGAAGGGGGGAGTGTGACGGGCACCGAAGCGGGAGGGGGAAAGAGACAGGATAGAGAGCATAGAATTCGACTTTTCTTATAAGAGAGAGATGGAGAGAGAAATAAATCAAGGGAGGAGGGAGAAAAGGGGAGCAAATAATAATAAAAGCGCGGGCGGAGCTGCGCGGGTCAGCTAGTTTTTACTATAAACTGCTTTATTTATATCTACCACTACGTCTACGGATGCATCAGGTTTAAATTTAAAAACTCGGAAGCTGCGTTGTCTCATAATATTTTTCTACTCAAAATGCATATTCACTTGTCTCCCAGCGGGACGCGGATCTCAGGCACGTTTTCCCATTCCATTTTATTTTAACGTAATCTACATTTTCCGGTCATATTTTTGCTAAAAAAAAATCAGTAGAATCTTCAATAATCCGATTAGTATGATTATTTTTTTGTAATAAAATTGTGTAATTTTTTATCTTGCTGTTGGGAAAATGCATCCATTTTACTCTTCCAAAAACTTGATTTATTGCTTCTTTCGGTCAAGTACTTCTACCAATCATGTCCTAGCCAACCTGTCATTTTTTTTCTTAGTCAACTTTTTTCCAAATCAAATAATCCCAACATACATGTTGGGAAAGTAACCTCATCTATCAGTCATACGTTTTTGCGGCTTAGTACATAACTACTCCACTTCATCTTATAAACCATGCAAATCTTGGATAATGATTGAATAAGGACGAACGATTAAATTTGCATAACGATCGTTTCACATTTTTACTTACTTTTCCTGGCGTAGACTGATTAATGCAATACATACCCTGTGACATACATACATTACTGAGATTACTTCGTACAGAATCGTGTATTATAACTACGATAGTATAAAGTAAAGGTTATTTTTAAAACTTTTTTATTATTCTTTTGTCATACTTAGTTATTCTTTTGTCGTATTGTATCGAAAAGTTTATCGCACTTGCATGTTTTAGTATTACGTGCAAAAATTCGTACGTACGTGTCGCCATGCAATTTTCGGGGATGTTGAGGAACGGTTATTAACCTTTAGGGAGTGGCGTCCATAAATAACTCCATCGATGACAGTAAGCTTTGCTAAAATAGTTTTGGCACCTTTTTCGACGTCTTTGAATCTAAATAAAAGCCATAAATAAGTGCATAATTAAATTTTAGTTAGAATTTCTTTTTCTGGCGTATAGCGTAGTGGGACGGCCTGTGTCTACGGAAGCTCTTGTGCACTGCGTACACATTTTTTCTGTTTGGTGTAAACTAGTGGTCATCAGCAATTCTACTTGATGATGCAGTCAATACCCGTGGGGTGACCGGGTAAGAATAGCACCCTCCCATCTCGTCCCGTTGGGTGGTAAGAGGCGACTAAGGGAAAACAAGAAGACGCAGCGTCTTTCTATTGTATTACCTACCACCTATACTGCGATCCCCAAGCCGGCTGCCAAGCGTGGGAATTATGGCAACCCCTCCCTTCTAAGGGAGAGGCCTTTGTTCAGCAGTGGAAGTCATACGGCTGGTGATGATCCTCCTCACCACCCCACCGCTAGTCTAGTATATATGTATATACTAAAAAAAAAATATAGTGGAACTTGATAAACTAGTGTGCATGTATTTCATGAAGGCCAAACTACCCGATTTAAATAGGTCTACTTGGTTATTGCCCCATGTAAACCACACCATTTAGCTTCAACAATTAGTACCTACTGATCAACTATTAAATTTATACTGCATTTTAATTAAACTGCCTCCTATAATCGACTCTATAGAAAGTTTAGTATATGTATGGAACTTTATACGTCTATTTACGTTCCACACAAGTATTCACACTTTTTACCTGAAAGTACAACCATTCCTAAACCACCACCTATGCAGGTTCGACGTGCATTTAAATCTGTTTCCTATCGTGTGATTCCTTTAGTTCTTATACCGTGGTATTAAGAGTTGTATTCGTTTGACGTAAGTGAATGCTCATTTCAATTCAGTCATATAGCGATATGCAATTCTTTGTTTTAGCCTTCGATTTAATGTTTACTAAATGTAATTGTGTGGTTATAATTTTGTGATTATAATTATTTCAAGTAATTAATTAAATATATTGTAGCAGTTCTATGTCTAATATTAGGTACTTAAATTTTATTGTTATTTCACTGCTGTCGGTCCATTTTTTTTTTCTTAATTTCTTTTTTAATAAAATTTAATGATAAAAGAATACTTACCGCTGCAGTCATAGTCTGTTATACAGTTAGAATCAAAACTGTAATATGGATTTTGTATTGAAATAGGTAATGAATTATTCGCATTGGTATCTGGACAAACCCAAATTTGGTATCCAGACAAACCTGAATTAGTGTTTATGAGATTCTTTTCAATTATATGTGTATTTTTTTTAAATAGAAGAAGAAAGTGTGCTAGTTGAAAAAGTTATTAAAAACGTGCTATGAACATCGCGGATTGCTGTATATTTTCAAAATATATTATTGACACTAATTTTTGTTTGTAGAATATTCGGAATCATGCATCAAAATAGTCGCGAAGGATCAGTGCATAATGAAGGTAAACAAAATAATTTTAAAATAATACCAAAGAGATTAAATATAGGTCAAAGAGCGTCTTTTGGGATTTCTTTTTGCACACAAACCTGTTATCACTGGGTGTCTAACGAAAATCTAACCACAAATGAATTTGCATATGTCACATACCTAAAAATAAAGCTGTCACAAAAATATTTAAAATGCAACAATTGTGTATAATTTACGGTCTATATTAGAATACTAGCTAACCCGCGCACCTTCGTTTGCAGTTTATTAGTACTTATAGATTGTTTTATTGATTTCAAACAATCAGCATCTTACTTTTTAGACAATCTGCCTGTATTGTCCACAGCAGTAATAAATCGCTTTAGGCTTTAGCTATACCTAAGACCACCCAAGATAAAAAAAAAATTAAATAGTATATTGTAACACTACATTATTTTTGTCAAGTTTTAAATATAATATAATAATATAATATCCTGGGATAATTCACACACGGTCATCTGATCCAAACTAGGCAGAGCCTGTACTATGGAACCAGACAACTGATACTAATACATATATACTTTTTTTTTAAATAATTCATTGTAAAGGTGTTTACAATAAAGAGTAGGTATTGTATTGTATAGCTACACAAAGTTATCGCTCCTTGCAGAGTCTGAACCCAAGATCTCCAGTTTCCAAAGCAAGCAGTTTCCCACTGCACCACTGAGGCTACAAACCTATTTAAATCTTGGCATTACATAACTTTTCATTCCCGGTCAAACCCAGGTAGTGATAGGTTTTTTGAAAAAATGAGTTACTCGTATGAAGTAATTCTATTTCAATAGCATATTCACTGAGTTTCAAACAACCAGAGTGTATTTTTTTTATCCATACGAAATTCACTAATCCCTGCGCATCCCTAAGGGATGTTTTTGAAAATCCATATAACACGTCTTAAATTATCTTATAAAGTAAGATAAAGTTTTTTCTTTTAGTTAATTATCCCTTAAATTTCATGCTTAAGGGGTAGATTAAAAAAAATCCTTTTTAGTGAGTATACCTAGTATTTATGACACGCATCTTTAATTATCTTATCGAAAACTATTATCAGTAAGTTGCAAGTCGATCGATCTATGAAATAAAAAGTTATACACAAATTTTAACACCCTATTATTAATTATTGCGATTCTCTAGAGGTATTATTTAAAAAAAATAACATTTTCAGTAATTACCTAGCACTTAATGAACCTGTATGCAACATTTTAATTTATAATGTGAGAAATAATTTCATCCGAATTTTAGTTGTTTCAGGCCAGTGACATGCCTTCGGAGTCGCTGGACGCTCGGGGTGTGGGCTCTTTGAGCGTCCATTGAGTACGGGGCGGCGACTCCGAGGAGGACGGCGGCGGGGTTGCGACCCTCGTCCCCGTGAGTACCGTGTCAGGTTCCCGGGGGGCTACAATGCGCCCCCCGGCGGCGGGCTCAAAGGCAAGGCACTGGTGCAGATCCCACCGGAGAGCCCTGGGGTCTCGTCTCTCATGTGCCGATGCGACAGCCGCGGGGGTTTTAGTGGGTAAGAATCCCACATACCCCGGTCGAGCCCCACAGTTCCCGGGGATCTTTGGAAGATTACCCCCGCGTCAAAAAAAAAAGGCCAGTGACATGAAAGAGTGATGTCTCGGTCTGTATTGCTAGGTAATTCCTGCAGGCTTCGAACCCTCCAAATAGTTTGAAAACCAAGAGGCTTTTTACGCTGCACCATATAGAAAACGAAACAATATTTCGTTACGTAACACTTTATTCAACGAACTTATGTTTACTTTGCCAATTTTCCCCTACGTATTCTTGTGTTCTCGATCAGTGTTAAAATTGCCTTCAATACGGTACTGTCTGTATTGTCCTTGAAGAGAGCGTGTGGCACGAATGCAATTACACCATCCATTTCACACTTATCCGTCAAAGGGAACTGTCTGTTCGATATTCAATCGTTCCGATTTCGTTTTTAAGCGAGTGTTGTTGGTACTGGCATTTAAACAGATAAAAAAAAACATAGAGCTTTAAAATTGGTTGGTTTGTGGTTTTGCTAGCAAAATAACCGCTCTCCTTAGTCTAAGAATGGATTTATATACAAAAAGAGATATTCAAGTCTTAAGATTAGCTTAAAAAACAAAAAAATAATTATTTTTGAACAAATACTTCAAATTTCAATATTCTGTGACCATAATTAATCAATTTGCAACACAAAATATGTTTCAGTGATGTTAAAATATTTTCTAGCATACTTGTTTATATAAGACCAGCGTTCAAAATATGTAACTATTTTTATAAATATTAAAAACTTTGGAATCTTACAGCAACAAGATTTACGTTAGTAAAAAAAAGATTAATATTTTTGTTTTTCTTAGTCCACCAGCTAGTAACTTAAAAATCTTGCTACATATTTTTTTAAATTCTTGCATTCAATTTCACTGGCCTTCCATAAAATAACCTCACCGACCTTATTACTGCAAGTATACTTCAATTTGAAGATCGTTATATCAACAACACAGTGGTTTCGTCCAAAGTTTCCTGTATTTTCGTTAGCAAAATTGAGGCCATGCTACGGAAGAGTATGCTTGGCACATCTCAAGAGGAAAGTTACGGTGCGATCTGAGTAATAGTTAATATTACGTATAAAAAAATGTACATCTTTAATTCTAGAAAAAAAGGCTCATGTAACCTTATCAACATTTTCAATGTTATCAATACTAGTTTTAATGATTTTATGAGTAATTTTAATTTTTTTTTGTTAATGATTAGGATAAAAATATAAGACAGACCAACAACATAACAAGCATAGCATCACTCACTTAATTATTTTTGATGATAATGTCATATTATTTGGTTTATACAAAATATATTTTTTTTATAAGTAGCTGCTTGAAACAACAATTTTGATATAAATATATCTTGAAAAGATTGCTCTTGTGGATTTTATCACATTTTATATTTGATTTTGACTTTCCCAATATTTCAAATATTTTATCACATCCATAGAAGTTGGCCTAAGCGATAAAGGTAACATTAATTTTATTTTAATGTGAAATATTCGTGTAAATATCTGGAATCATCATAAGTATACATTATTTAGCTGTCCAAAAATAAACGCACTGCCATTCCAACTACCTAACATTATGTATTTTAACACAAGAGCAGTAGAAATAAATACCTACCAGATATCAGAAGGTCCATGTCGTGTCACTGTACAATTTCTTTTTTCGTCGTCTGAATTCGTCGCGAGTTACGGAGGCAGCAAGAAAATCTGGCCCGAGATCCTTCGTAATTGGAATGTATTGTGATCCCAACAATGGTTGAGCTAACAGGATTCAAAGGGGGTCCATTTGTATGAGATAGTAAGGACTTGTTGGACAGGTATGGGAGAGAAAAATTGTGTTTCTCAAATACCTGCCGCGATTTTTTATATTCATTAGTGTTAATATGATTTTTAAGGATATTTTTATCTAGGTATTTGGATACGTGTTGTAAGGATGTTTTAAAATGTATTTGAAAGTATCATTGAACATTAAAAGGTCTTTTATAATGGGATGGCTCAAAAAACGCATGAAATTTTGTTTTGTGTAGACACAAGTGATTTGCGTACTGATGTATCTTGCTACAGTTATTGCAACAATGTTGTAATTTTAAGATTACCTATTTCAATAAAATGACGATGATCACAATTATAGTGAAATTGTATTTAGTTGAGTATATCCAGCACAAGATAAAGGTAATAATTTCGTCATTGAAAAGTAACACATAGGAAAAATTATGACACATTTCTACTACTCATATAAGAAAGTACTGGCCCGAATTACAACATATTCGTACCTACCTAATCGTGATGTATTCTTGAAATAAAAGTCACTGCAAGAACACAAAACCATTTGAAAAATGTCTTGTTTGGCTATGTTCTTTTGTACAGTCATAGTGGGCCCCAATTAAGCTCCCAACTGTACCTCTGTCAACAAATGCAAAATATTGTGCTAAAATATTCGATATCTAAAAATTTTTCATTGAATAAAACATATGCAGAAATGTATACAATAGAAATTCCAAATTTACAAAATGCAAATGGAATTCCAAACATGTTAACGTCAGATTAAAGCGCATTGAATGCGGGCAAAATGAAAGACGTCAATGTCCTACATAATAAAATGGAACTGTTGGTTGCAGAACGTGTACTATATGCGAGGAATAAGTTATTGAATGGCGCTAAACCAGCTGTGGTTGGAGGAACTCCGATTACTGAAGAACTTGCTGCAGTAAGTTTATTATTAGGTATTTAGATGTAGATTAAGGTGATGGACCCCTGGTTTAAGTAAAATATTGTCAGATATTGTGTGGGACCTATCCCACCACTGTAACTCTCGTCAGCCAGGATCTACAGTGGTCACCAGTGAGGACACCTAGGTTTAACTCTCGACAAGTCCTTGGGAAACGCTAAATTGTATTGGAACCCGCAACAATGTAGGTATAGTAAGTAAGAAGGAGTTTACAAAAATATAAAATAGACAGTTTATAACTTGCAAAAGTGCAAAGCGGAAGGTAAGTCAAAATCTCCAGGCTACATCACAAAACAGTGTATAAGAATTCCTGTGTTTTAGTGTGAAGAAGCTTATTTGTTACCTACGTGATATAATATTCGTTTTGAAATTAATTTTATTCTTCTAATTATTCAGGATCTTCGCATAACCTGCTTCAACTCTGCTTCTTGCCCACCGCGAGGTGAATGGATCCGTACACCACTAGTCATGAGGCCCCCTGACCAGACCTTGAGCTACGGCCTCGCAGCCCCGCGTAATGGAGCGAGGTCCTTACTGTCTGGTCTCCAAGCGCATCTCATTAAGTGGCTGCTCTTCGATTCGAGGCCTCAGACCAAGGATAACAAGTGCGATGTACCGCCAGATACGTAAGTAAATAAACTACCCTTTATTTCATATCTGAAGTCCTTCATGACAGATGTACTAGTGAAGAGGCATTTAATCAAAAGTGGACAAATTATAATCGAGTAAAATAAATTGTTGATAACAGTAATCTAGAATCAATATCGTGGCATATCAATTGAAATTTCAGCTCTTTTCCCTCACTAAAATACATAACAATTTACAGCTTCGGAGATAGTAGTAAATTGAAGGTGCTGCGATATGATGCTCTTTTTTGTTTGGTTAGGAAACCGTCAAAAGGTACGCGGTCTTCGTAAGGGAGTATGTATTATAATGAAGTATTTTTACCTTCTAAAACCTTCCCCGGTGGCCTTTATCGATGTTGTGGAGAGTTTATGGGCATTCGGCTTGGACCTCGCCAGTATCTCTCCAACGCCGGACGCTCGCTTGAGCAAATCCCGATGGAAGCAGAGAATGCACGCTACCCCTGGCCCCACGCGGTGCCATTAGGTCCTAGTTTCGAGACCTAAGTCAGGCGATTGTATTGGGTGTTTGGGAGATACAGATCAACATTAAACATGTACGTAGTAGTTCATAAAAATCTCAAAGACTTCAATAACCTTATTTATAGCGGATTTTTATTAAAGCTGTATAGTAGATTATTACAATACTAGCTGTAGCCCGCGGCTTCGCCCGCGTTGACTTTGTTACTCAAACGTGTTTTGAATGATGGATCGGGGTTTTATAAAATATTGTTTACACTAATGTTGTCTTTTATTTACGCGAATGCTACACATTGAAATCAAACTAAGTACTTTTACGGATTTAAACGCGGTTTTTTTTAGATTTTACTATCCCGACGTTTCTAATGCTTTGCAGCACCCATGGTCACAGGAGGACTGAGATTTTGAACGCCCTTATGTCGTGCACCCTCAGGTCTTCTTAGTTATTATTGTTGGTCCGATCTTCGGCCGATCGATTTCAATATTGTTTACACTTTTATTACCCCACTGAGTTTCTTGCCGGTTCTTCTCAGTGGGGGCGCGTTGTGAACCGGTGGTAAACTCAGAGTTTATTCACCTTGTTTGGAGACAGTAGCTGCATTATAGCCTAAATGAAAATCCTTTTGTATCCAAACTTTGAAATCATTTATTGACCTCAGGGGTTGTTATTCGATGAATGCCGGAATCAGGTTTCTTAGATTCTTATGTGCAATACATAAAATAAATCTTGTGACCGTAGGACCCCAATTAAACCCTTTTAGGGGTTAATTAAAATAATGTTTTTTTTACACATGGATTTATTTAATTTGATGAATGCATCAGTGCAGCATGAATTTTTTTCCGCATTCATACTCAAAAATTGTGTTAAAACCTCGTCAAGGGTTGATTTTCAAAACAAATGTATTTGACGTGTTTCTCAACTTCTTTTGATGAGTACACTGACAAACTTTCGTGTCCATGTACTCATAAATATTTTTTACACACTTTGATACCCTATTTGACCCACTTAGGGGTTGATTTTCGAAAAATTCTGAAAATTAGTTTGTTGTTTTGTTCAGTTTATTTAATGAGTTTTGTGACTGTAGCACCATTATAGCTTAAATGAAAATCCTTCTTCCTGCAAACTTTGCAACCCCATAAAACGACCTTTACGGTTGTTTTTCTAAGTATGCCTGAAATAGGTTTCTTAGATTCTTGGGTGCAATGCATATAATAATTTCTGTGATTATAGGACCAAAACATGTTTTGGACCCAACTGGACCCTTGTTGGGGGTTGATTTTCAAAATAAATTGCTTTAACTTGATGAATTTAATCACAAAGTTTCATCAGTGCATCAATATTCTCTTTCCACATGTGATACTAAAAAAACATGCTAAAACCCCTTCAAGGGTTGATTTAAAAAAAAATGTGATACACGTGTTTCTCAATTTATTTTTATCAGTACATTGACAAAGATTCGTGTCCATGCGATAAAATAAAATAAAACTATAGTAACTGATAACCCATTTGACCCCACTTAGGGGTTGATTTTTGAAACTTGGTTTGTTAAATTGTTATGTTGAGTTTAAATGCCGTGTTTCGTTACTCCAGCTGCATTATAGCATTCATTGGAAATCGTTCTACGTGTAAACTTTCCAACCCCATCATATGACTTAAGGTGTTATTTTTCGCTAAATGTCGGGGGTATCTTAGATTCTTGTGTGCAATGTATATATATTAAGTCTTACGGATGTAGGTCGAAAAACATCTTTTGGACCCCAATTGGACCTCTTTAGGAGTCGATTTTCAAAACATGATTATTTACACATGAATTTTTTTAGTTTGATAAATGTATTTGCAAAGTTTCATCAATGCAGTATGAATTTTATCCGCGTTTCATACTCAAAAACCATGCTAAAACCCCTATAAGGGTCGATTTCAAAAAGCTTATGTGTTATACGTGTGTCTTTATTTATTTTACTCAGTACACTGACAAAGATTCGCGTCCGGGTGACGAAAAAAAATATTTTTTTCATAGAAACTTTGAGAGCCCATTTGACCCACTTAAGGGTTGAATTTACAAAAATTCTCAAAATTAGTGTGTTTAATTGTTGTGTTGAGTTTATTTACTGAGTTTCGTTACTCTAGCTGCATCATAGCATGAAATGGAAATCCTTCTTTGTGCAAACTTTCCAACCCCTTGATATGACCTTAGGGGTTGTTTTTCGAAAAAAGACGGAAATAGGTTTCTTAGATTCTTGTGTACATTATATAAACTAAGTCTTATGACTGTAGGTCGAAAAACATTTTTTAGACCCCAATTGGACCCATTTCGGAGTTGATTCTCAAAACATGATTATTTACACATGGATTGCTATAATTTGATAAATATATTCGCCAAGTTTCATCATTGCAGTAAGTATGTTTTTTTTCACGTTTCATACTCAAAAACCATGTTAAACCCCCTTTAAGGGTCGATTTTCAAAAAGTTGTAATACACGTGTTTCTTTATTTCTTTTGCTCAGTACTCTAACAAAGTTTCGTTTCCGTGTGACGAAAAAAAATCTTTTTGCCATACAAACTTTGGGAACCCATTTGACCCACTTATGGGTTGATTTTACAAAAATGCTCAAATTTAGTTTTTTCTATTGTTGTTTTGAGTTTATTTACCGAGTTTCGTTACTCTAGCTGCATCATAGGATGAAATGTAATTCCTTCTTTGTGCAAACTTTGAAACCCCATTAAAAAACTTTAGGGGTAGTTTTTCGAAAAATGCCGGAAATAGGTTTCTTAGATTCTTATGTGCAAAATATAAACTGAGTTTTATGACTGTAGGTCGACAAACATTTTTTTAACCCCAATTGGACCCCTTTATGAGGTGATTTTCAAAAAAAAATTATTTTTACTTGGATTGCTATAATTTGATTAATGTATTCGCAAAGTTTCAGCAGTGCAGTATGAAATTTTTTTTCCGCGTTGCATACTCAAAAACCATGCTAAAATCCCTATAAGGGTCGATGTTCAAAAATTGTGATACACGTGTTTCTTTATTTCAATTGTTTAGTACACTGACAAAGTTTCATGTCCGTGTGACGAAAAAAATGTTTTTTTCCATACAAACTTTGGGAGCCCATTTGACCCACTTAGATATGGAATTTCGAAAAATCCGTTCTTATTGTTCACCTAGACTATTTGAAAAATGTTGGTTCCAAATTTCAAGATTGTACGTTATATGGTTTTTGCTGTATCGTGATTCCTAGAAAACACCCTGCTCTTTTATTAATATAGATTTAATGTACAAAAACACGAAACAACGAGCAATATCATCAATCTATCGTATAAAACGTTTAACCAATGGAATGGCTTTGTTCTAAGCGCGAAGTGACCATAGAAATTACCAGATGGAGTTGGGGTTATTGGGAATATCGATAGATAAAGTTTTTATATGGGCATTATTCTAATGGTTTTTAACCAGTGTGTGTTGCCAGTGATGATATGATTGATACTGAGATGAGGTACAAAATAAGTTTAAAGTCACACAGCAAGCTATGGAGAGTTTTTTAACGGAACCAGCAATGAGAAAATTTGCCGAAGAACCAAAGTCACCGACATAGCTCTCAAAATTTGCAAGTTGACGTAGCTTGGGCAGACCACATCGTACGTAGAACCTATAAGCAATTGGAAAGAAATATTCTCGACTGACGACTAAACTAACTGTCGTTCAGTGTGGCGTCCCAAGAGGGAGGCCTTTGACTTCCTTCTGGTGATGATGATTATTATACTAAAGCCAATCTAGAATCTGAGAGAAAATTTGTGATGTATAAGGATACTGCATAGAAAAATAGTATATTTCATTACAAGTGCGGAAAGCCTATCATTGCAAAGAGTTCCGACAAATGTCTACCCGAGCCGAGGCGCAGCCGAAGGCGAGGGTTGACAGTCGGAACAAGTTGCAATGACGGTTCCGCACGTGTACTGAACAACTATTTTTAATACAGTTGCGAAAAAACGAAGCAACTTAATAAAATAATAAAAATACACAACAAACTCAACTAACTTATCATTTATTTCTTATAAAAGTTATAATTCACATGTACATTGAAATTGGTACAGTTTTTAATAGTAACTGGGGAAGTTTTAGGTTGCATATTTACTGTTTGAGACAAACTATTATTAATTTCGTATGATTGTTCATGTATATTTGTCAAAGGTGTTAAACATTGACGTTTGCTAGTTGATGGAATAGGATCTGATGAATTATCGTTATCAACGACGGTAGATGGACGAATGTTCTCTTCAGTATTGGCATGTGAAGGAGACGGACTGGACTTTAAATTAATGGATCGTGTGATTTTTTTCCCAGTTTCTAGTTTGTTGTTTAATGAATCAGCAATATAGCCTTCTGCAACTTTGTCTGATTTCCAACCTCCTAGTCGCTTTAAGGACGTCAAATTGGCTCCCGAATCTGCCAATAATGTAGCAGAGGTCCTCCTGAAGCTGTGCCCAGTATAACACTCAGCATCCGGCAGACCAAGAAACGTAGCTATTTCTTTTGGCATATTACCAAATTTGTTTATCCCGATTGCTTGAGTTGTACACTTTCCTTTTTGATAGTTTTGGAAAAAACGGTCGGTTTTTGCTTTTTGGGACCGCTGAATCATATATTTTTGCACTATTCTAAGAAAATCTCCTTCAACAACAAAGCTTCTCGGTATCTTATTTTTTGTATTCGGAATTTTGATTAGTAGCATTTTCCCATGGGTTGCAATATCTTTTAAAGTAATATTGGCTAACTCCTCTCTGCGGCAAGCTCCAACAACACCAAAAATCAGCGCAACCTACAAAAGGGATTTGATTAATATTTTTTTAAATAATATATAAAGTGTATTTTGCGATTTCGTAAACTGAATACTAAAGAAAAATATAAGTACTTATTAATAAATTAGGTAAGTACCTTTGTGGCTAAATAACGATCATCGGGAGCTTCGTTCAAAAACCTTCCCACTTCATTAGATGTTAATATTTTCGACTTTTTAGTTGTAAAACCGTCTGATTGTCGTTTTAAGAAAGCATTTAGTTTTGGGTATTCACTTATATCCACGTTGTTCCTTATTTTCAGCATACTTTTTATCATCGAAAACCTCGACCATAACGTAGAAAGTTTTAATTTTGCTGAGAGTTCGGAGAAGTATGCCAACATAACATTTTCTGAAAAACTATTTGCTTTTTTCTCTTCTCTCCACGCAATAAATTCGTCGTATGTAGATATGTAGCGACTTTTTGACTTTTCCGGTAAAATGTTCTCCGAAGCATTTTGTGCAATTATACTGAGTTCGGGTGGTGTTAATTCAAAAAACATATCGTCGAAATTGCTCATTTTGTGCAACAAGCAACTAAACTCACAACAAACAAAGTACAAGGAATTTTTTTGGAAAATGGCGCCAACCGTAAAATAATATAAGCAGTTTTTTGTTTTCTTTATCCATTCTGGGTAGGCAAAGGGAAATATGCCCATACAGCCAAATCTGATATTGAAACAAATTAGTAGCTGAATCGTAAAAACTTCTATGAATTCTTTTTAGTAAAAACTTCGTGGTTGTTTTTTTTTCTCTTTTTAATAGACATTATTTTGACAGTTGGGAAAGAAAACGCACGAGTGCGGGAAAGGTAAAGAAAAAGCACTAGTGCGTAATAGCCTACATCCCGAACGCTATACATCCCTGCAATACGCCACTTTTTGAGCAACTGTATTAAAAAATGTGTTTCGTTGTTATAATGATATTATCGTTCCTCGGAAGGGGTACAGCGATGCTTCAAAATGCCGTTCGTAATTCTAAACAGCGCCACGTGTTTCGGCATAAATCCACGCTATGCAGCGTCCAACAATATTTTACTTCAATGGCTGACATAATGGCCCGTAGTTTGGTGTTTATTTAGTGTGTTCGATCGGCAATGATGTTTTGGTGCAATATTTCATATCATGAGGAAACGAGTTGTAGTGAGCAATATTTAACTCGTAATGTGCCATAGATTTTTGTATTCCCGACGTTGAGTTCGCGCTTTATGGTCACAGGAGAACTCTCGGAATTTTTTGAATTTCCTTATGTAAGCATTTTGAGATGCATGTTTTTGTACTGTCTAGTTGTAAGTGACCTTCGCCATATTTTAAGTAATTTTTAGGGTTTATCAAGATATTTTTATAACAAGTTGTGAATCTGTAAAGTTTGTTTTTTGACTAATAATAATAATGCACATAGTATGCGACAATTTTATGAGGCCCACTGTGATACACCCATAATCTAAGGTACAGCTGCCAACCTATGACAAAATCAGGCAACTGTGAAAGAGATGTAAGTGCATGAGTATTTCTGCGGATACAGGTGCATCTTTACTCTCATAAACAGATACGTCAGATGAGAAATAAGTCATAGAATCCAATGTTTTACATGGCATATCCGCAGACGCAGAGACAATTTTAATTTTCAGTAACTCCTCTGCTGTCACCAAATACACCAAGTTGTTACTCCCTCAATTCAATTCGAATCCGCGATGTATGTTTTCTCATTGCGCAGGTATCTCCGACCTTCCGAAGAACGGCAGGAAGAGGCCCTGTGGAGAGCCTGCAGTGATGTGATCTGGCGTTGTGGGGGTGGATTCACGCATCAGAATGGAGTCGAACCGATTGCTATGGTTGGTTTGCCTAGCGACAACACCTACGTGCAGCATGGCTCTAATTACTATCAAGACGGGATCACTGAGAAGGTACGGTAGCTTAAGAAACATTAGGTTAAGGTTAATAAACAGTAAACTGATTACTTATACAAAATAATATTTTTAGTACTAACTTACTTTAGTCCGATCCGGTAGCCTTTTACGTGATGAAATTAAAAAAAAATACCGGTCAAGTGCGAGTCGAACTCACGCACCGAGGGTTCCATGCCATCTTTGGACATACATATTAAAGTAATTTTACTATTCATGTAATACCTCAGATAGCAAAAAAAACCGCAAAACTAAGTTGGTTTGTCGAGGTTTTTTTAGGATTACTAAAAAACTGTACTACACACATCAAAAGTGTCTAGGGATCAAGCATTTTTAAGCGGATTTCTTGAGATTGAGATGTGGCTTTGTAATAAATTTATGATTTTATAAATTTATATGGATCCTTTTTGGTGCATTTCATAATTTGAATCAGGAACTGTGAATCAAATTCGAGTAAAAGATGAAAATCAGCTGTCAATATTTTCCCTATAAAAACATACAACGCATTGAAGACATTATTAGTGCTACTGTTTCCCTACTACTGATTAAAACCAACGTTATTATGGAGCGGCGACGTCATTTAAGCAGGGAAGAAATGCTCAGAGCCGTGGGAATGATAGAAGCTGGTTCCCGGCAACGTACTGTGGCTTTAGCTCTGAATACAAGTCAGAGTGTTATCAGTCGACTTTGGACACGTTACCGAAGCACTGGTACCGTGGCTGAGCGCCATGGAGGACGGTATCGCTGCACCACACGGAGACAAGACCGATATATTCAAATCTTAACTCGAAGAGCTCCAACAATAACTGCCATGATGTTAGCCGTGAGGCTTCATCACTCTTCAGGGAACTTAATTAGCGACCAAACAGTCAGAAACCGCTTGCATGAAGTGAACCTTCATTCCCGAAGACCGCTACGGGTACCACCTATAGCAATGCACAATCGTAGGATTCGATATCAATGGGCTCTTGAACACAGAAATTGGGCAGAAGAACAATGGCGTTTCGTGTGCTTTTCTGATGAGTCTCGTTTTGGTATGAGACCGGATACAAGACGTATACGACACTGGAGAACCCCTGGACGCCAACAGCGATTAAAATCCTGCCAGGAAGTCCATCCTTATAGTGGTGGAACCATCATGGTATGGGCGGGTATTTGGATCGGCGGAAGAACTGAGTTGATTTGGATCAGAGGCAACCTCAACGCTCAAATTTATGCTGAGACGATTGTATCAGACGTCATCGTTCCTCTACAAGTGCAAATCGGTCCCTTATTTCAGTTAATGCATGATAATGCACGACCGCACACCGCAAGAGTTGTAAGACAGACTCTCGCCGCAGCTAACATCAATGTCCTGCCCTGGCCTGCTCAGTCGCCAGACTTGAACCCGATTGAGCATGCATGGGATATGCTACAGAGAAGAGCTCTGCCGAATATGGAGGGTATCCAGTCGCAAGAAGACCTTTTTTTGTTGTTGCAACGAACATGGGCGGCCATTCCACAGCGTGATTTGGATGAACTCATTTTGAGTATGCCAAACCGATGTTCTTGTGTTGTTAGTGTTCGCGGTAGAAACACGGATTATTAATTGTTTAAGTTACCCAATAAAATTTTAAAGAAAACTGTTATTTCAGTCTTTTTTTCGAACTATTGTGTTAGTGGTTCAAATGTCAAAAATCCCTTTATTAGGAAAATGGCAAATTTCTTTATTAATGCAAAGGTGACTTGGTTTATCGTTACTGTGACAAACGAAAACACTTTATTTGATGAATCCTTAAAGAAAATTTTAATTAATATCAATCAGGAGAAAAGTTATTGCAAAAATATATGTTGATCCCTAGACACTTTTGATGTGTGTACTTAGGATGATGATTTTATTTTTCCTGTAAAATATAGATAGACATGTTTTACCCTTAATTATTTCATATTTTTCTCTCCAGAAACTCTGTTTTGAGATGTGCAAATGAAGCCCTTTTAATGATACCCCACTCAATATAGTAGTCTCAGTTTGAAATTTTGATGACCCATTTCGACCGCCATTATAAAAAAGTAAAAGAAAAAAAATATATTTTTCATTTGCGATGAGGTTGGGTAAGTAAGATCTAAAACTATTACTAGTTTCAAATCGATAGTATCAGTGATTCCTGAAATAATAGCTGTGACAGACAGACAGACAGACGAAGTCAGACCATAAGGGTTCCTATTTTACCTTTAAGGTATGGAACCCTAAAAAAATGTTGCGACTCCGGCTAGTAACATGGTGATTTAAGATTTAACGATGATGTTTAATGGGGTGTAAACTATAAATTATGGTTTAAAACATTTACTTAAAGACTTAATCTAGTACATACTTAATACAATTTAAAATGTTAGCTAATATACTAAATTGTATGATGGTTTACACAATTCATATTGGGCTAAGTGCTCCATTATACTAGATGTATGTATTTTGTGTTTAAAAAGTCTCACTTAATGTGTAAAAGAGAGAGATTTAATAAATAAATGGTTTAAATAATTTTTTCTCATAATTTCACTTAGGGTTGATGTTGAAGGTTGGTAAGGTTAAATAAAAGTAATGTCAAATGCTACAAAACGTATGATCAGAATTTAGAAATTTTGACTAGTCGAGATACATTTGAGTAGGATATTAATGATGTGATATTAAATTGGTCTGTCAGCAAAGTCTTCTAAGAATGATCTTCCATGGCGCGCCCGGTGAACATATCCCACAACGAAATTAAAAGTAACATATTTTTAATCGTATGGATCAAACGGGACGAAAAAAAATCTCCGGGAGTTTGCCATTGTCCGTTAGCTTTAGTGTTTTTTATTACTATATTCTACTAGATGACAAATCCGACATATTTGTCGGATGAAGGCAGACAGATGGGCCAAGGTTATCACGCAATGGGTGCCGGAGGATGGACGTCGTCGTCGGGGAAAGCCTAAAAAGCGTTAGCGTGATGACATTACCTAGTTTAAGGAACTTAATAACTAATTAATGTATTTAGTGACGAGCGACAGTGCATTTTAACGTCTATAAGAAAGTGTATCTGTAGTTAGATTCCTTTTATGTTTAACTAGCTGACCCACGCAGCTTCGACCGCGCTGTGTTTACGATAACTAAACTTTCATTAATATACATTCGCATAGAATACAAAACCTCCTTTTTTAAAGACGGTTAAAAACTTGGACCCACTTTGTACTTGCCCTCCGAAGCATGGAGACCTTTAGTTCAAATGGCGTTAAACGGTCACCCATCTATTTAATGACCTTACCTAACGTTGCTTAACCTGATCGATTTCCAAATATTGTCAACAACTGTCTATGAGTGTTCCGTTACAAATATTTACTATAATTAAATTGAAAAATTGTTAAAATCGGAGGAAGCGTATAACCAAGTACACATTTTGACTTTAGTCCCCTCTCCCTAGGGAACCGTGCCGAATGTCGGGATAAAAAGTATCCATGTCCTACCTCGGAGTATTAACTCAAATCATGCCAAGTTTCGTTTCAATCCATCCAGTAGTTTCGGCGTGATGCTCAGCCGAGATACAGACATACAGACAGACAGACAAACTAAAAAAAAATACATTTTTGGCTTTAGTATCGATTATAGAATGCCCTCCAAACATAATTTTCAAAATATCTTCAATGTACAAACGTCCGGCACTCGAGACTAAGACGTAACTGAACCGTCCGCGCCCCGCGCGATAACAATGTAATTCGATACCCACTTGACCTCGGGGTGATAAAAACACTTGTCGTTCGAAAACTACAAGTGCTATAAATAAACTAATAACACTGTTATTATGCTGAACACATACGGAATCTATTTATATAATAATCAAAGGGTATCATTTAAGTTTATAATATCATTTAAGTGTTAATATAAAAACCGGACGCCATTGTTTACATGGCGAACATAAAATTTTTCAGAGTTGATTTATTGCAATTTTGTGTATCTAAAACTACTGAACTTTAATAAAATATTGTAGCATTATTTTTCACGATCATTTTGATGTAAAATTCTAATAAGAATAAAATAATCTAATCAGATTACTTACGACATAACGAGATACCGACACGCACACACAACACCACACAAAAGTACTCAGTTTGAATGACATTTTTTTCTCAATATTCTTTATGCAAAACTATGCCATCTGGTGTTGTACCACTCAACAATTTAATAGACTACGCCTCTACGAGACTAGTTTTATGATTAATTCCTCCATTCGATCATAGATGGCATTTTAATAAATATTTTGGGCGAGGCAACAGACGTTGCCGCTATCTGGCGTGAGAAAATTGAAACAGGCATCAGTCGTTGCCGCCGACGTATGAGTGGTTACAGTTTTATTATAAGTATAGATTTAAATAAATTACTAGTTTAAAAAACTAAAAATACACGCTTTTATAAGGACTACTGTCCTAAAAAGCAATAAATAAATTATCGAAGCCGTTCTTTCTTTCTACCCCGTGCTAGTAATTTATGGATTATATTTATGTGTAAAGGCGTGGGGCGCCTTTTCTCTGTAAATGATTACAAATGATTGTCATGTGAATACAAATACTTAGCGTTCTTGAAATTTGACAGAAATGTTAAGCTGTTATTCAGAAAAGGCGCCCCACGCTTTTACACATAAATATAATCCATAAATTACTAGCACGGGGTAGAAAGAAAGAACGATTTCGATAATTTATTTATTGCTTTTTAGGACAGTAGTCCTTATAAAACCGTGTATTTTTAGTTTTTTAAACTAGTAATTTATTTTGTACTTTTTAGTCTTAGAAATATTCACCTAAACTACGGATAACATTCGCCCTAGTATTTATTTGTTCGTTGCTTGAATCGTAGGCAGGTTGTGGCAAAACATATTTTTACTAAATTAGGTATTACGCATAGGTATCTGATTGAGTTTAAGAAAGCACTACGTATTTACCCTTTAAACAGTCGAAAGTACGCTAAAAGTCAATAGCTTCACAAGTAGTATTCAAGGGTTCCGTTACCAACCTTCCGGGTCCATCAACAGGTCCACGTTATTAGGCAAAGTGAATATAACTTCTTTATACAAATCAAATGAGTCCAAGCTCGATGGGTTTACTAGTAATCATTCCAGGGTTCCGTCAACCACCTTTCATTTCCTTCATCAACCCTGATTATTGGGCAAAGTAAATAGAACTTTTTAAGACGAATCAAATGAGCCCAAACTCAACGAGTTTACTAGTAGCCGTTCCAGGGTTCCGTCACCCACCTTCCTGTTCCATTATCAGGTTCTGATTATTGGGCAAAGTGAATAGAACTCTTTAATACAAATTAAATGAGTCCAAACTCGATATGTTTACTAGTAGCCAACCCAGGGTTCCGTCACCCATCTTCTCCAGTTCCACCATCAGGTCCTCATTAATAGTCAAAGTGAAAAGAACTCTTTAAAACAAAACAAATGAACACAAACTCGATTAGTTTACTAGTAGCCATCCAAGGTTTCTCTTATCCACCTTCTAGCCCCAGCATCAGATCAGCTCGATGATACCATATTATTGTATTGCCACCGGTCCTTGATACATGTGCAAAATTTCAAATATTTTGGACGTGTAGAAGTGGGTCAAAATGGCATCGCAAGATTCCATTACCATCATACATACATAGTTACATACATACATACATACAGGTCAAGCTAATAAAAGCGTGTTAAAAACAAACATAAAAAAATATACCAAAAGAGTAATTGCAAGAATGTGCCCCATGGCTGGACCAAAAAGGTTCCAGATCAGCTTTATTGCCAAGCAAAAGAGCTTGGCGCTGGTTTTCATCTGGACCTAGTAGGTTCACGGATGTCAAGCTACTAGCCTTTGCAGGGTTCCGTCACCCACATTCCAGTTCCATCATCAGACCCTCATTAATTGTCAAAGTGAAAAGAACTGTTTAAAACAAATCAAATGAGCCTACACGTGGTGTGTTTACTAGTAGCCAATCCAAGGTTCCGTCACCCACCTTCCTATTCCATCATCAGGTCCTGATTAATGGTTAATGTGAAAAGAACTCTTTAATACAAATCAAGTGAACCCAAACTCGATGGGTTTACTAGTAGCCATTCAAGGGTTCCGTCACCCACCTTCCAGTTCCATCATCAGGCCCTCAGTAATGGTCAAAGTGAAAAGAACTCTTTAAAACAAATCAAATGAGCCCACACTCGATGTGTTTACAAGTAGCCATTCCAGGGTTCCGTTACCAACCTTCCTGTTCCATCATCAGGTCCTCATGAATGGTCAAAGTGAAAAGAACTCTTTAAAACAAATCAAATTAACCAAAACTCGATGTGTTTACTAGTAGCCATTCCAGGGTTCCGTCACCCACCTTCCTGTTCCATCATCAGGTCCTCATGAATGGTCAAAGTGAAAAGAACTCTTTATAACAAATCAAATGAGCCCCAACTCGATGTGTTTACTAGTAGCCAATCCAGGGTTCCGTCACTCACCTTCTCCAGTTCCACCATCAGGTCCTCATTAATAGTCAAAGTGAAAAGAACTCTTTAAAACAAATCAAATGAACCCAAATTCGATTAGTTTACTAGTAGCCATCCAAGGGTTCTCTTATCCACCTTCGAGCCCCAGCATCAGATAAGCTCAATGATACCATATTATTGTATTGTCACCGGTCCTTGATACATGTGCTAAATTTCAAATGTTTTGGACGTGTAGAAGTGGGTCAAAATTGCATCGCAAGATTCCGTTACCATCATACATACATAGTTACATACATACATACATACATACATACATACAGGTCAAGCTAATAAAAGCGTGTTAAAAAGTAGTCTCATTTATGTTAGGCTACTTTGATCAGTTGTGTTTATATTCTTGTATACTTTTTTTCATTATTAAGTACTTTGGAGTACCATATTTCCATGTAATATTCAAACCGTGAAACCGTGGAAAAGCAATTTTTCAGAATTTACATAATCCACGTTACCTTACAAGCTGCACATTTTCGAATTCAAGAACCTGGAGGATCTTCAAATATTTGTGAAGCGGTACCTCTATTTGGTGAGTAACGATGAGATGAAATTTCGTTTGTTCACAGGGATTATATTATAAAATATTCCATTTTCCCTTACAGTTCCAAGCGGAAGATTGTGCTGGTGCATTGCTGCTATTATATGCTTGTGTTCTATCAAGAGGATGTGATAAGTATGTTATTTACTCTTCCCAGTACATAACGGTAACAATAACTAAAAAAAAACGAAAAAAAAAGAAAAACTGAAATAACTAAAATCTTTTAGTGTGACCTAAATTTTCAACATTTTGGTGAAATGGGAAACTTACTCTTAGTAGTGTAATTTAGAGGTAATTCTTGTAATTAAACAACCAGGAACAAGGTGGTAGAACCCACGACACTACTGGGAAGTCGTAGTGGGACCACAGTGTCTAACCACTAGACCCGTACCTTAATACCTTTAAATTTGACAGCATCAAGAAAGATCTAGATGGGAAGCTGACGCATTTAGTCTCCGCTCACGTGGAAGGCTCCATCAATGTTGTTACACTGCTTCTCACCGGTCGAGCTACCCCGTACCTCCATAATGGAGTGCTGTATGTTGGCGACGAAGATCACTATGTAAGGTTATCCAAACTAAATGACATAATTTAGACAGCTAGTAGGGTAGTATTGAGATAAAGCCCAGTAACTATAAGTGCGGGCGCACATTGAGCCACTAGTTGCGCCCACTTAACGCGACCACTAGAAGCAGACGACAATCGAAGCCGCTAGTGGCTTAGAGGCGGCCACCAGTCACCGCCACTTAGCCACTTTTGGCTGACTGGTGATCATGATGCAGCAAGACTGATGGTGGGGAAGGACCCGGCTAATGTGGCCAAGTGTGCGCGTGAAGCGAGCGACAAAACGCGGCCACAAGTAGCGAGCTCGGGTGACTCCCGCAGCTTGTGACTGGAACGCGACCGCTCGAAGGCTCGGTTTGCGCCAATACTATACAAAGTGTATGAAAAACTCGTCCACAGCTTGTGGTCGCGCACTAAGTAGTTGGTAGGTCCCATGTACAATTTCGGAGTCGCTGGATGTTTGGAGTGTCGGACTTAAACGGCCATCGAGTACGGAGGTGACTCTGAGGAGAACGGCGTCCGGGTTGCGACAATCATCCTCGTGAGCACCGTGTCTGGTTCCCGGAGGGCTTTACTGCACCCCCCAGAGGCGGGCTCAAATCAATGAACACTTGTGGCAACTGACTATGGGTCCTGGCCTTAAGTAGTTTACTTAGTAAGTATGTTACATATTATTTGGTCGCTGTTAATGTTTTTGGATTAACTAAATTCCGGTCTGCTTACAAGATACTTACGACAATTAACCACAAAATGTTTTTTTTTTAAGTTTAATAAATGAATACAAATGTATAACTTTTAAATGTTACTGTTTACATAACTTATGTGTATGAGAAATATTTATAAGTTTTTAATTATTTTAGGCTATGCCACAGTATGGGATACTATCAAGAAGCCCAGTTGGTTTGCTAGTATGGTACGGTGGCGATGAGAATTCCAAGAAGAACATTAACAAACAATATCCTGGATCCAGGCTGAAGACTCCGGCTTTACCTATATGGGTTAGTCTTTTCTTTTTTTCGTATTAATAATACTGGAATTATTAAAGTATAAATAAAAGTAAAGCATGCTGTAAATTCTCTTGTATATTTCAAAGTCAATCAAATTTTAAGAACCATCTTCCAAACGCAATGGTTACCTAGCAACCTTAACATTCCCTCCTTTTTATAAGTCTGAACTCATTGCAGAATGTTCTAAGTTTCGGCTTAAATATTGGCTTCGTAAGCATGTCCGCTAACTGCTTATCTGTAGGCACATGCTCAATAGTGACTTCGCCTTCAGACACACATTGTCTTACATAGAAATGCTTCAATTTTATGTGTTTGGTCCGACGATGATATTGATATGGATTACTTGCTATTTTTAATGCAGATTCATTATCAATGCGTAGTATTGGAGTAGTATACGAATTACATAAATTTTTAAATAATCTTTTCATCCAAACTATCTCTCGACACGCTTCGCTGGCTGCCACAATCTCAGCTTCAGTGGATGATAATGCCACCGAGGTTTGCTTGTAACTTCGCCAGGAGACCACCGACCCTGCGAACATGCAGATGATGCCACTTGTGGAACAACCAGTCTTTGAGTCACCACCATAATCAGCATCACTATAGCATATAAATTGTTTTTCATTTTTCCTATACTCCAATCCCATATCAATAGTTCCTTTCAAATATCTCAATATTCTTCTTACTTGTAGAACATTTTCACTTGAAGGGTTTTCTAATGTTCTAGACACAACACCGACAGCATACGCTATATCAGGTCTCGTACCCACCATCAAGTAAGATAGTGCTCCAACAATTTGTCGGTAAGGAAAAGTAGTCGGATTGTTATCCATAGTATAACTGTCCTCTTCCGCCAACTTCTTTTGACAATCATCTTTAACGATTGGCGTACCAGCAGGCTTGCAGTTGCTCATTCCGTATTTTTCCAATAATCTTCTGGTATAGGCGGCTTGATGTACTCTTATTGAATCATCACTGTTTCGCTCAATCTCTAGTCCCAGAAATTAAGATAACGGCTTTGTTGTTATTTTGAAATAACGCTTTAGCTCATTCTCAATAAATTTATCAGCCTCTCTCTCGTCTGTGGCAGCAACTAACCCGTCATCGACATACAGAGCTAGCAGTATCTTTGTTCTTCCTCTATGTCTTACATATAAACATGGATCTGCATCGCTTTGTATAAAGTCAGATTCCAATAGAAAGTCGTGGATACGCTCGTTCCAACATTTAGGTGCTTGTTTTAATCCGTACAAACTTCTCTTTAGTTTACAAACTTTGTCAGATTTGTCATCATATCCTACAGGTTGTCGCATATAAATTTCCTCTTTAACTGTACCATAAAGGAAGGCAGTTGATACATCAAATTGTTTTAGCGATAAACCTTCATTTGCAGCAACACTTAACAGTAATCTTATTGTACTAAGTTTGGCCACTGGGCTAAATGTTAGGTCGTAGTCTATCCCTTTCTTTTGTGAATAGCCAACAGCAACTAATCGTGCTTTATATTTATCAATAGAACCATCAGGGTTTCTTTTGATTTTAAATATCCATTTGCAACGTAGTGCTTTCCTATTCGCGGGTAATTTACTCAGCTCCCAAGTCTGATTTTCATTTAACGAGTTCATCTCATTATTCATGGCTTCAACCCATTTTTCTTTGTCTGGACTTTCCATCGCTTCTCGATACGACGATGGTTCAAGATTATAAACGACTTGATTGATGAACTGTTCAAAATTAAATCTCTCTGGAGGTTTAATTAGACTCCGATCACGCAACACACGTCTGCCTTCTTCTGCATTTGGTATGTTAACGTTTTGTCGTGTTACATCATTATCATCTGTATCATCGTCTGAAATCGAATGGAAATCATCATCACAAGGAAAATTTGAATTTGGATTTGGTTGTCCAGCCGGTATTTCAGAAGTAGTAGGTAGCTCGTAGGTTCTGCTCATGGATTTAGGCGCATCTGTAACAGGTAAATCGTTATGAAATAAAGGAATTTCTTCAAAGATCACGTCTCTCGACCTCATTAATTTGGAGTTTTCTTTATCATAAATTCGATATCCTTCATCACCATCATATCCAATCAGAATTCCTTTCTGTGCTTTTCTATCTAGCTTCCTTGTTCTTTTTTGCTTAGGTACGTGCACGTAGCATACGCAACCAATGATTCTCAGATGACTTATTCTGGGTTTTTTATTGAACCATAGTTCGTAAGGCGACTTTCCATCTACTGTAGTAGGTCCCGTACGGTTTAGTATATAAACTGACGTTTTTGCTATCTCTGCCCATAAGCCTTGAGGAATCTCATCATGAGCGTGCATAAGTGCTCGTATCATCTCCACGACAGTACGATTGTCCCTCTCTGCGCAACCGTTTTGTTCGGGAGTGTAAGGCATGGTCAATCTTTGCTTGATTCCATATTGCCTCAATGTCTTACGTACTTGTTCGTTGTCAAATTCACCTCCATTATCACTCAAAATCTCCTGTACAACGTGTCCGGATGTCCTGGTTCCTGCTAGAAATTCTATCAAGCACGAATGAACTTCTGACTTATGTCGTAGGAAGTATATATAGAGGTAACGGGTGTAATCATCTTTGAACAGAACAAAATATCTACGTTTTGTAATAGAATACATAAATGGTCCACATACATCTGTGTGTATAAGCTCACCAGGTTTTGTTGCTCTTTCTCTAGTACCAAAATTTAGTCTATGAGCTTTACCAAAAGCACAACCTTGACATACCTCTGAGTTATTGTCCGATTTGAATTGAATTCCCAATTCTCTTTGTACAATATTCTTGACATGTCTTTTGTTTTGGTGTCCTAGACGTTCGTGATATAATTGAAGTTGATTATTTACAGTCAGCGTATTAATTTCGGTGTAAGGTTTGCTTACTTTTATATTCAATTTATATAAGCCTCCAAATCTTTCACGATATCCAACTAACATAGTTTTTCCATCAACTTTCATTGTGCATGAGCGAGCATTTGACTGGAATTCGCTATTTTCACATAGATCTTGTGCGGCTAATACTGAGAACAAATTTATTTGTATACATGGTACATACCATACATTGGAGAGTGTAATAAGCTCTTTTTGGTCATTTACGTCAGCCTCGACTTGAATTGAGCCTTTTCCTATAGATTCAATACTTTGTCCATTAGCTGTCACAATGTTATGAGGTTCAACAAAATACTCAAAGGAATGGTATACATCTCCTCTATTAGTTACGTGACTGGTCGCTCCATTGTCTACGTACCATGAGTCTTTATCTATACTCTCACCAAAAGCTAAGGCTATACTTGACAACATTGTTACATTCTTGGACGGCTCCGGTGACTTTTGAGGTCTTCCTGCATCAATCCATTTTTTACAATATTTCAATTTATGCCCTTTTTCTCCACAGTACTTACATACATATAAACGTTTGTTCTTTCTTTTACTTGGTTGACTGTACTGATTTTGCTTTCCTGTTTGTGTCACCAACACAGCTGTATTATCTGCGCTTTCAATATCTTTCGCTAGAAGAGATCTTTCGAATGCACACAACTGGGTCGTCAGGTTTTCAACTGTACGATCTTTCGATGAAATCATTGTCCAGCTCGATTTAAAATTAAAATATTCTTCAGGAAGCGTATCCAAAATCTTGCATATTAACAATATTTCTGGAAGTTGGTTTCCTTCAGTAGACAATATCTCGTTCATGTTATGCCAAATATTTTTTACTATTGATAGATCCCATATCATGACTAGGGTCTTTCTTCAATTTAAAAAATTGCATACATATATCATACGTACGGTCCTGAGAGGTTCGCTCATACAGGCGATTGAGTTCGTCCCATATTTCTTTTGCGGTATCAAACCTCATGACTTTAGTTAGCATTTCATCAGTCATATTAGTGGTAAGAAGTAACATTGCACTGCTTTCTACTTTATTGTACTTTTCTAATTCGACTTTGTACCTTTGTATCGCTTCCGATGTGGCTCCATCATCTGGTCGGGTCGGTTTATATAGCGTACCTTGCACCGCATCTAAGGCGCTTGTATGGCTACGCAACAACAACAACACCTTATATTTCCAGGTTGGCCAGTTCTTTCCGTCAAACAGCCCAATTTCTATTTTCATTGTCGTCGACATGATTTTGTAATATTAAGCTTTTGCTTTACCGGAATATACTATATAAGCGATCTGGATCGAATTTTATTGCTCTGCTACCATATTAAAGTATAAATAAAAGTAAAGCATGCTGTAAATTCTCTTGTATATTTCAAAGTCAATCAAATTTTAAGAACCATCTTCCAAACGCAATGGTTACCTAGCAACCTTAACAGTAAAGTGGGGAGGGATACTCATGCTGTAAATTAATAGTCATAGTCTAAGAGCCCGTGAACCCCAGACCTTCGTTATTTTATAAAAGCTGAAAGTTTGTCAGCGCATGCTCCCAACACAGGTAAGAACGATGGACTATTATGAAGTTTGGGTTGCCGTGGCTTTGGCAGGTAAACGGTACTAAAGGTGTGTAAAATACCGATCTAAATTCATCAAATAATAAAGTGTGATTTTTTGGTATTACCTTCAGAATATTATTAAAAATCACGTTATTGATTGCCAGACACTTAACATCGTGGCAACCCCTTGCCAGACACCCCTAATGTTCATGAAATTATAATTCTACTTATGTTATAGTATAAAAGCTGATTTTTATATATAATACTTAGGTAATAATTAGATGATGTTTCCTCATCAGCCAGACATTTTTGATAGTTCCAACCCCTTGCCAGACAATGATGTAGGGTCGCTGTAGGAGCGAGCGCGAGACAGTATATGTATGGTGGGTGCGAGTGAGATAGCGAGATAGGTCTATCGCGATCTCTCACTGCGCAGTTGTTATTTCTACTGCGCATGTATTGACTTAGTACATGTTTACATCAGCTAAAATAATCTTATATGCTATCTTCAAGTATTATTAATTGAATAGTTATTATAAATTAACAACATAAATATAATGAATAAAATAATATTTTCTTTAGTACACTATAATAATAATCTGTAATGTCATTAATATATTTTTAATTAAATTTTTGAGTATTATTTATTTGTTTTTTTTTTATAATCTGTTATTGAGGGATCGCGATAGACCTATCTCGCCATCTCACTCGCACCCACCATACATATACTGTCTCGCGCTCGCTCCTACAGCGACCCTACATCATTGTCTGGCAAGGGGTTGGAACTATCAAAAATGTCTGGCTGATGAGGAAACATCATCTAATTATTACCTAAGTATTTTAATATAAAAATCAGCTTTTATACTATAACATAAGTAGAATTATAATTTCATGAACATTAGGGGTGTCTGGCAAGGGGTTGCCACGATGTTAAGTGTCTGGCAATCAATAACGTGATTTTTAATAATATTCTGAAGGTAATACCAAAAAATCACACTTTATTATTTGATGAATTTAGATCGGTATTTTACACACCTTTAGTACCGTTTACCTGCCAAAGCCACGGCAACCCAAACTTCATAATAGTCCATCGTTCTTACCTGTGTTGGGAGCATGCGCTGACAAACTTTCAGCTTTTATAAAATAACGAAGGTCTGGGGTTCACGGGCTCTTGCTCTATCATCAGCTACGGCCGGAATACATCCACTGCAAAACATAGGCCTCCTACTAGGAGCGTTGTAGACTGGATTCTCTCTCTGTCTAATCTGGGAATGTCAGTCTGTTCTAACAGTTCTTTGGCACGGTCTACCTACGGACTAAATAGCTTGATGGATTTTGACTGATAATATATCGTTAGATTCGTCTTAGTTGTGGGAGTGGCATAGGTTATATTTTATCAAAAACCGGTCTCTTCCCACTTGTCACCACTGCTGCTACTAATCATGTGGGCTGTCAGTCGCCGTTCTGCTTTTTTAGATCCAAAAACATCAATATGGATTTCAAATGAAAGGTCTAAACGAGACGAGTTAATTGATGCATACAAAAAATTATTGTATGTGTAATATAATTTAAGATCATTCTGTTTCTTCGCTGTCGGCCTTATTTGTGATACTTGTTTTTACAGGTAACCAGCTGCTCTGGGCACTACGGAATATTATTTAATACGAATCGTGAACTGCTAAGGAATTATCACGCTGAACGGAGGTTAGTTGAACGCAAGTACATACTATGCAAGACAAGGCACTGTGGTCAAAGAAATTTCTTGACTCAAGGGTCTTAAAAGTTTCAGGCGACTAGGTGTAGTGCTATGCAGCCAGCTCTATCAAATGAATAAGTTGCTGGTTACTATTGAAGAAAATATAATTATTTTACATCCTTTGTAGCTCTCATAGCAAGTTGTCATCCAGTGATTATCAGTTGCTTAAGCACCTCTAGGCAAGGTCATTCGTTACACAGGTACTAAGCATCTCCGTACTTCGGAGGACAAATACAATGTCGGTCCGTTTGTTGACAGATAACAGTCGTTAAGCCATGTTAGAGGCCTAAGGCTAGCTATCTGCCGAAAGGTATCCGGCGAAGAATATAGCGTACCCCCATCTCCTCCTGGGCAGCAGTAAAATCCATCTTAACATATACTGTGATCCCAAGACGCATGTCAATCGTGAACATTTTTGACCTTATTAAGGGGGGGGCCTGTGTTCAGCAGTGGGCATCTTCCGGCTGGTAATGATAGTAACGATGATAATGTATTCTTATTATTTATAGGTTTGATATCCACTATTACACCTGTGGTGGGTGCCATGTACTCCTCAACGTGGACACTCGGGCCCATGACGACGCTGTTGGCTCATTACGTAATGATGACATCAGCGCGACGCCTCTTGAGAAGTTAATTCACACTAAGTTAGCAAATTTTTCGTTTTTTTTTATAATACGCAGGTGGTAAGCAAGCGTGCGGCTCGCCTGATGGTAAGCAGTTACCACCTATAGACGCTAGCAACATCAGAAGAATCACTAACGCGAAGCCGGTCCATAAGACGTTAGATACGTCTTTGTGTCCGGTAATTTCACCAGCTACAGTGCCATTCACGACACACGGCAATGCTAAGACACTGCTGCTTGGTGGTAGAATATATGATGTGGTACCTACCTGGACGGTTCCTTGCACAAGGAACTAACCATT